>VXBA01000662.1:282849-428802 GCA_013399895.1 Serilophus lunatus | reverse complement strand
CTCCCCCTGTTGCAGACTTTCTACCAACCAGCGGCACCAGCCGCGGCGTTTTGCCTTCAGGACCTGATGCTCATCCATATTAAACCGTCTGAGCTCAGGAATCCGGCCAGATCATCCCCCCCCTCCTGCTGCAAAGTTTATTTTTAACCAGCCACCGCCACAATTTGGATGGGGCTGTGAGGAAGCAACATCTTCTAGCCCGGCTCGCCCCCGTCTCCCGAGATTGCTTTTTAACTTTTCCTTCGGGCTTATTTTGCTGCCGGCGGTGGCGGCGGGTCGTGCGGCGGCCCCTGCCCGCTGTTCCCGGCTGGGAGGGCCGCGCCGGCGCTGGGAAGTTGGGATGAAGGCGCCCCTTCTTTGCAGGTAGAGCCCGGCTTGCGCCGCGCATCTCTCCGCTGACTTTCCGCTCCCCCGGCCGGGCCGGACGGCCGTGCCTGCTCTTTCCTCGGCACCCTGGTACCTCTCCCCTCTCCTCTTCTCCACTTCTTTCTTACTTTACTTTATTTTTTCCCCCTTTCCTCCNCGTCCCGCTGCCTTTGTGCGGTGGTGCCAGGAACACATCCCTGCGCGGCGGGGGCAGCGGCGGGCAGGGACGCCTGGGCGGCGTCAGCACTACAGGAAGGAGCCGGGCAGCATCCGAGCCGAGGACGGGTGTCCGGGACCTCGCCCCCCTCACCCCCATCTTGGCGGATGGAGGGGAGGGAGGACGGCGAGGCAGTGGTGACCCCCCCCCTCCCCATGGCGGCGGTGTTTGGGGGGAAAACAAAGTTGGTGTCGGCGCGGCTGCCGCCCCCCCGCCGCGGTGCCCGGTGCGGACGGGAGCCGGCCGAGACCCGTCTCTGGGGCCGCTGCGCTCCCTCCCCATCGCCGTTGCTACGGGCCGGGACAACCCCCCCGGCGGCTCCGCCGGGTGAGGATGCGAGGCAGCGCCTCCTGCCCCAGTTCGTAGCGCACGGGCTCGGCATCCCCCCAGCCCCATCCGAACAGGGTGAGGGGGCGCGGGGGTCGCGGGCCGGGCCGGGCCGGGCCGGGCCGGGCGGGGAGTGCGGCGCGCTGAGATGCTGCAACTTTTTTTTTTCAGCAGAGGAGGGAGGGCGGTGGATTGAACTTTGTCATGTCGCAGATAAGTTTTCCTCTGGCTTCTTCTCCCTGCACTTCTCCCCCGCCTCCCCTCGGCACGCACGCTTGATTTTTCTTCTTTTTCTTTCCCCCACCCTCACCTCTTTTTTTTTTTTTTTCCAATATTTTTCCCCGTTTCGCCTCTCGGCCGCGATATATCTTCTCCTGCTCGGCATCCTCTCGGGGTTGCGCAGGAGGAGGAGAGCGCTTCTCCTGGCTCAGCACATTTCCCTGCCCGGCCCGCGCACCCCGCGGAGGCCCGGGCGCCTCCGTGCCCCGCCGCCCTCCCACGGCCCGCAGCTGATGCTCCCTCTGGTCCTGCCCGCCCAGGAGCCAGCATCCTGCCTGGGAGCCACCGAACTGGTTTCTGGAGGCGAGACGGGGTCGCTGAGGGGGGTGTGTGTGTGTGTGTGACCAGTCATCCAGCTTTAATCCTGACTCCCTCTTTCGCCTTTCTTCTCTTGGAGATAAGATCAAATGTATTTACGTGTTTGAGAAAGTAGACGTCTAGTTCAGCGTGATTTGGGGGGCCAGTGGTGTAGGAGAGACAGCAAGTGAAGCTGATGTTTCTTACCGTTCCAACATCCAGCCCCATGCCTTGGGAAAAAAAACTGCCTATTAACAGCAGAAGCAGTTGCTAAATAATGCCATGTTGTCACCCTCACAGTGTACAGTAGACAGCTGTTAGGATGGCTGAAGTTTTCTCGTTGAAGTCTGTAGTTTTGACACAAGCACCGAGTTTTGTTACCGCAGTTCCTGTTTTCCACGGGGTCAGCGTGCGTGAAAGGGATGCAGTGACTCAGGGTCAGGCCAGCCATATTTGTTTTAGGTTTTAATTTTCCCTTTGAAGACTTAAGGGTATATAGTCTTTTCTCGGTGTGCCTGCATAATGCCGATTAGCCTTAACGGGAGCTGGGTACATCCAGGAAAGAATAGGCCCTTTTGTTTGTTAGAAACCCAGAAACAGCATGAATCCATCATCCAATCAATCAGAGTACCAGGGCTCTCTCTCACCTGCCGGCAGGGACACATCCAGTTTCTCTTGCTGCAGGGCAGCTGTTCTCGATGAGTTTGGCCTCTTTTGCTCCCTCACCTTCCTCCTCCTGGTATCTGTATTCGGAACTGAATTTGTATCATGTAGTTGGAAAAACACCGTCCTTTCAGTACAATTGAGTAAACTTTTATTCTGCTCTCGTTTCACAGACAGCTCGTTGTCAAGCTGTTGTTTGCCCATCAGAAGTGACTATTTGTGTAGCCACTCTTAGGCATTTCTTTTGATAACTAACGACCCTAAAAAAAATACCCATATGCTTTTGGCGTGGTGTTAGAATATAGCAGGGTGTTTGCTGATTGTTTTTTGGGGTTTTTTGTTTAGTCTGTTTGGGTTTTTTCACCTGGATCTGGGTGTTTGAAGCTTTACTTGAAGATTTCAGTGTAATGAAGCATCTTACTCTGACCTAGCTCACCCAGCTTGTGTGTCCATTCTTAACTCTTCCCAGTATTCAGTGTCCCTCTGACCAGATGGCTTTTCTTTTTGATTCTGAGGATCAGGAGATACTTGGAAGTTTCAAAAGTGGGAAAACTGAACCTCTTCATTATCCATTGGTAATATCTGTAATCTCCTTTGGTACCAAAGGCCAATGCAGTGTTTTCCAGGGCATAGAAACATTGTCTTCTGTAGTGCTTTCCTCACTCTTTAAGGTTTTTATCCCTGCTGAAGTCACACTACAGTCAAAACAGTAGCTTGACTTTAGTCTGTGAAACTTTCTTCTTAAGCTGGAATATTCTGAATTGTTCTCAGTTGGATTTCTCATTTAAATAAAAACTGTTGATGTACTTACATTGTATAGATTAAAAACATATAGATAAATCCCTTTGGTTATATTCATTATCCCTTGTAAAAGTAGGTGGTGCTTAGAAGGTCATAGGATAAGTGTTGCTAAGCAGCTAAACAGAAGGATGCTAAAATTAACCTGAGTGTTTCTGAAAGGGATTCACTTTTTAAGTTGCAATAATTTTTTTTATTGACTTAAAATATATGTTTTGCTGGTAAGACATATGAAAAAAAATACTTAGTTGCATGAATAAAGCTTTCCAGGGGACTGTGTCAAGTGTAACCTACATGCAGGAGTACTTCCACCCTCCTTCAGTATGCCTAAATTTTGCTAGCATTGGGCCCTTGATTTGTGCCATTTGCAAATGTCCTTCCGGAGTTATCTCTTGCTCCAAGACCATCTGATGTATGTTAGATAGCAGCCTGTAGGGACAGTCTGAGGAAAAAAAGAAACTGCAGAGGTTCCCCAGGAACAGGCAGAAAACAAGTAAATCCTGTTAGTCTGAAATCTGTGCATGTGTGGAAAAAGCCCCTTTTAACTTTTTGATGAATGATGCCTAAGTTTGGAAATCTGTGTTTTAGGTGTACACTCTTAAAACATGTGAAATCATGTCTTCTTCTTTCAGTGCAATAAAGGTTGTTTTGAAATGAGCGTATTACTGGACCGCGTTACTAGACCAGTTTGCGACGGCTGCCTTGCTGATGTGGTAGCTTCTTTCTTGGGAGATAATTGTCTGTAGAGGAGGATGGTGGTGCTGCTTTTCGTTCTCCTGAAGGTAGTGAGAATGCCTGTTGCTCTCTGTCTTTTTCTTTTATCTCTTTTCTGAATTCAAGCAAGATCGTCAGTCATAGGATTACAGCTTTAAAATATGCCTTTTCAGGAGTATTGTACAGCTTGGAAAAGGGCCAGGAACTGCTTCGTGTTCTTTTGAGTACAGCTTTATCGTGGATGGAGTGCTCAGGTACCCTGCAGCTTTGCTGGAGAGTGACTTAAGGAGCAGATGTAAAGTTTGAGGGTGAGGAGGAGTTGCGTTCTGAGACCATGCAATAGCTTGTTTCTCATTTGGAATGGGAGATTTGCCTTGCCTGGTTGTTCAACAAGTAAAGCAGATTTTCTTTTGAGAGGTGTACGAGGAATCCTTTCTCTGTGAGGGTTGTTTTATTTTGTTGGGTTGTTTGTTGGAGTTTTTTAATATCCTACATAAACCAGCACCTGTGGGTGCTGTGGCTTCTCCCTTACTCGCACGTTTAGAAGCATCTTTATGGGCAGTGATTTCAAAGGCAGGACTTTGGTAACTTTGGAAATGCCACTCTCTGGTGATACACTGAAAAATTAGTTATTTGTGTGGAGGCAGGACAGGCTTGAAACTTGCAGGGCTTTGCCAGGCCAGGTTTGGTTATCAGCGTTTGATTACAAATGAACATAGGTGAGGTTGGCCGAGGTGGGAAGTGCTGGCTCTGTTCTGGGGTACTTCTGAACAGGAATTTCAGGAGCATTGACTCTTTGTTCTTCTTTGGTGCAAGAAATCTGATGATGGCTTATCTTTGATGTCTGCCAGTCATGATGTTTTTCCCACCTGAAGGTGTTCCCTCCACCTCACCCTAGTGCTCTCTTTTGAATAGCAACATTTGAGGGCCAGTGACTTAGAAAAGTGCAAGCTTCTGAGACAGGAGCATCCTACCCCTCTTCCCTCAGCATTTTACTCTGAGCAGAGTGACAAACCTTATTTAGAGCTTGTGCTAATGCTTTATTATGAAAGTAGAAATAATTGCCAGCTGGGGCATGTGTTGTGGACTCCTGTTGGGTGGCCTGTTCGTGTTGTGGTGGAAAAGGGGCAGAACAAGGAAAAGGGCCTGGACAAAAGGGTGAAGAGTCAGTGGGATACTTGGCTCGTGGCTGTGCTGGTATGAAACCTGTTAGAGCAGCCTCCTACAGTCAGAGAAGAATTGTCCTGATGACACTGAGCAATGCCTGGACCTGTGCTTCCTTTAGAAACAACACAGGCCTTCAGGTGTATCCTGCCTTTTTTTTTTTTTTAATAATGACATTTTGGCTTTCAGGTTGGCCAGCCTAGCAATCAATAAAGGTGGTTGCCTTTGAATAGGTGCCTTACAAAAATACGTAGTTGATGGGTGGTGACTGTTTATTCAGTGTGATTCAACTAAGTAAGGCTAAGGGAATCTGAATACCTCTTTAAAGATGTAGAGAGAGGCAGCTGTTTCAACAACAGGATTCATCTGCAGAGTCCCAGCCATCCACAGAGGTGTTACAGCAAGGGAAAAGAAAAGCTGTCAAAATCCCCCAGGGCATTGTTAGGCTTCTGAGCTAAAATAGGTATTCCAAGAACCATTAGAGAGGGTGGCCTTTTAGGCCTTGATGACCTCCCTTGTCTCCTTTGCAGATCTTCCAGTAGAAGCATATGGAATGTAACTTTGAAATTCGTTTTCCTGCAGCTAACCTTACTGAGCAAAAATATGTGGTGTTTAATCTTATTTAATTATTCACTTATATGATCTCAGGATTTCGAGAGTTCTCTTTCCTTTTGAAGAACACATCCTCATATCCTGCTCTCTGAAATTTCTTTGAAGATCCATTTGCATGAGGGATGTTATTAGTGTAGAGCTCTCAAAAAGTGTGGGAATGGTACACAATGGCCAAGTGACTGCCCAGAGTAATTTCTGTCATCTTTGAAAAATGGAATTTAGACTTTAAGTCACTCTGGGTAAAAAGTGTGTTAAGCATCTTGGGTATCAAGTGTGACTGAGTGACTTTTTAATTTGGTTCTAAAAGAGAAAGGTGTTTTGTGATTAATAGTGGAACTGCCAGCCTCTCTCACACGTGAGACTTCTCCACTTGCCGGCTTCTGGTAGATATTTTAACAGGTGTTAGCATGTGCTGTCTTGAAACAGCACAAATGTACTCTCGTAGGTGTTTCAGCAGTGGGGGCTTGCATTATCTGTCCTTTGAAAATGGAAGATGATCAGCCATTGACAGACCTTCTTTTTTAGTTCGTTTAGGTATGTGCTTCCTCTCTGAGGATGAGAGAAGCAAAATGTTCACATTGAAGTGTAGGTGGCCTTTGCTTTTATCGTCTGTGACTAGCTGGCTTTAAGTCAAGCCCTTGTTAGTCCTGTTTCGTACAGCAGGTGATGTCAGTGTTCAGGTGTATTGGTACCTGGGAGTGCTTTGCTTCAGAGCACTTGCATCACAGCAGTAAAGTCCATTATTATGTTCAGGCTGAACTCCTTCACATGGGTGACATTAGGGCCTTGGACAAGGGAGAACTGCTTTGGATTTTCTACCAATAAGCTGCAGTACTTCCTTGTATTTCTTTTAGGGAGCAACATCACTTCTAATTTGGACCACTCAGAGATTTAGGTAGGGGAAAGAGCCCAGCCTGAGTTCCTCTTTTTGTTGCACAAAATGTGTTTTCTTCGTTAAATTAAGTTCATGATGTCTCATTGCACTTTGTGTTTTGAGAGCATGAGAAGCATCCAGGACATCTGTGTGCTGTTCTTCATTTGTGTGGGCTTTTTTTTTCTGATGTTGATTCAGTTGCCAGTGTATTGAGGAAATATACAAGATATAGGTGGTGTCTTGTGCACATGCTTGCCTGCTTCATCTCCTCCTTCTCCCCAAAAGCATTAAGGTATCCTAAATTGGTCTTCACCTGGGTGACTTGCAGCACAACTCACATACTTAGCTGTGGTGCTGTTTATGCTTTTGGGTGGAAAGAGAGAGGGCTGCAGGAGAAGGGTTGCTTTTTAAGTGAGACACTGAAGGTTCAGGAAGTGGAAGCATGTGGCATAGAAGCCAGACATAGAAGAGCTGTAGCTGGATTACTAAGGGCTTCCATTTGTGAGCTTTGAATGTATTTTCCAGGGGAAGAGCTATGAGTGCAATGACAAATGCTTCTCTACAGAGGAGTACCTTATGTCTTGTATTTAGTTGATTTGGAGAGCATGTTTCTTTTGATCTGTTTCTCTTACCACTGCAGGTATCATTAGTTTTTCCTCCTTATCACATTGCCCAGCCAGGTGTTGCCAAGTCCATCTTACTACATTTCCAAGTGAGATTCAACACTGTGACCCTTGGCAGCTTCTGGAACAGGTCTTGGAGCAACTTCCCAGCCTTTACAGCAGATAGGTGGCTTTTCTGCTTGGTGAGATCTCCCGTCAGTCTCAGAGCTGTCAGGGGGCTGACCGTCCATGTTGCGAAAGGGTAACGGGAGCTCTATCACAGTACTGGTATTTCTCTGGTGTAAGCTTGATTTACGGTTGGAAACTCTGCTTTTATTCAAAAAGTGAAGAATTTATTTTCATGTCAGTGCTACCCATGCTTTACGGGAGAAATTTTCTCCATCCTCTGTCTCCATTCCTCCTTTTTTGCAAAATGGCAGTGTCTCTTTGCTGAGCGTGAAATGCCTACCATGTTTGGCCTAAGCAGGGGATGAATTTTTAGGGGCGAGTGAAATGATCCGTACCTCAGAGTGAATGCCAGTTACCTTGGGAGGAAGCCATGCAGATTCTAAGCTCTACAGGAAGGAACTGGTGGATTCTGTAAACTGCAGCCTCAGTAACTGCAGTTTCAAGCAGTTCCCAATCTCTACTTGCAAAGCTTTTAGAACTTGTAAGCTCTTTAAATCTAGTGACTGAGGATTTTCCATGGTTCCCTTTTCCCTCAAGAAAGGAAAAAAGTTAGAAAGAAATGGCAACATTACTCATTTTTTGTGCTCAAAAGCCAAGAAGCAAAAGTTAAGGTGTTCACAAAACAATTTAGTGGACCAAGTTGAACACGGGTAATGCCCTTGTTACAGTTGCTGTTACATGTTTAATAGATCAATAGATGTGTAAATAGTATGTAGAAGTAGAAAACACAGCTTCATTTGAATCAACAGCAAAATATTTTCGGGCTTCACTGGACAAAGATTTTATGTGGTGTATATGCAGCTGAAAGCTCTTGAGCATTCATAGCATGAGAGATGCCAGGAAAGTTAGAAAAACTGAAACACTAGTAGTGTCTTTGTATTTTTTGGAGTTTGAAATTCCGACACATGTGGTTACAAAGTCAGTGTATCTGTTTTGAGTAGCTTGTTTGATGAACAGCGAACTGAACTTGCAATGTAATAGCCTATTTTGACTAAATTCTCTTCCATCCAGGTTTTGGGCATCGTTGAAAGTGTGGCCATTGCTGCATCCCTTTTCTAAGTCTTAGGGGCTCTGCTTTAACTTCCTTGAGTGTATTCACTCTGGTGAGAGGAGTCGTCCTTCCCTGCAGGAAAAGGGGAATGTAGAGAATTCTCCCTGAGGATGGATCTGGGGCAGAGATGGCCCCTGTGTGTTTGGGGCCAGAGTTTTTATTTGCACCATTGCGTAACTCTTGGTCTCCATAGTAAAAGATGTGGGTTAGTAGATTTGCAACACCACAGACTTGCGTGTGGCCGTGGCCTGCCCGATAGCCGACGTGTGCTAGTATTGCATTGTAGATGTACTGATGCCTTCCTGGGGTCATCCTGGAGATCCAGGACAGAAGGATCTGCTGTTGCCTGACTTCTGACCTCGTGCGTTGGCCGCCTCTTTCGTGCTTGCGCTGCCTGAATCGACTGACTTGCAGTAAATGTTTCCATTTGTGTGCTCACTGTCTTTTCAGAATGATGGCTAAAAAGTACTTGGGCCAAAAATAATCTACACTGGACAAGAAGATGCCAGCAGCGTGTGCAAATTGCATGCTGTAGTTAGTGTCCCAGCTACTAATTCAAACAGAGCTGCACAGATGTGGATTAGGAAAGTCCAGACTGCTGATTTAAAAATTTCCACTATTTCTGGTAATGGATGTTTATATGAACTGCCTGGTCCAAAGACCTGGGAAATGAACTGGTGGTGGTCTTTGTTTAATTCCTGGTATACAGATGCCAAGTGTTATGCTTTGATTTCCTACTCTGTAAACTCTTCAGGGCAGGGATCAGCATTCAATTACCTAGTTTTGAAAAGCCACCTAACACACTGTAGAACCGACCTGCTCGGCACTACCTCAGTATAAATGTTTAATTATAACTATCTTCTTACCCCATAGTGGAGCCTTTCCAGATACCTAGGTAGAGGCATGCTGGGAACCTGCACTGCTGCTGCTGAGGTATCTCCTTATAAACAGACAGCTTTGGTTGCGAGGCAGCAGTTGGGCAGCTCTCATAAATGCCTGTTTTGCACATGAGGGACAGATGATTTATTTCTTTTTTAGGCAGTATAGGTGCAAGTATATACACATGTTCAGGGGTCTGTGATTGTTTGGTTTAGAAGCAAATAAGCTCCAAGTTTTAATGTGTGTTTTAAACCATCATGGGGTCAGATGGTCGCATCAAGGTTCTGAGATTAAGAAAGGAGAAGAACCTGGGTATAGAAAGATGTCACTCCTTCAATATCTCACCTAGCTCAGACTGAAGTGCTCTTACCATTCACAAAGTAATCCGCTTCTGTTGCCTTGAATGACTTGTGTTGTAGTCTTAAACTGAATTCTTAAATCATCCCAAAAGTGATGTACATATCATTTGCTATGTTTATACAGCATGAAAGCATATGGAGTAATGGAAACATCTAGAAATTAGACCTCCAGAGAAGACCCCATTTTAATCAGGTTACTTACTTGGATTAAACCAACCCAAATTTAAAACACGTGGGCTCACGTACTAAACTAGTTGAATTTTCAGCACTCCGGGGGTCCGTCTGGGAGTTTATCGGTGTGTTGTTGTAGTCTGTTCCGGCCAGCTTTGTAGAAGCAGTTTGGTGTTACTAAGGTTGGAATAAGCTGATGTCAGATTTTTTGTCCACAGTGCATAGCAAGTAGAGGTCAAACACTTGTGCAGCCGGTGATACTATGACTTGTTAAGAATGTACGCAGCAGGTCGCTTTTCAAAACATCTTTTGAAAAGCAGCCTGTGAGAGCAGAGCCACGTAGAAGAGACACGCATCTTCCTCTGGCATCAGCAAATGGATGCATCCTATCACACTGGACTGCTGAGCATGTTTAGTCATGTTACTGTAATAAGCTCTGGGAACAGGAATGGGTCCTGCCCTGTTGCGCTTCGGGAAAATTTGAATGAATTTGACTGGTTTGTTCCAGGGAAACTCGTGTTTCTATCTGCTGCTTTCTGTGCTCGTTAGAGAGAAGGAAGGAGTCGAGTTTGTTTCTTTCCTGAAGGGGGGGATTTCTTTGCAGTTCAGGATTACTAACACTACTGCACTTAAATTCTTATTCCTTAGAGGAAGTAAAGCTAAAGGTGTGACTCCTAGAATTATCAGTGTTTCTGGTGCTGATAGTGTACAAACCTGCTTGATTTTGAGACTCTTCTTTGCCCTGGTAAACTGAGTATTATTCTCATACTTCCAGCCATAGCCTTCAGGCATCCCTATTTCTGCTGCCCTGGTGAATCATGCTCCAACATACTCAGATGTAAATTTGAAATGTTCCATGGTGGGGGTTACAATCTTTATCCTGTTCTTTTTGTCTTCACATAGCTTATACTGGTAGCTCTTGAGGGTTTTTTTAAAGTTGCTGGTGCGTGTGTATGTCAGTGGCAAGGCTAGATCAAGCCAAGCATTGATCCTACATACGCTTTAAACACAGATATAATTCTCCTTAAGTAGGTTGTTCCATTTAAGTCAAAATACTGGCATGGGCAAAGTTAGGGGAAGTGTTTCAGGTCTGGAGCCTGCATTTTACTTCCAGAGAAAGTATTCCTGACACAAGCCAGAATCTTTAACCTGTGCGAGCCACGGCTCCAAACTCATCTCACTGACTTGTGTTCCTGACCTACTTGAGGAGGCATTGCTCAGCCCAAGGAACTGTTGCAGCTCCTGTGGCCTGAGAAGAGTTGGCTTTGAAGGGAGCCGGCAAGAAACGTGGCTGTGAACTCAAACCTCTTCAGTACACAGTGTGTGCAAGAGTTAAATCAAACTACTCCAGCAGCTCATGTGCTCTCTGTGTGCGCATACTTTCCTAATCTTGACATGGGGTCTGAGCTGCAGGCTCTGAGGCTGTAGGTGAAGTTGGCTTGGCTGTCACCTTTTCACTCCCTGGATCTGGCTGTGGCTCAGCCTGAGGACACACCCCCACTGCTGGGATTACCGGCTGTGGACAGCCAGCTGCCTAAAACCTGTCCCCATGGGACTGGCTGGCCCAAAAAAGTGCTCTGGCACACCTCACCTGCCCTCTCACTGCTTCCTGCCCTTGCAGGGAGCAAAGAGGGAAGAAAAAGCAGAGGGTGGCCCCTCTGCTGTGCCTGGAAGACGTCTTGCACTCTCTTTGTGCACTTGATGAGCTTTCTGATTCTCTGCTATCATCATTTGGCCGGAGAACAGCTGCCTCCACGAATGGGTCTGCCTTTAAGCAGGGGAACAGCTGTACGGAGTGGTCTCTGATGCTGATGGGCTGTTCCTGCACGTGGGGAGACGAAGGGCAGAGCACATGTTTTTCTCCTCTAGGTGAAAAGTCCTAAGGGCAACTTGGGCTTTGGCTCTCCAGGAAGAAAAGCTGCAGTTCCTTCAATCCACAGCACGCTGTCAAAAATCACTGAGCGTTTCTGACCAGAGACTGGAAATGAAAGCTGCCTTTTTTTTTCTGCTTAGGTTTCTTTGGAAAGGCTTGCAGTGGCCACCTCGCCCCACCCTGCAGACGTGTGGGCGGGAGTGGGGGTAGCCGGCAGGAGGGAACATCACCCAAAAGGCAGAGCGACTTGGCTCGTGGCCACACACAGGAGCAGGAGCAGCTGCCTAGATGGCCCCCGGAGCCTCACTGGTGTCAGCATAACCAGCGCTCCTTAAAACACAGCACCGTGTGTGGGGGCTGAGGGGGAGCAAGACTGGGAGCAGCTTTAGGGGGTTAAGCAGTACATAAAACAACCTCCACAAATCTTTCCCCCCTCCCTCCCCCCCCTCATCTTGAAAACAGACCTCTACTTTCTGTAGGAATGGGAAAGTTTTGACTTGAGTAAGTGAGAGTTATTTGGAATTCACAAAACAGGTTACCGAAAGCAAGAAGCAGAAAGAATACACATTGTAGAACACACATTGTAAAACACACATTGTGTGGCTGTTGTGTGTTTGCTTGTGTTTTTTCCTTTTAAGAGGAGTGTGGATAGGAACAGTTCAGCACTGTTGGATAAATCTGTCGGTGCTGTTCCCTTCTCTCTCCGCTATGTTGTCTCTGAGAACCTGTCACACTGTGACAGACCGTACTGTCAAACATCATCCTGTGTTTGAAAAGTGTCTGGCTTGCCCTGGGATGCTGTATAAAATACGGCAGGATGTGGCATCCTGCGGGGAGCATGTCATGTGTGCTTACTTGGCCCTCCTGCGCGTGCTTGAGCAGGGGAAGGGAAGGGAACGCACATTAGGGGAACACAGTTGTTCGCAGCTTCCTTCCACTCCCCTTGGTTGTTCCAGGGAGATGGCACTTGTTGTTACCCGTGAGGTTTACCGACGCCGCCTTGCCTTGTACGTTGATAACCCGGTTTCCTGATGGTGATGCCTCTGTGTGGTTAAGGGGGATGGGGGGGTTTGTCTGTCTGACCTCCATGATGTGGAGATGCACAGTGCAAAAACTGCCCCTGTCATAGCTACTGAAGGGGATGGATGGGAGTTCCTCTCAGGCCTGAGATGGCTTCTTCCAGTTTAGTAGCTAATATAGCAGTTTCCAAAAGTCACAGGAGAAACTGACGTGTAGCTGGAAGTGCTGAGGGAAGAGGATACCAGCTTTTCCAGAACCGTGCAGCTCAATCACAGAACAGGGTTGGACTGGACATGAAACCGGATTCCAGGGTGACGTGGTGATTGCAGCCTTCGCCGACTTTGCTTCTTCCCACAGCTGGGGAGTGGATTTTCCCAGTAGGCCTGTGCCAGCACAGTGCTGCTGAGAGCCTTGTGGTGTTACCCTGACACAGAAGTCGAGCCTGAATTGCTTGCAAAGTGGTATGCAGCACGCAAATCTAGGCGACAAGGGTGAGCCAGCCTACCCGGGCTTGTTGCAAAGCTGAATTTGCAAAACGCTGTCTCCATCAAGGCCGATGTAATAATAAGTTGCAGAGATTCTGTCTTGAAAAACAAACAGCATAGCACAGGCATTCGGAGAGGAGGGTGTTGTGCTCTTTTATAAGGTTCTTGCTTTTTGAACTCAGGTTAGCTTTATCAGTTGGATTAACATTTCCTATATCTTTTCAGCATCCTTGTGGTAATTAGGGAGAATGACAGAGGGTCACAGCCCTTTTATGGGACCGAGTAAGGATCCAGTCGCATTCTTTGCAACTGGGACAGTGGCATGAAGAATTTCTTTACCGAAGGTCTCAGAAGGAGACAGTAAGAGAGGCAGAAAAAGAGCTCAAATGCTCTAAATCCAGTCTTGTGTCTCCACCATTAGATCATGCTTCCTGTCTAGGCAGATGAGCCCACATAAAAACCCTGGTTCGCAAACAGATGACATTCAAGTACTACCAGCACTGTAAAATATGGCTAGGACTAATATATTTGCTCTGACTTTGATCTTGAGTGCCTGGTAGAACACCTGTAAGTATTTACATTTTAACATGAGCTTTTGTGCTTGTGAAAGCAGGCAGTTTGACAGCAATGACCTCTCACACAAAAGCCCGAATAAGTGATGAACTTCCAACAAATCCATGACCTGAACTCCGCTGGATGCAATTGAAGGCGACAAGCTGATATGGCCTGTGGCAATACCGACAAGAGGCCTGGCTCTGTGCTGGGCTCTTCTGCTGGTGGTGGTCCACAGGCAAGTCTTTATCCCCTGTCCCTACCCCACAGGCCTGGAAGTAGGCATGCCTGTACTCCCTGGCTAGGTGAGGGCCTCAGGCAAATGTTTGGTGCAGAAAAGACCTCATTTGTTTTCTGGAGGTTTCTTGTCCTGCTGCTCTGCTCTGACCCTGAGTGATGGGCTTGGTTTGTGTTGCAGAGAAGGCAGAAGAGTGGATGTGTCTCCTCCCTCCCAAGTGGTGCCACTTCAGAGTTTGCTGTGCTTAAATTGAATTGAGTGGTAGTTAAAACTTCAATTATGGGCAGCTCTGGAGTTGGACGTGTCTCTACTGCAAGTGTGGTAACCACTGGCCATCAGACAGGGATGACAGCCCTGGTATAGTAACCTCTGAAATCACCCTGACCTGAATTATGTTGGAGCTGTGGCTCTGGCAACATTTCCTCAGGACTGCCCTGTCCTGGAATGAGCACTTCCTAGTACCTGCTTCTCCAGTGAAGCTTTGCTTCAGAGTGGAGAATGCCTCCTCAAGCTGACAGAAGTGCCTCTGGATCTATGGTGGAAGGTTTTTTTAGTTCTGTACTAAACTCTGTGGGGTAAGTCATGCTGCATTTTCTGCCTGCCAAACTGAAAACCAGAGAGAATCCTGCTTGTGACTTAATACCAAGTCAGACTAAAAGCCCATCTAGCCCAAAATGCTGATTGATGTGGATTTATCAAAACAGGGTATGGCAAGATGGCACCTAATAGCGATGCTTTGCTAATGTAGTCTGCCAGCAACATCAAGCTTCTGAAATCTCTTGAGCCAAGGGATTTTACTATAGTTTCAGTATTCAATTTCAAGAATCCTTTTTTGTGAGCTTGTCCAGTAGTTTCTTGAATCTGTACTGACACTTGGCATGTTGTGGTGAGTTTTGCAGTTTATCAATATGCTCCATTGGAGAGAAGGTGAAAAAATCCATTTTCTAAACCTGCCATTTTATGCTTCCACATAATACCGTTTAGCACTTGTGTCAAGGGAAATAGCAAGTATTCATTCACTACCAGCCTTCTTCACACCTTTCAGGATTTTATGAACCTCTGCTGTATCACCTCTGGCCGTCCTCCCAGACTGGTGTCCTGATCTGAGTGTCCATTATTATGAAGAAGTTGTTCCATAGTTTTGATTACATTGTTCACCAACACTTTTTAAAGCTTTGGTTTGCCTTGTTAACATCCTTCACAGCCACATGCCAGAAGTACTTTATTTGCCTACTTATTTATTGCTCTTAGACATATACTTGGACAGGCTTAAAGATTTCCAGGTGCTGCCATGATTCTCCAGCAGCTTTTTTTCCTGCCTTTTTCTCAATGCTGACAAGTTGCAGTCAGAAGAGGCTGATTGGTGAGGTTGTTTGCAGGTCTGGCTCAGTTACTTCTATCGTGATAGTTTGAGAACTGCTTGTTTAAATGATGCTGTGCTCACATCTTTCCTTCCCACATACACTGCTGGTTTCTAAGGGTAATAGTCCCGTATCCCTCCACTTAATATCCCCCTCCCACCCTTCCTCCATGCTGATGGCAGGCTGAAGCTTGCCCTGTGTACCTAAAACTTTGAAGAATTCAATTTGTCCAGAGACAAGGGACATTTGTCTTTGCTGGTTTTGGGGGAGCTGTTTCTTTAGGTTCCACTGAAATCAAGTGATACTACCCACAATAAGGTTTGCCTGCTTTCCGGTGCTTACACACTCATTTGGGATGATGACGGGGGTTTACCCATCGGTTTAGTCTTGGCAGATATGAGAGGAATTGTTCTGAGCTCACTGAATCAAAATGTTTATTGATATAACTCTACTGTGTTTCCATCCCCCTCCCTGCTTTTTTTTTTTTTTTTGGTAGTCTGTCAACCCACTTGGCCACCCATAGGGCAGGTCTGTACTGGTGGAATTGAGGATTTTAGTTTTTGCAACCGAAAGCATTTTGTTTCAGTACTAACCATACTTACTAGTATTTACTTAACTTTAGGTTGTTTCCAGGGTGCTTTACAAATTGATGCCTGCCTACAAGGCTAGTGAAATGCAGTCACTTCTGAAGTGGAGAGTGAGGAGGCAGAGGTTTAGATCGGGTCACGCTAACCCCTTTCTTTCTCTGTGTGAAGTGCTGCACATTCTTCACTACTGACATGGCCTAAAAAGGAACCTTCGCTTTTAAAGCCCTACCTTAACCTGCCTACCAAATGATGTGTACTACTTGATTTGTGTTTAGCTGATGAAAACTTTATGCCAGCTCGTCAGAACTGGGAACTTGGTTGCAAGGGCGACACTAATGATTTCAAACCTTTTGGTAATGAAAGCCTTTCACAATGAGAACTCAGCTTTATCTAGGTTACTTATTCCCTTTATTAAGCCTCTCGGGATTGATGAAATGTAGTGGTTTTAGAAGAAACAAGCCATGCTTATGGTGTAGTACTGATTTATAGGCATAATCTTTGAAGGTTTCTGTGTGTAAAACCATTCTAATAAGCTGTTCAGCACTTGATGCTGAGCTTTGTGAATTATATAGCATTTGGAAGTAGCAAACATATGTATTTGGAGAAAAGAGGCAGGGGCTGTCCTTTTAAACTATCATGTTGTGGTTGTAGTTCTGATTGTTGAATTCAGAGCTCCTCTTTTATTGCTCTGCTGCTGCTCTATGTGTTTAGTATCTTAAATTTAAATTTAATATCCTAGAGACCATGTGAGGAGCAAGGAATGGAACCCTAGCATGGCATATGCTTTGCAGGTGTCTCTCTGCTCTTGGGTGTTAGATCAGGAAAACCTAAAAATAAGCATAAAGTAAAGTCATTGTGTATGTGTAAGCAGGAGGGCATGTTTGTGTTGCTTTAATTAGAAGTGTTTTCTCCACTGCCTGTTTTCTTAGGGTATGTATTCTAAATAACAAAGACTTTAAATATCTTAAAGGTATTTAAAGTGCTAGGCCAAAAAGCCGATATGGAGTTTTTGTATTTGTCACTCTTACCAGTTTCAGGTTGATCAGTTCTCTGATCTGACTTGTGTGCAGCTGATTTAGTTGTGCTGGCACAAGGAGGCATGAGAAGAGACAGCAGAGGAGGACAGGACTTCTGGTTGCAATGCAGGTAGAAGAGATTGTAAAAGCCCATGCAACCATCATTAAAAAGACCAGTGCTCAAACCATCAGAACCATTATATGTTTCTAATGGAGCAGGGGCCAGGATGAAAAGTGGAAGAATCAAGTGGAATGCCTTTTTGTGAGTTTGTCTTTGCAGGGACCTCGCGTCAACCTTGAATGAAACAAGATGCAGTGCCTGCTGAGATGGATCCTTGAATCCATGTAGTGGTGTTGCTGGGTTGATGAATTCCTGTACACAGAACCTAATCCAAGCTCTGCTCCATGCGTGGAGGGTGATTAGCAGTGTCTGCTTTTATCTGTCCTTGTTGAACTGCATCTACTGTGTTGTTGGTCTTAAGATCTTTGCTTGACTTGGAGTTGTGGTGTTTAAAACCCAGCACAACTATTTTGGATTTTTTTTTTTTTAACCTGAATTCTGGCTTCCAGCTTCATCAAAGCTGAGAGTGAGCATCTGCTCCATGGCTCCTGTCAGCTCATGGGTATCTCTACACTGTGATTCCAGTCACTGGAAGAGTGGCAGGCTTATGGTAATAGAGTCACTTTCCCCTGCCCCTCCCCTTTTGCTTTTTCCACTTGCCCCTGTCAAACTTGCCCCCATCAAATATCGTGGTGTTTGCCTTTAAAGATTGTATTTAACACCGCTTGTATTCAGGCTTTCTCCCTCCACCACTTCAAGGCAAGTATTCTTCCAGGTATGAGACTACAAACAATGCAAAGGGAAAAATCGCAGTGGAGATCTGTGCGTGATGTTTTTTATCTCTTTGAAGCTGCCCTTTTTTAAAGAGTCTTTTGATATTTAGGTATTTCCTCCCAGCCTTCCCCTTTCTGGTGTATCTTTGCCTTGATAGCTAAAGAAATTCATGATGATGTCGAATTAGTGACTTCAGAATGGGTTTCCTTGGCAACCTAAATGGGCATTTGACATCACAGGATGAAGAAGCAGCAAAACCAGTTTAAGGAGGGGTGTTTGGGTGAGGGGTTTTTTTGTTAATTTGTTTACCCCCTCAACTCTGGCAGTTTGTTCCTGCTGTTATAATCTTGCGAGATGCTGATACAAAGTTTTGTGGGGTTTCTGGGTACGCCTTATCTCTAAAATGTTCTGAGTATCCAGTCCTCTTTCATTTTTTCTGTCTTTCAGTAATCCTACCTCACCAACTTCTGTTTTGGTCAATAAAGGGGAAGCAGACCATTGGCTTTCCCTGTCATAGGAGTCAGCAGCTGAAGGATGGGGAAGGGCTTCTGGAGAGGTGTTGACCCTCAGTGCAAGCAGCACAAAACTACACGCTGTTGATATCAAGAGGCTTGAGAGTTTTGGCTGTGAAGGTAGTCTTCCCACCTTACCACACATTCTTTGTTTGCAGTCTTGATGCAAATCTTGTTTTTGCATTAGCTGTGCAAAAAAACTCTAGAAATCAGGTTGCTTTCAGCTGTTCTTTATGTTTCCAAATTAATTTCCTTCTTCAGAGATTCTTTCTTAATCACACTTGATATTGTGTAAGGAGATCGTGTCTCATCATGTAAGATTGTGATCCAGGTTTTGTTCTGACTGGACTGGTACAAATCTGGTGCCGCTTTGCCAGTGTCAGTGCAGTGTCTTTTGTGGAAGAAGTCAGTTTAAATAGCCAGTATCAATCACAGCCAGAGATACCAGCTTAAAGAAAATAGGAGTGAAGACTGATGTAGGTTTTGCTGGAATGCCCAGACTTCTGTTATAAGACATGGAACTAAACATATGCTAAAAGCCAGGTAAGTAAAAAACTGCAACAGTACATTTCCAAGAAAAATGCCTTGTTGCAAAGGAACATGGACTGCCAAGGGGCCTTATGGCATCTGCACGCTTAATGCAGGCTCTGTCAGTAGTTATCATCACTTACTACAGTCCCATTAGTTTTTAGATCTCTGCAGTTATTTTTTCATAACTGTTTGGGTGAGTAGCGTGTATTGCAGGGCAGCATATAGAAATTTAAAACTCCAGCCAAAAGACACCTCCTTTTTGTGTCTACATGTTGCAGCTGTCTATCTCTTGGCAGCAGGCAGCCTGTGCAGAATGTGAGGTTTTAGCACTGAAGCGTGGAAGAGTGAATTAAGGGGTTCTGAACTTAAAACATTCTTCTTTTCTAGGGAATTTCAGTCCTCGCCATTGCTTAGTTATTTGGAGGCTGTGTGTAGGGTAGGGTTTTTTTTTTTCTTTCAGTGATTCCTTGTATTTGCAATATGGTCAACTGAGACAGGTAGCTGTCTGTTCGCTTTTCTGTTATTTTACAGTTTAGTAATCAAATGAATTGGAGTCAGTTGCATGGATACCCAGCTGGGAGGAAGTGCAAAAAAAGAACCTGCATGTATTTGTTATGGGAAGGGGAGGAGGAACAGGGAGATTTCACTTTTTCACTGTGAAATAGAACTCTGTATAAGACAAATGTTTTGTTATAGGGATGTCAGCATGGGACATTTTGTTTCTGCATAAATTATGGATAGCAGCCTAACACCTAGGGCATGGTTACATCTTTTAATCTCCCTTTGTTACACCTGGAAAGACAGAGGATATTGTGAAATGAGCCAATGTAGCAGCTTCTCTCCAACAACTCACCACTGAGTTTTTACATTTTGGAGGAAGCAGTTGCACGCTTTCGTACCACCGCGAGCAAATTGACAAGGGAAAAGCGTAATAACTCGTTGTGAGACTTTCCATTAAAACCCTTTTTTTAAAAAATTACTTTGCGCATTCAGTTACACAGGTGTTACCAGAACAGAGAGTGGAAACTGTGTCCACGATGCTCTGCGAAACAGGATTTGGGCGATGATCTCCGTCTTCCTCGCAGACTAAATCCATGCCTTTTGCCCATGGTTTTCATCATTCCAGCCTGGCCTGAGATGGTGTTTGCCTTTCAGCCGAGGCGTTTGTACTGCCGTGGCTGTGAGGTCTGCCCTGGGCGGGCAGGGAGAGCCGGCACGGGCAGTTCCATGTGCCCGTGGTACTGCTGCCGTGCCAGTGAAGGGATGGGGCTCTTCCCCGACTTAAAAAGATACGGCTAGAGTTGTTCGGTTTGGGGTGGGTTTTTTTGGTGGATGGATGAAAACAGGCTTTTCTCTTCCTAGAAAAGGTTAAACCTTTCCCAAAGTGTGTAAGTTTTACTGTGCAGAGGCCCTGTGGTGATGGTGGTGGCGCTTCAGCAGGTTTCAGCTTTTCTTGTTCTTGTTGATAACTTCTCCCCGTAAGTTTAAAGCCCTTTGCTCTCCGTGAGGCTGGTGTAGAAAGGAGTGGAAATCATCCCGGGGAGAGGAAAAGGACAAGCTAACCTTGGCACCTGGGGCCTGGCTATTATGTTGCACTTCCTCTGCGGGGCGCGGGGCCGCCCGAGTGATGAGAATTCTCACAGCAAATGGAGGAAGTTCCTCCAGCAGCAGCAGCGGCGCTTCTGGATCTCCTCTCGCCTGGGGGATGGGGCACGGTGGTGAAACGGGGTTATACAAAGCACCGAAGGCCGGGGGAGGGGAGGGAAAACCCCCCCCGCAACAACCCGCACCCTTCAGCTACGTGAAAAAAAAAAAAAAAACTCGACAAAACTTCTCGGGAATTCAGTGTTTTGGGGAGGGGTTGTGGGGGAGCGAGGGAGTGTTTCCCCGGCGCTGCTGGCGGCGGGGAAGGTACCAGGGGAAGGAGCTGGGGAAGGATGGAGGAGGGCGGCCGCTCCTCTCCCTGGCTGCTGACTAAACAGTTATGTCAGCTGGCAGTCGGCGCGGCCTGGGGATTTGCGATAGAGCTCCTGGAGGGTGGGGGCGGCTGCGCGGGGGGAAGGGAGGGGAAGGGCTGGCCCTGCCGCAGCCACTGCTGCTCCTGGTTCTCTCCAGGGACCCCGCGGGGCTTTCGCGGGGATGCCCGGGCGGAGGGGACACACGCGTTGGCGTGGACATCGGCGCGGTGCCTCGAAGAGCATCCCCGGCCCTCCGGGAGGCTGTTCCCGCCCGGGTGGTACCCGTGCCCTCCCTCGCTCTGCCGCGTCAGAGCCCCCCCACTCCCCCCCCCCGAGCACGCGCCTCTGCCAAAATCTTCCCAGAGCCCGTTTCTGGGGCACCGGGCTCGGTGCTGGTCGTGGATACTCGGGGAGAGAGGGGGAAGCCGTGCGGGTCAGGACTGTGTTAGGGCTCTGCCGGGTGCAGAGCAGCATCAGCAAGGCTCGGGCAGTGCCCTCCCTTGCCTGGGGTCTGCCGCAGGTAGAGACTGCCCCGTCTAAGCACGGCCCGGCACTGTTGGGAAGCAGGCAGGGAGTTCTGGCTGCTGTTCAAGTTGAATGTTTCCTTTCTTGGCCTTGAAGGCAGAGGGAGCCCAGGGTAGCCCTTGCACAGAGCAGGAGGTATTTATAATGATTGCGGCAGGTCGGTAATGTTCAGATCCTATTTTTCTGTTCCTCCTGTTTTGTTTTCCATAAATCGTGTGCTGTGAAGTTGGAACAGTCTTGGAACAGCTGTGGCTTTTCACCCATATGCTTCCCTCCCCTCCACCCCCTATTAGGCATAAGTGAAGGATGGGTTGAATGTGAATCACCTCCATACCTATTTCATTTCTCCTGTCCCAGCAGTGCAAGACAGAGAAGGACCCTGTCCTGACAGGCAAAAAGGGTGTGTGTCTCAATTGTTTGAGGTCAACTGAGTTAGCTGCACACAATTAAAAAAAACCCCAAAGCAGCTCTCTTGATGCTCCTTAAGGTACAGCCTGCCGTGTCCAGAGCCATGTTTGTGGCTGTACTAGACCAGTTAATGTGTTAACCTGCATCTTACTGAACATTAAGGTAGATTTTTAGTAATGTTAATCTGACTCAACTGAGCTACCACAGTTGTAAGTCGTGAGTGAACCTGTCTGGTCCACATGGACAAACTTGCTGGAGGCTTTAGTTAGCAGGACAGTACCAGTCTGTGTTTCTGACGGTCTAAAGGTTATTTGCCTTTTTTTTTTCCTCCTTTTTTCCCTTTTTATTTCGCCAAAGCTGAGTGTGCTGTGAAAGGTGAGTGAAGGCTGTAGAAAAATGTTTATATTGTGATGTGGAAATCTACGGATCTCGCCCAAGAGCTGCTTTGTTGTACCTTTGTACAGCTCTCATCACCTCATTGCAGTTCTCAGCTGGGTGTGTTGTGCCTGGCACTCCTTCACAGCACACCTGGATGCCCTTTTATGCACAAGTCAAGCAGTAGCGTGATTTCGTAGGGCCTTGAGGTCCTTTGCCAGGTGGCCTTACAGATGAGCTGGGCAGCTGGACTGCTGTCACTTTGTTCTCTACGATGTAGGTGTCTGCAAGCCGGTGTGGGAAGGTTGTAAAGAGCCAGAGTATCCGAGTGACATCTCAGTCTCCATTCTGCTTTAAACACTCCACTTGTGGCAGGTCAGAGAAGCCTTTGTGAGAGTGTGTTCCAAGTTGATAAAACTCGAAATTGTTAAGCACCTAGCTTTTTTCCCCTGCTTATTGTAGGTAAAAAGGCTTCTCTGGTGCTGATGGTGGGGCTTTGAGCAGAGGGAAAAAAAGTCTCCAGGAGACAGGAAGCTACTCAGAAGTTACTGTTCAGCCAGATGTACATCATCTGTATTTTAAAGCAGTCAGATTGCCCATGGCTCTATGAAAATGGAATTATTTTGAAAGAAGAGGGGTATATAACAGCTTGAGTGCTTAGGCATACCGTCTGAAATGCTGAATAACCGCAGTTCTTACTAACTTCACAAGGAACGCTTCTGGAAACGGCTCTTGATGCATTGGGTACAAAGCACTACAAGTGCGGGTAAACAGTTCTTTAAAATATTTTGGCACACTGAGAAAACTTCAGAGAGTGCTACTTGGAAGCTGAACACTTGACTTTTTGTGGATAAGATCAGTTTAAATAGGTGTGTTTTTCTTCCTTCAGTGTGTATGGGAGAGGGGAACAGGAGGGCAAGTAAAAAAATCAGAGGAAAAGACCTCGTTGCTGACTGGGGAGACTTGTTTGACCTTCTGAGCCCTGTGCACTTGTCTGTGGTTTCCAGCCAAAGGCTCTCACTTTGAGAGTGCCTTGCTCCTCGTGCTGAACTATTTTTTGATGCACTGAATGAATGCAATATGTTAACACTCCTCTAAGTCCCAGAATTGCTTGGCTGCCCCTTGCCCTGCCTGCCTTGCACTGGCTGAAAAGGTACCATTGTTTGCTCTGTAAACAGTGGGTGATGGTTGTTTCCAAGGTGACTATGGCACTGTTGCTGCCCTCTAGTACAAAAAAAAAATTGGTGTTAAACACCTGAGAGCATCCCCCTGTCGCTAAAGACAGTGGGAGGGAGGAAGGAGCTGTTTGTTACAGCTCTCTGGGCTGGAAATTGGAATACAAATGGAGAAAATGCCAGTAAGCCGAGAAGGGGCGATGTGTACGTTGAGTTTATGCTACAAAACATTCTTCCTGAGCAGTGCACGGACACAGCTATTGAAACCTGATTGTTTCTAAGTGTATACCTCTGCTGAGAAGAATTTTTGATAAATGTAGGGTCTCTCAGTCATACTGATCAACTGTTGCAGTTTGAGTTCACAATTGTAATGTTCTGCTTTTTCACTTAATTGATAGGGTGCTGTCAGGACTGCTCAAGCCAAGGGTGTATGGACTTTCTATAAAGAAAGCTAGAAGGAAACACTCAACAGTTCTGCCAGACCTGTAGGTTTTCAGACTGTTTTGGAAGATGGTTACTTGGGGATAAAGTATGCATCCTCCAGAAAGAAAACCCCAGTAGTCAGTTCTTCCATTGATTTTGTGTATTTTTGAAAGGCCTGTGGGACTCAGAAGAGGGACTTTTTTTTGAAGTGTCTGAGTGGAGGGATTAGAAGCATTTTTTTTCAATCTTCTCCCTGTGCTGCCTGCCCATCTACTCATGCAGCTGTTTAGTAGGGGAGAACTGAGTTTAAAAAGAAAAACAAACCAACACTTCTTTTTAATTGACCATAGATGCTGGTAGCAGAACTTTGCCTCCCCCTGCATCAGGTTTAGTACAGTTCATACGCAGGTTTCAGTAAACATTAACTACTTTTATCAGGGCTCGCAGCATGCTGAATGGTTAGCAAAGAGCATGTACTGAGAGAGACGGAGAAAATGAACAAGTCCAAGGTCAAAAGGATGGTAGATTTTCCTTTATTAAAATAAAGGGTGGAGAAAGGTTGACAATGCTCTGTGGAAAAAGTGGCCTGTGTGAAAAACGTGATTCTTGTCCTTAGGCGTTCGTCTGTGTGAGAGCTGGCGGGGCTACTGCGCGTTGTGAAGTTTTCTTCTGCCCTGGTGAGATGACCAGAACACATCAGCCCTCCTCACACTCCCGCTGACTGACAGCTTGAGCTCCTCGTGACTCAGATCAGTCCAGAGCAGAGTGTGAGCTTTGCTGACGCTTGTTGCATTTTTACGGGGGCCCGCTCCTACCTAGCATCCACCGAGATCCCACTGACTTGAGTGGAGCACAGCCAAACACGGGTCACAATTTACTCCCTTCTATGCCTGCAGTGACACAAAGCCATCCAGGTTAGGAAGAGTGATTAAGGAACTGTGGTTTAGCATTTTATCACCTTTCTTTCTCCTGGATGACTTGGAGGTTTTTAATTGCTTTTGAGGGGTGCAGTGCTGCTAATTTTTCTGCAGAATTAATTTCCCTAGTGATTAAAAAATAGTTGATCAGCTTAGCAATGAAAATGAGGTAATTTGTGGGTAAACTATTGAAGTGATTTTGAGTTTTGAAAAAAGGCGTTTTGAAAAGAGCATGTGACCTGCCCTAATGAAATTTGTTGGGGCATCTCATGCCTCAGTTCAAATTGTAAGTTATTTTTAATTGTGCAAATCAGCATATCCTGCCCCTCCTGGCTCCATTCAGATAGTACTTTGCAAAAGAAGGAAGCAGCAGCCTTTGCCTGCATATTTCCTAGAAAACGGTATCATTGAAAAGTTGTACCTCATTGGAAAAGCACAGGTTTACTTAGATGATACATCAAACACAGAAGAAATCCAAACCGTCTGTGGCTGGTCTGACAGTAGTTTGAGAAACACCCTCGGCTGCGTGCCCCTCAAATAAGAAACGTGTGCGCACAGTTAAAAATCTCATCTTTGTGGTGACACAGATGATTCAGTGCAGGAAACGAGAGGAATCTCATTCAGCAGTTAAGCATTTGTGGGGCGGGGGTGTGAGGAGGTCACGGTGTTCAACACACCCGGTTAAAAACCTTCAGGCGCCTTTCCCTACTGCATTTTATATTGATTTAAATCAGGGCTGATACTGGACTCATCAGCACAAGAGGCAAATCCCATCTTGTTTGTTTCACCCGGGAAAGAAAACAAAGACAAGAAGAGACTTTTTTATTGCTTTTAAATTTTAACTACAGACATTAGCCATCCAACTCAAAACCATCCTTTGCCATGGGGAGGTGCAAGGCTCAGCTTTTGCATCCTTCTGGAACTGGCTGAGGCAGTGCATGGAGGAGGGCCACCACCAGGGCTGCAGTGGTGGCCCATGTTCTTCCGGCTGTGATGGCTGCATGATCCCAGGGCAGACAGGAGAACTTTAGATGCAGGCTTGCAATTACAGCTTCTTGAAAGATGCCGTAGTTCATCTAAATATAAAATACAGACTGTGGTTTTGGTCTGAAATATTTGTGGGATTTTACCAGACCTCTACAAACAAACAAAGTAAACAGCAGCAAAAAGCGACACATTTCAGGCAGGATTTATTTTTTATTTTTCTTTTGCAAGGTGATGTAGAGACTTGTATTCTGGGATTCAGTGTTCAAGGGAATGGCATTTCTCAAACGACGTACCTTTTTGTTCATGTCCTATTCACAAACTTCCCAAAGTGCTTTAATAGAAATTGTTTCAGGAAGCTGGGATGTAATTTTCTTTTTAACTGTACTGATGTTCTCTCACGGCTTCCCAGGTGTTTTTGCTGCCTTCTTCAAATGTAAAACAAATTTCCTAATACGTTGGTCGTGTGTTGTATTAGAAGGCTTTCTAAAGCCTGTGGAGGGAAACCAAATCATGCATTCTAAAATACATTCGCTTAGTACTAAGGGCAGGTTTAGTGGGAACATGCAAACTTTTGCCTTGCCTGGAAACTGACCAAGGCATAAAGTCAGTTAGCTTTTAGATTGCTTTGATGCAAAAGCATTTGCAGTTTTGTATTTGCTGTAGGTCTCCAACTGATAACTGGCACTAATGAAGTGGCTTCTTACACAGTTTTCTTGAAATTCTTTATGCAACTACAATGCAAACTTTCTTGCAAAAGCAACCATTTACAGTGCACAACTGGTAAACAAAAGCATCACCATGCACTCTCCAGTGCCTCTCTAGCTATTGCTCAGTTCTCACCACTGTAGCTTGGCGTGCATGATCCCAGTGGCAATTCCTAGACTCTAGAAGGACCTGCAGGTTTTGGCTGCTCGTAGCACTGAGGTGCAGGAATGGCTCTTTCTCTTTCTGGAAGAACCACTCATCCTTTTTTTTGTTTGTGTTTTTTTTTAATCTCTCTGTCAATCTGTGGGACCACAGCCCTGTTCCCCTCTGAAACTGCTTCGTAAAAAGCTTTCGTAGGACTTTTAGATGTGCTGGAGGTGGGAAGAATTACATGCATCCCCCTTCTAGATACCCTTGCAAAGGCTTCAGTGCAAGAGTATTCTATTAAATCTCTTAACACATGAAGTCTTTTGGTAATACAGTGAAAGGACTCTTTCTATCACAGCCGTTACACACAATTTCTGTTCTCTGTCCTTCAGCTGTACTCACCTTCACCAGGGAAGACGGTCTCATTACTCCCAAACTACCATGGTTAGGTTTTGGTTTGGTAGAAATTTTTTTTTGAGTGAGATGTGAGACCTCTGTGCTGTGTGAGTGCCAGGAGGAACGGGGCGCCTGCCCCACCGCTGTGGCCAGAAGTGGTTGGGGAGGCTTGCTTTTTATTTCCTATCAATGTGCAGGTGGGCCTCAGTTCCTTTCATCTCTTAAGGAAACTTTCACTGACTCTCCCAGTGAACTTCAGTTATGGTGTATGATCTGGGGCTTTTTGGTTTTATTACTGAGCTCAGCAGAACGGAGCAGGTGACAGGTATTCATTATGAAGCCATGGTGCTTAGCTGCTTAGCACTCTTGCATGGGTGTCTCATGGATCTTTGGGGCAAGCCAAGTTTGGTTTCAGAGATGCAGGTTGCAGGTGTGTTGGAGGCAGACTGCAGTACCTGGCATTTCAGCTTCAGAAGCCAGAGCTCCCTAAGCCTAGGGTAGAGTGTATAGTGTGCTCCCATCCTGCAGCAAGATCTGGGCATCCATAGACCCATCTGGGCTTCCCAGCACTGGCTGACCAGATGAGCTGACCAGATGAACTGTCCAGAGGGGCTACACATAGGCCAGTGGCTGTGAACTGAGCATCCCCTGTGCAGGGTGGCCTGGGGCTTGGGGAGGTGGCTTAGTGCTCACCAAAGTCACTGCTTTGTGCAGCTTAAAAGCCTGGATTGTTTCGGTCTTTGAGTTCTCATGGAGGGTCTTAAATTCAAAGCACTAATGATTTCCTCGTTGAGACCCAGACTCTTTAAATTTTTATTAAAGAGATTTTCTGTGCTGACATTTAGCTAGCACCAGATGTTGGCTTTTAGTTACCAGTGTGGAGGTGGCATAGCTAATAAAGGCAAGGGTAACAAACTTGTGAGAAACTGACTGTCAGATGTGGCTTTGTGCACGGCAGCCTGCGTGATGTCTGTCGCTTCTTCATGGGCCAGAGTTCTACAAGAAAGCTTTTTCCTTTCCTTCTTCTTTTTCTTCTGTACTCTTGACTGGCCAAGTGTTTTCCAAGCGCATGTCTTTTTCAGGTGGCCTTGCTCTGTTGTTGGCGACTAGCTAGTGGAGGGATAGTGCAAAGGGAGCTCAGTGGCAGATTTGGTTTTTTTCCTCTTGTATTTTGGTATTTTTCTGAGCATAACTTTGCTGTAGATCATACTTCTCCCCCTCAACCTCTTTTGGCCATACCCTCCCTCAGAAAATGTCAGCAAGCGATTGTTTCCTTTGCAGAGCTACGATCCCCTAGACAGAGGCTTTTCCAGTTTTATGAATGCACCATTTGTTGCTGAGGGCACAACTGTTCGATATAACTGGCTGCATCCCACTCTGCTTGGGACCAGCATGCACTACAGCCAGGCTGTGCATAAACCAGATTTTTGTATTAAATGGCACCATTTTGTCCACAGCAGCAGTCTGTCTGTCTTTTGTGTGTGCGCGTGTTAGACTTGCAGTTTTCAGATGTGAAATACATAAAGAGCAGCAGTTTTGCAGAAATACATGTTACTCAGTGAGCATACCGGGCTATTTTAAGGTTTATTTTTCTTAGGGAGTTCCCGACGAGTGATATTTCTTCATTATTTTGTGTAGGTGGGCTGAGGCAAAGGCACATTTTGAAATATTTTATAAAATGGATACGTGGTATAATATTTCAAATGTAGTTATTTTGTTGGGGACGTGCTCAATTATAATTTAACTGAAAATACGGGTAGCACTTTGAAAGTATATGTGCTCATTTATGTTTTACTGTGTATCATCAACCCACTGCATATCTCCCCACTCCCCTACCTTTCTGTGTTAAGTGGCACAAGCCTGGAGACTTTATAGATACAACCACTGAAAGATGCACTGCGCTTTATATTTTTAGTTATGTCTAGGCAATGTCATCAGATGTCAAACCTGACACTCCTTCTCACTGCTTGCCTTGCTTACCCCCTTCTAAGGTCAACACAACTTACTGTTGTCAGAGGGGCTGCTATGCTGGGTCAGGATGGTCAGGGAAGGCCAGAGGGGCAGCGTGTCTGTTGAGTGTGGCTTCCATCTTAGCTGAGCTGCAGTCTTCAGTATTTCCCTTCCCAAGTTTCTACACACATCTGTGACGCTTGGTTCACAGTTAAAATAGTGCAACACCAGCCTTCTGGCAGACTGGGAGGTGCATGAGGAGGGGGTGGAGGCACAGCTGGGGATCAGTAGGTACCACGTGGGTTGCATGTCATTTTTCTGTCCTGATAAGCTGCATTTGAAAAGTGCCATCTCCATTCTTAGTTATATGTAGCAGGAATGCTGCATGGGGTTCTGGTCCCAGCAGCTGAATCGCAGTTTAGGGTTTTAGTCCACACTGCCTATCTCATTTGTCTCAATGCCAAGAGCTTCTCCTCAGAAGCACAGTGGGCTCTTTTCCCCGTCTCTGTTTTCTCATACCTGTTGAGTCCCCTCCAACAAATAAGAACACCTCCAAAGCAAGCCCACCAGTTTAGAAATTACTCACTTGTGCTTCAGTAAAAGTACTTCAGGTGATCTATCATCACTGTGTTTAAGAAATAGGGAAAATTGGAAACACTTCTGATTTTCCCTCTTTAATGAAGGTGGTACTGAGTGGAGATGAGGATTCCCCACCTCACCCTCCTTTCAGTACCTAAACATGTCTAGGCATCAGTCAGTCAGGCTTGACTATAATGTCCGTAATTTAAGCACCAAAAAGAAAGAAAAAAGTACAGCTATGTGGCCTTTCTATGGAGGTTCCCACACACATCCCTCCCTCACCATGTTTCTTCATATATGCACTGCCCACATAATGTTACCCACAGGATGAGGGTGGGAGAGGGAAGCTTGTTCTCCTTCATGTGACTGCAGCACAGTTAATAATTGTACCAGGCACTCATGTGACCAAAGGGATTGATTGGATTCATAACTGGACAGAAGTTTTCCAGGTACATCTTCATGCCTCAGCATCCCAGCAGATTCAGAGAAGGAGCCAGATCTGCTTACTCTGTGGGTGTTCATTTGCTGTGAGTGGACCAGCACATAGCACACAGAGACAAAGGCCACCCTGGCCTATAAAGTCCTCCACCCCAAAAAAGCAGTAAAATAAGTACATCCGTGAAAGAATGTTCAGCTTACAGTCTTGGTGTGTCTCATGTGCTTTTGCTCACTTGCTCCATCTCCCTGCACCCCCATCTCGCTGCCTAAAAAAAAGGGATGGCAAAATGTTTTGATAAAACGCATCAACTACTAAACTGTTGATACGATTTAAAAAAAAAATTAAAAGAAAAAGAGCAGTCTTTGCTCAAGCGTATGTTACCAACACTTTAATCTTTTATGGACTGCATACTTGCTGTGGGAGTGGAAGGGGATGTTGCAGGCTTACTTTCAGTGTACTTGGAAGACTTTCCCACAGCATGAAAACTCCCCAGAAAACATGTGAAACAACGGCCTGGAAACCAGGAAGTTTCTGATGCCTAGCATTCATTGCTCTGAGGGATTTGCTGTGCTCTGCAGGTCATGGAATAATCTTCCTTCTTTGTTGGCTTCTCTAAGTTTATTTTACTCACAACGGAGGGGTATGTGTGTGCTGCTGAGCTCTTAGGGGTCTCATTTGTGTAGCATGTTTTTGCCCCAGTTCTTTTGTTACTGCACTCCCGTGATTATTATTATGTCTGCTGCTTAAAATGGCTACTGAACCACCAGCAAGTTCTTGCCGCTGGTGGTTCTTACCAGCTGCTTAACCTCTGTCAAAAACCATCCAGCACAGCTTTGATTTGATGCTTTTGTTGCTTAACAGGTATATTTCTGATCTTTGGGCTGTCCATTAACCCTGTGAATACTGTACACAGTGAAGACATAAATCTGCTGTGGTATGGTAGTATGTCCTGGTGCTGTGATCACTGCTGCTGCTCCCACACTGCGCTCTGGTTAGATCTGTGTGGCATGCAGTCTTCTGGCTATGTGTTTTGAGCATTGTTGGGGTTTTTCTGCTTTTTTCCCCCACCCTCTTACCACTTTGTATAGTTTTAAGGGTTTTTTGAGGAGTGGCTAATGTCAGAAAGCAGTAGTGAAGGTGAGAATTCTGGCACTTGAATGCTGATGGTCCTGGCGAGTTGACAGGGAAGATCCAGTTCTTTCCAGTAAGGAAACTGTGCATCCAGTTTCTGTCTGTGATATGCTCAGCTTTTTGTTTTCTGGTGTCTCCTTCCCGTGTGCCTATGTTTGTGATGGAGTGCGATGGAGCATGAAAGGAGTCAGAGGAGGGAAGGGGCTGCAACTTGGCTTTGGTTGCCAAAAAAAACCAACAACCAACCAACCAGCGAACAACCTCGACCAAAAGGAGAGTTAACCGGAACATACCACAAAACAGGTTAGGCAGGACGCTGAAGTCAGGTACGAACCTTCCCCTGTGCTTTAAGGCATCTTCAGTACACCCTCCTCCCTGAGCCCTTTCAGGATTTCTCCCCCCTGCTCCCCGTTGTGAAATAGTCCTGTGCCGACTGGGTTTGAACCTGGGGCAGGCGGATGGCTGCAGCGCCTGCTCGCCTGCTGCCAGCTGTTTCTTAAGAAACAGAGGGTGCACTTGTCCGTGCCCGTCATCCCGCCGTAGAGGCAGCGCCTTGCGCAGCATCAGCCCGTGTCTGTGCCTCCCTGCCCGCCCTCCGCAGGGCTGCCTTCCAAGCAGTCCCAGCCGAAAAGTAGCGGGGGAGGAAGAGCAGCAAGGAGACAAGGAATGCTCGCGGGCGGAGCTTGGAGGGCTGATCCTCCACGTAGTTAATCATTACTTGCAGCATAACCTGTTCCTGTTTTCTAGAGGTTTCACTGGCACTCGCAGCCAGAAGCGTATGAGGAATATGTCACAGACAGCTTTCCAAACGAGATGGTTTGTCTTGCAGCAGGAAGCCCAGCATCTAACACAAGACACGGATCTCTTCTGTAACATGTTTATGCCTAATCGTTCAGTAAACATACCATATATAGTCTGGTTTGTGCTTGCTCTAACACCCTGCTGCAGGGAGACTTTGGTAGTACCACACAGATTCCTTAGCTCCTGGTAACTGGCTGACAAATAGGATGTTGCCATATGTAACATAAATATTCCACACAACTGAGGTTTTTTACACTCCTGCTCCTAGTGCATAAACCATGTTTTTCTGATCATGACAGTCTTAAGTCTGGCACTTGGAAATGAAGATTGTACAAAAAAAAAGGTGCCTTATCAAAGGATGGACCAGGTCCCACCTGTGCATTTTTGTCCAGAATAAATATTCCACTCTTTAGATAAACATCATATGAATTTTCTGTTTAAGAGTTGATGTTTTGGAGGCTCTTTTTTTTTCTTTCTTTTTTTTCCTCCTCTCTCCACTTTACATGCCTGCTGGTTCCTAGGTGATGGATCTCAAGTTAGAGCTCTGGTTCACTGAGAACTTTCTTTTTTCATTCTAGCATCTAGGATTTCTCTCTTTCCTCTTTCTCTATGGCCTCCTTCTGTTTACCCTGTGCTAGCAGGGTACTAAGCACAGTAGAGGACATAAAGAGCAGCACTGTGGTTGGATTTACAGCTTTCCTAGTCAGGTGTTACATACAGTTTGCCTTCAATTTTTTTGTTTGTTTCTTTGTTTTTAGCATTGTGAAGTGACTTCAGTAACATTCTACCTATTTTCTGTGTTAGTAGAAGGGGCTCTGGAAAAGGAGATGGAGCTTGCCTACCCGCACCCTACAGGAAAGGGTTTTTTTTTTGGCTTTGTGCCTTCTACATCATGCTTTGTTCATTGATGTTAAAGAAGACAGCACAACGGTGTGGACTCCAGATAACCTTGCACAGAGCTTTCTGGCTGACTGTGTGGTGGTGGCTGCCTGATGACTGCCTGAGTTCAGCAGTTTAGTGACTGGTAGTGTCTCCTGTACCACTGAGATGGTTGCTTAATCAGAGAGGATGCCAGTTGGATGTGGGTCCGTGCAGGTGGATGTTCCTATAGTGACTTGCTCATTACATAGTTAACGCTTCCAGAGGGGGAGACTTTACAGGGGGGAATGTTTGGGTGTTACGTAAATGGACAGGACATGCATTTCTGGGACTTGTCTCTCATTGGCCTGGTCAGAGTGAATTATGTCTGACTGCTTGTCCGTTAATTGGACCATCCTTCCCATTTCCTAAGCTGATAAGCCCCTCACTGTCTGCCTCAATCAGGCTTCTTTGTTTGAGAAGTTACTAAGGCTGCAGAAGAACAGAATAACTACTTTCCTGTAACCGAGTGAGGTGCTCTGATTGATAAATCTGTGAAGATTCACATTTCTTCAACAAAATCCTTTCACAAGGCTTACTTGTACCGTAGCACCAGTAGCAGTTGGCAGGTACTGAAAAGTAGGTATAGCTGATGTGTTTACTACATACCTTGTCCCTTTTTGAAAGAATGGTATTTGTGATAAAGTTACCCTGCGAGCAGCTTCCTTCTAGCGGATCCTAGTAGCTGTGCCGAATACCACGGGGGACTGTAGATGTCTGTCCATCAGGATCAGGTCACAGAAATGACTCTCTTTTACCACAAAGCCTTCAGACTGGGACTGTCTTGATGTGTCTGGACGGTGCCTAGCTTAGAGGGGGTGTTGCCAGAAGGTGAGTAATAAACGATGATTAATCTTCTCTGAGCTATGGATGTTTGTATGAAAAAGCACTTGGCTAAAGGCTGTGCTTCAACCAGCTCATCAAAATTAACCACATGGGAGACAGTAGCATAGGCATCCCAAAGAGTTGATTTTTCTGGCTCTTGGACTGGTTTTGTTTTGATTTTTGTGGATTTACTAAATCTGATTGATGGAGAAGCCTGGATCCCTTTGTCTCCAAAATATCAGTAAATATCAGTTAAATGATATCAGTATTATAAACTGCATAATGGGCTGAGTGATACAGCATCAGGGTGCACTAAAAGTAAACACCCTTTTGTTAGATTGCTCAGTAATCTTCTTAATGCAGAGGTGTGGTTAGGAACCTTACAGATATGCATCCCTGTGTTTATACCATTGGGTCTTTGATACAAATGCATAGGAAAAATGCAAAGGCACCAATTCCAGTGTTAATTGTATCTTGAAGTTGAAAAGTAATTTTATTTTACAGGAGACCATTTATACTTTGCAGTCAAAACCATAAATAAATATAAGTAGAAAACCTAAAGCCATATTGATTTTTGAAATAGTTTCCATTCTAAATTTACATACTATTTTGAGTAATGCATTGCATCTGATTGTAGAGTTATTTCTAAAACTTTCTGAAAAAATAGGATTCATCACAGAAACCTTCCTTCTCCCTCCATCCTTCAAGTGATTCTGGCAGCTTTCAGGGCACAAAACAAGTATTGGAGGATTCGCTCCTTGTACAAAAACTGGAAGGACTGGGCCTTTTTGTTCTTAGAAAGCTTTCCAAAACGTGGTTTTTCTTGACTTACTCATAGAAGAATGTAAAACACACCGAGAAAACAGATGCGCGTCACATCGTGCGAGCTGACATTTGTAGGTACGCTCCGCGCTGGGGAGGCGACCACTTGTTAATTTTGCCTTGTCCCTCCGAGTTGGTGGCGACGAGTCGAGTCCCGGGGCGTCTGCGGCATCACCAGAGGATGACGGGGGGGCGCAGTCGCTGCTGAGCTCGGGGGGGGGGCGTTAGTGGCCCCTCGGACGTCGTTGTGTCCAGGAGACGAAAGGATCCGGGTGAACTGAATGCCAGGCCTGCACCCCGGGGCTGAGGGGAGCAGCCGCCGTCAGTGGCTGGATCTCCTCAGTTCCTCCCAGGGGCTTGTCCGGAGTCATCAGACCCCAGGCAGGTAGCCAGTGACTTCTCCTGCTGTGGCTTCTTCTAGTAGCGTTTTTATTGCCTGACAGCATTCAAGACGATGGGTGCCGGATTTGCATTTGGATTCTAAAGTTTTCTAGAAGAGTGTTTGTGTTCTGAGTGTGTGTTGTCTGAACCTTACCCAGGCTGGTTCCAAGGCCTTGCCATCTACCGTGGGATCGGCAAGCCTCGGACTTCTGGGTGGAGGTGATGAGGACTGAGGGGGAGGAGGTGTCCCTGTCTTAAAAAGCTGAAAGGAATAACCTGGAAAGCAAGCAGCTACCAGCTGTGAATTTCTCGGAAAAAGAGATGCTGTGTGGGGGGGGGTTACAGTGATCACACCCTGCCGTGCGCTGGGAACACCGTCCTGGCTTAGGGGAGACAGCACGGGTAGGCCCCAGGGTAGTCCTGGCAACCGGGGTCGGAGAGGAGGCAGGAGGCAGACCCCTTCCCCCAGAGAGCCAGGAGAGCATCAGGGAAGGAGTTTAGGAAGTGTTCATCCTCAAAATGAGGGCAACTTGAAGGCGAATGAACTGCTGGGCCTGTAGTGATCTGTGTGTTCATGTATGTGTAGGACCTTAAACACAGAACGGTTTGAGGGTGAGTCTGGAAAGGGTCCATGTTTAAGGAATGTAGTTCTTCTGGCTTCCGAGATGGGTTTTTTTGTGTAGACAGCATGGAAAATGATTACAAAAACAAGTATTGCAAGACACTTAAGGAGATGGGAAACTGACAGCGCTAAGGCTGTGGCTCTTGTACTTTAAGTGATTGTGAGAGAATTTCAGCTTTTTTCTGCTTTCTTTTTCCAAGCATTTTCTGACCCTTGAACAACCACGAGTGGAGTTTATCCTGTGAGCTTAAAGTCAGCAACCCCAAAAATGCACTGAAAATCTCTCATGACTTTTGGAATGAGGGTCTGTGACAGCACCTGGACCCAAGGAAAAAGAGGTACTTTGAATGTTTGCTGCCGTCCCACCAGTGTGGTCTGAGACTTCATCTGCTGAGATGTCACACTGTCTGCTTTCACCGTTTTGAAGCGGGGGTGACTGGGACTGACCAGACCAGTTCTTAGGGAGCTTCGTCAGCTTCCTAATTTCCAGGTGTAGTGACAGAGTCGTCAGGGGCAGGAATGGAGAGAGCATGTTGATAAGTTCCTCTGCTTGAAAGGAGCTGGGCTGCCGGTAGGATTTCCAATTGGAGATCACCAGGCAGTTTTATTACGGGCCCTGTTTTCTCTTGCATGCAACTCTAGTGAGCTTTAACCATTTATGCTGAAACACTGCATGTCAGGTGTTTAGCTTCAGGCCACACTTGTTTTTGAAAGGAAAATAAGTAGTAAAAAAAATAATTCTTCAGCCATTTCTGTGAGTGAAGTTGAGGGAAAAGTGACTTAAGGTTTTGAATTACTTTTCATGTCTTCTCTTTTCTTATTGGAAATATTAAAAAACCCACAACAAACATAGGCTCCCTAAAAAGGGAGAGAAAGTCTGACCAGTGCTTTTAGCCCTCCAAGCTGTAATGCAGGCCCATTGAGATTTGGGAAGGGTGAAGTGGGTGGGAGATTGCAGTTATAGCAATCCATTGAAGAAGCTAGCTGTTGTCATAGCTGATAATAGCTGGAAATGACTAGTTCTCCTGTGCATTCTGTTCTTAATATCAGTTGTAATTCAAAGGTAAAAGGGACTGTGCATGACCCAGCGAAAGTCAAGCATCATCACATCTGTCTTACTCCAGACCAGAGTAAGCCAGTTCAGCGCTGTGAAGACTGAGGTTGCTAACTCAGTCCCACATCTTGAATTAGCAATTTTGTGATCTTGTATACCTCTGCATTTGTCTGCTCTTTCAGGTGCAAAACACACGTGGGCCATGTGTGATTGTTGCTCTCGCACTGTGATGTACAGGTGTAGGTATAGAAATTGTGGTTGAAGGGTTTGTTGGTGTAAGATGAAGAAGCTGTTCTCGTGAATGTGCTTTACTCTGTAGGCACTCTCCGTGTGGAATAGTGGTATCATGAAAGTTGTCTGACAAGATCTGCACTCCTTGCCAAACACCACTGGTTTCCTAAATAAAAACAGAGGCCCAAAAGTTTGTAAGTACCTGTGCATGTGATGTAAGCAAACTTCCTGATTCAGGGACCACTGCTGAAGCCAATGAGTCTCTTCCATAGAACGGACTTATTAATTCGTTGGCAAGACAGAGGCCTTGATTTGTAATGAGACCTTAAGTGTAACTTGCCATAGCCTGCTGACTGTATCTTACTGAGCTGCTGTGTGTGCAAAAGGGAAACAGACTGAGGCTGGAATAATATTTACCTTACTTCTAGTCAGGATGAGTATCTGGAGCAAAATCGAAACGTGCCACACCTTCAGGATCCCTAGAGTTGGCTTCTCTGAGAAATGAAATGCCTCTGATGCTGTATACACATTGCAAAGGTGGCTGCTGAATTTAAAAATAGGCATATGAAAATGGAACTGGAAGTTACTGCAAAGCTGCATGTGCAGGTATCATAGCAAGGAAATTTTTAGAAACCAGACCTGAAAGACTCTACAGCAGACAGTTTCTCAGGATACTCCCTGTCATTTTTCATTTGCTTGGCTGAAGGGTTAAAAAGAACCTCTGGTTTCTGAAGTTATGGCCAGCAATTAATAAATTACTTTCTGATTTTTATTTTTTGATTATATACAGTATAAATGTATTTTTATATATGTACAGTTTATATGTATAATATATATTTAAATGTGCATTTAAAAACTTATTTTTTTTGCCTGATTATGGAAGGGGAGGTTATGGAAAGAGAAACTTTTACGTTCTTTAACAAAACACTTGATTGAAGTCATTTATTCATCCTAAGCGCCCCAGAGCAATATTGAATAGCTCTGTCCTCCTCTGTTTCGAGGAACTCTTCAAAGTGAAAGAAAAATCCCTTTTTTTTCTGTTTTCTAAGAGGGGAAAAACCCTGAATTTCAAAATGGGTCAAACAGTTTAGCGATTCTTATTCCATTTTTTGCAGACTTCCCCCCACTCTGTCCTGAGCCCAACCACTCTTCCTCTCTGCACCTGCCCACAGAATTACCATGCAACTAATTTTAGAGGTGGGTTTACATGTTGGTTTTAAAAATGCAGCAGTCTCCATCTCTAGTAATCCACCAGGTGGAAGCAGATGTGTAGAATATCTGTACATGTATTTGTAAATCTGGGTTTGAGCAGATGGTGTTTGCCATCAGTAAAGCAAAAGTTTGCAGTTACCCATGAGCTGCATTCGTTGGTGGTTTTTGTTCACGTGGTGACACTGTTGTTAGCCAACAACGTGATGTATGGTTAGGCATCAGTTGCCCCTCTGTTCTGAATTACAACAAGGGAGAAGGGTATCAGGGAGGAGAGTAGGATAGGAAGTGGTTTCTTAGAGTTGGATGCTCTTCTTGTGCTAACAGAAGTTTGGGTCTGTTAGCCTCAAGTGTGCTTTTCTGACCTGCAGACTCGTTCGTAGCTTACTGATGCCCTCCTTCTGCCCATCTTCCTGTCACCCCGTGGCATCCCTGTGCCTCTTGCAAAGAATGGCATCTTTTGAAGTTTGGGTGATACCCCCGTGGTATTCGGCCCTCGCAATGGCTTCGCTTTGAGCCCGTCTTTGTCTGGAAATATCCTAAAAGGGCTTAGGGTTTTATTTTGTTCAGTTGAAGGGTGTGTGGGAGGGCAGAGGGAGTCCGCATGGTATCAGACAGGAAACTTGAACCTGAGGTAGCTCGGAGTGACCTCCTGGAAGCATCCCTCCAGCCGGTGGGTCTCCTAAAGGCAGTCATTTGGAAAGGCTCTGTGCTATCCAGATCTACATTGCCTGCTGCATTTCATAAAACAGAAATGCTGTGGCTTTGTACTTCTGCAGGTTTTCGTTGCACTTCTACAGTTTTTGTTACTGTTTCTCCATTGACCTGTTGCACTAAAATTCACATCACTGCCTGACAAACCCCGCTCTTAATAAGTTAAGGTTTAGTTATAGAGCAAAGCTTGGACAGTGAGACTTGTTGAATATATATTGGCTTAAATAATTTCCTTTCTCTTTGAGCTTTGATTAATTCTGAGCATGTTACAGGAATAATAAGATTGCCTAAAAGTGAAGTGTTCCTTTACAGCTATACCAGGGAAGATATTTGCATTTTAAGTCCAGAGTTTCAAAACTGAGTCCTGTACTTGTACTCTGTGCATGTTAGGACAAAACTAAAATGGAGGAAGAGCTGAAAGAAGCCATTTGCATCACTTGAGGCCCAGTGGGAGCTGAGGGGTCAGGATTGCTCTGAGAATTAATCAGTTCACTGGAGGATATGATAATACAAGGAAATAGCGATATTGCAATAAGGGTTTGGGGTTTTTTTTATTAGCGAGGGAAACTTTAAAAAGAGAGCAAGAGAAAGCTTGGGAGAAGAAGTGGCCTCAAGGAGAAATGACCAGGGCCAGCTTAGAAGTGCAGAGAGAGAGTTGTGGCTCAGGAGTGCTGCTTCACTGCATCTTCATGTGGGACTTTACTGTCTTATGAACAGGGGGTGAGAGAGCTCAGAGTCCTGTGAAATCTCACTTCTTTGTGCTGTTTTGTTTTGAATAACGTGAAATAGTTCGTGGCTTTCTGTTTTTCTCGGGGATCGAGGATTTTAAGCAGAGAATGCCGGGCCTGCAAGAAAGTGACTGTAATCATAAATCTGAAAACAGCATGTGGCCTTTCTTGTCATTTTTAACAAGCCAGAACTTTGCAGAAATCTGCCCAGGCAAACCTTTGGTCCTGCTGTGCCCCAGTGTAATAATTATAATGCAGAAACAGCTGATGGGTCACGTCTCCAGGCCTGTGCAGCGTTATGACTTGCTACCTACATTCCATGTTTAGCTTTGAGTGATCAGATGGTGTAAGCAATGTGAGCTAGCAGAGCCTGAGGACATGCAGCCAGGCAACACGTCCTGTCCCCCTGCAGCTTTGGTTTCTTTTCTCTACTTCTGTCCCATCTTGTCCTCTTAAGGTGATGCTTTTTGTAATGAATACCACTCTCTGTACGAGGTCAGCTGCCCGTGTGGAAGCATGTGTGCCATTCCCACTGTGCTGTATGTTAAATCCAAGGGCCCAAGGTTTGTAAATATTGTTTCTAAAGTACTTGAGGACTCCAGGTGAGCTACTTGCTGGTGGCTGTGGAGCTGTGGTTGGTATATGTGGCACAGGGTGGCAGGCTGTTTCAGCATTGTTACTGGTGTGACTTCCTGAAACATGAGTGGTATTGAAGGGGGCAAATTTTGTCTTTATCCATGGGGAAAAGGTCATTCACAAATGTTTGCAAACAAACCAACCATTTGAAAATGATGCTTAATTCAGCCATGTAAGGACTGAGAGAGGAAGGGAGGGAAGAGGAATATTTTTGTTTGTTTTGTGCTTAGCACTGTGCAAAAGGTACACTCAGTCCTTGATGTAGGAAAAATTGGATAGGTAAGCAGAAAATTACTAACTCATTGCCTGAGACTGCTCTTGCTCTCTTGCTCCCCTTATCCAGGAATGCCATGGGAGAGGTGCAGTGTGGACATTTTAATTGTGGTAGTTTATTTTGTTGTGAACTTATTTTCACTGGGTTTAATTGGAGAACTGAACTTCAGGTAGACTTGTAAATGATAGGAGTGTTTTTTGTGGCAGAGGGGCTGCAAATGAGCTCTGAGCTGGAGGGAAGGGAACGAGCGGGAGGCAGGAGTCTGGAGATGGAGCTGGTTGTGAGTCCATTCCACTGCATCTTTTCATCTTTCCCGCATACTGCAGCACCATGGGAGTAGAGTTACCAACAACATTCTTGCTCAGGTCTCTCATCCCTCACTCAAATAGAGGGTGTAATTTGACGATGTCTCAGCTCCCCTGTGTGAAGACTGTTGATGAAAGTGTGTGTATGTACGTTTTTAAATGCAAACAGAAAACAGCCCAAACAAATGCAAATCTCAAATCAGATCAGTTCCATGGTCCCAGATTACCGTGTGGTTGTTCAAACTCTAGGACTGGCACAAGGCCGGAGGGAGAACACGTGGCTGAAGCTGCAGGGGTAAAGTGAGGACTGGAAGTCTGTCCTTCTGAATGACAGCCGTGGCTTACATCAGGTTAAATCAGTCTGTACACTACAGGCTGAGGCAAAGCAGAATGGATTAAAAACAGGTTTTCACTTCTAGCCTTGAGTTTCCTGCAAGTCTACATCAACTTATGGGGGTGCATGAATTCCTGCATCCCAGCTGCCGTGGAATATGAGAGTCATCTTCTCACAGGACAGATCTCGCAGTCAGTATTCACTGAAGTTTTCCTTTTTCGAACGGCTTTGTCCACAACTTCCACAAATAGATTGTGAATCTGGATTTTTATCTCGTCCTCCTCCCTCGGTATCAGCCGTTATCGGCTGCAAGCAGGTAACGGTGAGGCCTGCGGGGCTGCTTAATGGGTGGCCTGGCGCTGCCTTTGGGCTGATGCAGATCATTTCTATTGGCCAAGGTTATCTCCTCCCAACCCTGCAACCAGAACTCAGCCTCCCAGTGGCACTTAACTGTGAGAAGAAGGGCTTCTGGAAGAATTCGTAAAGGCTGGAATATCCTTTCTGGTTGTGCGGGTGCCATGTTTATCACTGCTCTGAATGGGAAAGTGCCTTGATGATAAGTTTGCAAATTCGGAGAAGGTCATGTTTGAAGATTCTTTACTTCTAAAATCCACTGAGGAGACTTTACAAATGTAAAGTATGGCAAGAGGCTGCAGTGCCACAACCCACTTTTGCTACTGTCCTTCCGTGGTTGCTTGCTCACTGAGCACTGATAGCTTGCACAGCATCTGATCTCTCCCTAGCTGTAGCCTTTCCTACCACAATGTCTTTTACTTTGGCTGCAGTTGGTTCAGTTGACAGGATTGAATATGTTTGCATGCTTTTGGGATGAAGAGGGACTTAGGTTAGCTGTGTAATGGAACGAGGCACGGGGATTAATGGGGAAAACGGGGAGAGAGGGAGCGGAGTAGGGTAGTAGGGTGGCTTTTCCTTTTTTTTTTTTTTTTTTTTTTTTTTTCTGGAGGCATCAGGCTCCTCCTGTAGCGAGAGAGAGCATAGTACATGGAACCTAAAGACCTTTAAAGTACATTCTGAAATGGATGCCGGGAAGATACAGTACAGTGCTTGGGCACAACTCCAAGGCTCCCAAGGCAAGTAATATTTAAACAAGCTGAACAGCCCCTTTCGGCAAGCAGCAGGAAATCCAGCTCTGAGCTTTGTGTTGTTGCATGGTCAGCAGAAGATAAAAGCTCAGGCTATGCAGCTGGGGTTCCCTCCTATCACTGGATGGCAAACTGTTAAGGAAAGATAAAAGGGCAGAAAAGAGCAGGGGATCGTCTTATTGAAAAAAGCATTCCTTCATATTTTAAGCCATCGAAGCACTTTGAAATACACTGAGCCTGATGTAAGTCAGGAACAGTGACACTGGCAGCTGTTGGGATGTGTGGGAGCTTTTACATCAGCTGGCAGGCAAAAGGTGAATTCATCCCTCTGCTTCATCAGAGGTAAATGTTTAACATGGGTAGGATTGTGATATCCGAGGGTGCCTCACCGTGAGCCTCACAATGGGCAGGAGCTCCCCAGAACATATTTTTAGGAGCAGGACATGTAATGGTGTGGCTCCTGCTGACTGGGGATTTCATTCTGAAATGCAACGAGCATTCAGCCATATATAGCCTTTCCAGGCTGATCCTTGGTTAGGGACTATTTTAACAATGAGGAAGAGAATTTAAATGAATGAGAGTGCTAGTTCAAGCCTTTTAATCAGTATTTACTGTATTCCTCCCCTCCATCCCTCCTCTTTTTTTCCTGCATCACAGCACTAGTGTCTTGGGAAAGAAAATGCTTCAGAGCATTTGTTACCAATTTAGCAGCAAGTACGTGCTCTAATTTGGGATTTCTGAGATCTGTGTGTGCCATATGTAGGCAAAGTGTAGTATTTGCTAGTTCCAGTAGAAGGGAACAAACATGAATTTGGTGTTCTGCAGATAGTGTTTCTTTAATCTAATGAGACTTACATTTGTGCAGCCTTTTTGTTTTGGTAAGACGGTTAACCGTCCTCCCTAGGGTGCCTAATTGCTTATCATGAACTAATCAGTCCCCTGGGTATAGGAAGGGATGAAACACTGCCAAGATAGAGCCTGTGACTTCCCCCAGAGGTGTGATAAGCCTCCCAATTACCCCACCCTTCAGGGAGTTTGCTTACTGGTATTTTCGAGATCTCGTTACTTCAGAAATTATACACATTTGGAGATTTTAGGAAGTTTTAAGGGAATGTGTTTTCTGAGAGGCCCTGGAACTTGTCAGCTTTCATGTTGAGTTTTTTTTTTTGGTCAAATCTGTATTGACAAATAGTTCAAGTTAGGGGTGAAAATGCCGAGTGCTGCCACTTCTGTTTATGAAAGTGCCTACCTTCATAGCCTTCGTGGGATGTTGGACCCTGGCAGATGAGGAAAGGGCCAGTTTCTGTCTTCAGCTGACAGTAACTAGGGAGGGAGGGTAAAATCTAGCTTCAGAAACCCCATCTGAATTTCAGATGAAGGGACTAGTGAAACAAATCTGGTGGTGACTCTCTTCTAATTCTTGGTGGAATGATGGTTGCACATTACCACATGTGAAGTGAGTGAGTAGATTAAGAAAAGTTTTTCACTTTACAGTAAAAAATAATTTATTTAGCTAGTGGCTTTGCTGGCTTTCTCCTTTCAGTTTCTTGTTTTAACTCATTCAAATACATGCCTCTCTGCTGTACAGGTTGAGACGGCTACCTATTTCTTGAATTTTTCTCTCGTATCTTTTTATACTGAATGCTTGAGTCCCGTGAGGCATCTAAAACTTGCTACAAACCAATAATGTCTGAACTGGAAGCGGAAAACAACTCCTGCTGTTTGGTATCTGAGTGACAATATGAATTTGAACGTTGAAGTTTTCTTTGTCCTTTGCTTTTTGCTCATGAAAGTGAGCCACATTTTTATGTGAAGTTTGGAGAATGGAACCTGTCAGTTGGGTAGAAATACAGTTTGTTCCTTTAAAGAGTTGCAACCTAATCAGTGAATAATATCAGATGTATTTCTTTTCCTTTGTGGCTCTTTTAAAACACTTAAGGTCTGTTTCCCCTCTGGTCATAGAATAGATTTTAAGTGGCCCTAGCAAAACAATTTAAATATGAATATTTCCATAGTATGTACTGGCTTAAAACTGAAAAAAGCAAGGTGATTTCATGCTTAGAATTAAAATAAGGTGGCTTTGTATGTGTGTATGTTTACATGACAGAGAAATGTTTATGTGGAAGCATCACTCCTCAAAAGAAGTGTGACTTTCAGTATCATAGGTCTGATTATGATGTTTCAATGTTGCTTTTGCTGTGTGTGCCTATATGAAAGTGATGAGTCAGGTTTCCACTAACAAACTCCTGCTGTCCTACTGCAGAAATCGGGGTGGATGTGGGTGGGCAAACAGGCCGCTTGACCAGTTTGTTGTTGTTGTTTTGTTGTTCACTTTTCCCTACTTGCAACTACTGCTTTACCTAGAATTGAACCTATGATAAACCAAATGAAACCAAACTATGCATATGTCAATATCTGGGAGTCAGCAGAAGGAAATGAATTTCCCTTTTCACGTGTGAATTGTTTCAATAACTGTCTCTATCATCTGTCTGATGGCAATGGGTGAAGCAGTAGCGGTGGAATTGTTTTTTTGGAAGAAGAGGGTGGTTTTGGACTAGCAGCAGGCATTTTTGGCTGGAGGATTAGCAACTTGAAACTTCACTTACTGAAGAAACCTGTTCACAATTTTGTCTGTTTTTTGTTTTGTGTTTTTTTTTTTTTTCCCCAGCGTTCCTGAAATAAACTTCCTGCAATTCTTTGCAGTGTGCAGGTGTCCAGACTCCCCTTTACTCATGATCGCCTGTGAAACCCGTCAGGCGACTGAAGGCTGTACCTAAAATCCTGCTGGCAGTGCAGCACACTGCAGTGGCCCTGGTATAGTTACGGTGGACACCTGGTGCAGCTACAGGCTGCAGCATCCCCTCGTAGTCCGAACAACCGAGTGTTGCGGTCCAGGAGTCTACACGTGTGGAGGACTGCCTGGAGTAGAGAAAGGAAAGCTGCAGAGATTGTAAAGCTGCTGCTTGATCCGTGTGGCTGTTGTGCCGAGGAGCATCAAAACATTGCTGGATGGATCCCACATCTCGTTGCAAAGTAGAGGGTCAGTCTCGCTGGTTATTTGCAGTTATTAATCTTAGTGGATTTTAAATTCTGTTTCCTTTGCTTTTATATTTTTCCCTGTATGCATAAGAAGATTGTGGCCTTGCAACCAGAATGCTCATGTTCAGGAAACTTAAGGCTGTTCCTACCAAAGGGCTTTGAAGATCAGCAGGCATTTCCTCCAGGGTTTACGGCACTGCTGGAGGAAGCAGTCGCTGCAGAAGTGTTCAGGCCTATCCGCCCGACTTCGGTCATTCCTTACCTCACCAGCACGTGGATTATGCTGTTTGCAGACTGTCTAAGCTGCATGATGACCTCCGTGGATTCCTCATGAGCTTTTACAAGGCCAGGCCAGTGTACTTTGTAAAATCCTTTAGAAATGCCTGCTAGGCTTTTAAAGTCCCAGAGCAAAGGCTGTGCTGCAAGGAACTTGGAAGGTCAGCAGCTGGATATGGTTGTGGATGAAGGGGGATTTGTGTCTCTGTGTCTGTGTGTATGCAGTTCTTGTTTTGAAAATACGTATTTTTTTTCAGGTCAGATAGAGATATATTGTTTCTGAGAAGGCTACTTGCACTCTCTGATAAAGCTGAGGGACTTTTGAATTCCATAAGAAATTGTTGAACTGAATCCCTGTACCCTTTTTTTGCATGCATGTTGCAGTCTATGAAAATTAACAGATTCTGTTTCATTTTGTCAGTGTGCTGGAAGCACCTCCCACAGGTTAGTTTCACTGTGTGTACTTCAAAATAGAAAGAAAACTCGTCCTGAAGAGTACGAGTTGGCAAGTAGCACTGCTGTTTAAAATTTTCCTAGTGGCTTTCCCGTGCGGATCTCAACTTGGAGAGGCTTGCCAGCACTATCTATTGCAGTAATTAATTTTCTTAACTAAACCAAGAAAGAAACTTTGTATTTCAGAATTTAGAGCTCTGCAAACAAGCCCGAAGGCTATTGGCCCAGCTTGCATAAGCCAGTGGGTGTGCTCACAAAACTGTGGCAACTTGTTCATCAGTGATGGGAGAGAGATGTTTTTCTGAAAGCTGATTTCTCCTTCACCTGGAGGAAGCAATAAACCTCAGCCTGAGTGATCTGTGGGTACTCTAGCAAACTATCACAAATATATATCTAGAATCACCCCAGGTGAAATTAAAACAGCTAGTTTGTATCTTTTAACTCTGGTTCACAATAACAGGAGAATGTCAGCTCATGGTTGTCTGTGCTTAGTATCTCATGGGGACTGTGTAGATGATCTGTATCTGTTCCTGGTCCTTAGCAGATCGTAGGAGGTGGTCGACCTCTTTGTGCCTCAAACGGTGCAGGGCAGACGTTGCTTTGGCTTGTGGGCTGCAGAGAGTTTGGCTGGTGTGGAGATACAAGATAGAAAGGAGAGCTACTGGTTATCTTGCTCATGAAAAAGCTGTGTAGCTGCCTGGGATGCTGCAAATGGAGGCTGACTTCACAAGTGCCTCTGGGATGGATGGAAGTGCGAGGGCTGTGCAGCATGCTTCACTACAGCACATCTCCCTCCTCCCTAGGGCATATGGTTTCCCCTCTGANCTAAACTTTTTAAATTATCTTGATTATAGATTTTTTTTGTTGTCATTTGGGGAGTGTGATAGGGGGAATAGTTCCTGTGCTGACCAGAAACAGAAAACAGGAAGATAATGCTGTTAACAAGGTGGAGGAGAAAAGGAGGTGTTTGTTTAGAAAAAGCCTCGTCACTAAAGCCTGTGGGGCAGAGGAACCCTGCTGATAACACAGATGAAACAGTCTGCCTCTTTCCTAACTTGAGAGGAGTGGAGCTTTGTAATAAATGGCTGCCATGTGGCAGCTGTCTCCCAGCTTCGTGAGCCTGGCAGTAGTTAATCCTGTCAGCAAGTCATGCTCCCTGGAAAAGCACAGTGAGAAGAGCCACAAACTCTTGAATCATTCTCTCTGCAAAATATTTGCATGTTGAATCCCTTTCTGCTTAAAACGAGTTTGGTGATTTGGTGGAGGTTCCCATCTTTAAGTAGCATTAAAGTGCAGCTGCATTGGCTTTTAGGTAAAACGTTAGAAACGTGCTGAGATGTTGCGATTCTTTTCCCTCTTTAAAAAGCCGTTTTAGTTTTGGAAGGTGTGTGTTCCAGGGTACAAAATGTGCTGTGCAGAGAAAGGGCACCCTGAGTTGCTATCCCTATGTGTTAAGAAATTGCAGGTTGAGCATCTGAGATCATGATTATCCTTAAAAGCTTGAGGCTTTAAAATGTTCAGTTTAGTTTTTGTATTTTGCTGAGCATGTAATGTCTCTGTCCTCTTTCCACAACCAAGAAAATGAGCATTTCTACTTAAAAAACTTGAGATTTTTTGTGCAGTAATGTAGCAGCATCAAATTTTATAAGCCCATGATAAAATCATGATGGTTGACAACACTACCACGTGGAAATGGGTTTAAATTCCTGCAATTTCTGCTTTTTTCCTCTTCACTTTGCTACGTTACCTCATGAGGTGTAAAATGTTTTGGCATGCTAAGTGATATAATGCTCCAAGCAGAGAATACACTGGCATCTCCTGCAAAGACACTGTGGTGGACTGCAGAGGATGAGCTGGGGGCTCTGCACTGAGTGACCCGATGCTCTCCCCCTTGGGCCTCCTTGTGTAAGCACGTTTGCCATCAAATGGATGTAGTTACAGTGGTGAAACATCATGTGGGACATAGCTACTCCAAAATGAAAGAGTCTTTCCTGGTTTCGCTTACCTTATTTTCAGAACTTTTTTGTAAAATTAACCTGTGCGTTCAGTCCCTCTGTGAAGCTCTTTATATCCTCATCCTGGAGGAAGTGGGTTGCAACCAGAGAAGCGCAAGAAGCAGGCCACTAGCACAGGACATTTTCTGTATCTTCCTCGGCATGATTCATCCTGCCTCTCTAATCCCTGCCGAACCCGACCTGTGCACATGTAGCTCTTGGCTACGTGTGAAGAGCAAGTGTGAAGGGGTGAAATACATGCTTGTTTCTTCCTCCAGAAACTTGCTTTGAACCTTCACCCCGAGTCCTGCGTCCAGTGCTGCCGTTGGCTGAGCTGTTGGCCAGCAGGGTGAGGGACAGAGACTGAGACAGGGACTGGCCTTGCCTCCTTCTTCCCCTCCCTCCCCAACAGCTGCAGGCACCAATTGCCAGGGAGCAGCCCGGCTGCATGGTTTCGTGGTTTTTCTTCCTCCTGTTACTAATGGGCCTTCTTGTTTCCGTGATGCTGTGCAGAGGAACAACTGGACGGATTGTCTCCTCTCGGGGTGGGTGCCTGGGCATCTGCACAGCCAGTTGGTATGGCAGAGGAGCCCCTGTTTTTTCAGTGACACCAGGGGCTATTGATGGCACGCTGGGGCTGTGCTGCTGCTGCTGCTGCACAGATGCTTGCTCTTGGCCCACCTTAAAAGGACAAGATATCCCGTGGTTTAGACTGGCCATATATTGTCGGGGATGTCAGCATCTCCGTCACAGCCACCCAGCTGAGCCCAGCGTCCTGCTTGGCCAGCCCTGCGTGCCTGCAGCCTCTCCTCAGTCAGAGCCCAGGGGCGCTGGAACTCGGGCTGTTTGAAGAGGAGGCTGCTTTTCTTCTCTGTTGCTCAGAAATGTTTTCCATCTGGCTCTTCCTAATGCAATGCATCTAGCTCAACCCTTGGGCTCTCGGACAAGTATCTCATTCCCTCTGCATAGTGCTTGCTTAGCCGTGTAGGTGATGGGGCATCAATCTAGAGCTCCTCCCTCACCCCCCTTCAGGGATTTAAGTTAACAGGGTTTGTCAGGGCAAAGCAAAAATGAAAAAATCCCCAAGTAACAAACCCACAAAGCTACATTTTTATTGTTTCCCCATTTTGTATCCCTTATCCCCTTTCGCTTGTCTGAGATGGCAGCAGCAGCAGCAGCAGAGTCTTTTTGTCCCGGAGCCATGCTCCCATTGGGCAGGTGTGTCTCCCTTTCCTCGGCCTGTTTGGCAGGGAGACATGCATGATGGGGTTGCCCACTGGCCCTCACTTTGGCTTCCCCCTCCTCCTCTGCTCTCTTGCTCTGTCCTTGGCTCTTACTGGGTGGTGTGGGCAGTGTCAACAGTTTTGGCAGGCAGTGTGACACAGCCCGCCTGACCCTTCCCACCTTTGCAAGACACTTCCATGCCGCCTGCTGAGAGAAAACACTTTTAGAGCCCACACCCTCCAGTCTCTGGCTTTGCTCTGCAGTCCCATCCTCTCCCACGCTGTGTCCCAAGGCCATTCCCTTGCCTGGTAGGATGTGAGCCAGCCCTGGCCTGAGGAAGAGATGCCGTAACTGGAGTGCAGAAGGATGATTGGTGTGGGGAGAGACCCTGGGCCATGACCCAAGGAGTGCTGCCCTGCGTCAGCCAGTGCCAGCCCAGGAGAAACATGAAGGGACTTTCTTGGGTCGCCACTTCATCCAAGGCAAATAAACTGGAGTTAAAGCCAAGAAACACATCAACTTCCTGGAACTCTGCGAGCCGTCCGCACAGCTGTCCCCACTCCCTGAACACATGCAAAGCAGAGCTTATAAGGACAGACAGTATTGCTTTTGTGTCCCTCCTCAGCCAGTGGGAAGGGCACAGAGGAGGGGATGTGCTGGGTAAAGCCCAAGGCCTGTCTTTTTCCGTGTTCCCCTGTGTCACCATGGTTCCCAGTGACTGGGGGAAGTCAGGCTGCCTTCCCACTGGCCTCCTGACAGCTGTACAGGCAGGCAAGGATGAGGATGGAGGGGTGTTTGCAGTTGTCTAGTGGAGGGATGTCTGCTGACAGCCACTTGTTTTATTCTGCTGTTGCCCTGACTTTATTTTTTCACCTGAAAGTGGTGTTTGTGGTCCCAGGTTTATTGAGCTGTCTTCAAGTCTCAGTGCCCTTTTTGCTTGAAGAAGCTCTTGAAGCTGACTGCAATTTGGTGACAAAGGCTTCCTGAAGGGCCAGGTGCTCACTGACAAGCTGATATGAACAGCAAAGATGAGGAACAGCTCATAGATGTCTTTGGTCTGGGGGAAGGAGCGATAAGGTGTTAAAAAAAGTCCAAAAACCATCAGCGGCTGTTGATCTCAAGTATGGCCGCGGGTTATTGCAGTTCTTGCAGCACTGTGTGTTTTGTGTGCTGCAGTCCCTGAAAATGGCAGTGCTGGTCAGGAACTCGGTGCAGGCTTGAATCAAATTGCGTGGTGCTTACCGAGTGTGCTAGGCTTTCCTGTTGGGAGCCAGGGGGCCGTCGGGTTTTGCTTTCACTCTCAGTGCTGGAGCAGTTTGTCCCTTCACTGTCTTTTCCAGCCTCGCAAGACGCCAGGCTCCCACGTGAGGGCTGCTCCCACAGCACACAGTGCTTGCAAAAGGTGGGTGCCCTGTTCAAGTTGGTAAATGGAGCGCAGCGCCAAGAAGAGAAGCTTGAAATGCGTTTTGTGTTAAGGCAGCTTGGTATCTCTGTACATTGCTGTAAACCAGTTGGGCCATATGGGTGAATTCCTTCCAGGAAACCCTTGCTTTGCCGGTGTGGTGCCTCGCTGTTACATTAGTACAGCTTCCTTGTTTTCAGTGTATTGCATCAATCTAATGCCGGAGTATCCTGGTGATTCAGAGTTGTCATTCACTTAAGGCATTAGCTAGGTTAAAATCCTGGTGTGCTTTGTGGAGAGAAGCTTTTGGTCATCTGAGCCAAAGTCCTGAGGGAGCACTGCTGGTCCGTAACTCACCAGAAAGTGATTTTCAAAAGCTGCGTAAAACCTGAATGCACACGTGTGTCGCATCGTGTTTGCGAGGGAATAAAACAGGAGGAGTAAATATGTTTGAGTATTTAAAATTTAGCCTGTTAAGTGTTGTCACAAGAGCATATAAAATAATCTGGAAGTATGGGAGTCATCTTATTCTTGTTTGGTGCTTTTTACCCTGTTCCACTCCCACAGCAGAGGGTAGTCTGTAGCTCAGTTTTAAGGCGCGGCCATAAGCATGTGCTTCTCTTGTTTATTCTGTGTCTGGATGTATCTGTCTGTGTACAAGTGAGATAAAAAAAGGCATATGGATGTTGTGGACTTGGAGGGATATTTTAGGGAGGAAAATCGGCACTAAGACAGGTAAAACAATTGTATCGCTAATAGAGAGTTCATGGAAAAAGGAGCAGTCTGTCTTTTGATAGTCAGAGAGTACCCTTCAAGAGATGTTACTCCTTTTGGTTGTTGTCATTTAGGGGTTTTTGTGGTTGGTTTTGCTTTTCCCGAGAGGAAAACGTTACTTATAGGTCCAAATTCAAAACTTTTGGGGTAACATTGTTAGTTTTTTACCAAAGGCTAAACGAAACAGCAGACAACACATACTCCCATGCCGCTGTCTTTTCTTTCTATGCTTGTCTTCCTTTCCCGTAGGCTGCTCTGTGCTGGTGCTCCAGCAGTGGTGACTGTGAGGTGACCCTCCCAGTAGAATTCTCTACCGCTGGGGTGCCAAGTCAGCACCAGCACTCCAGTAGCAAGGGCAGAGCTGGTATTAAAAAGGTCAGTTGGGAAAACCTCGTTCATTTAGTTTTCCTTTGCCTTGAGGCAGTGCCTTGATAGTGTTAACCCTTTTTTCTTCCCACACGATGCCTTTTCACCTTCTTTCCTTCCTGCCAGCTTTGATGTAAAAATCACATTCAAAAGGTAGTGCGGATGATTGTGCGCATCTCTTTTGGGGTGGGAGTGACCCTTTGTGCTTGGGAGTGTTGCCGTGGGCTCTGGGAGCAAAATCTGCCCCTCTGTGTAGAAGCTCAGTAGGAGAGTAGTGCATCAGAAACAGTTTGGAGCCGATGTAGCGATTCTTAGGTATTATAATCTCAAGGGTAAACGGTAAACTTTGTTTATTCAAATGCGATATCACTCTTTGAAGTTCTGTTCTCATCTAAATTTGTATACTAGCTGGTCTGGCCTTCATTTAAATGATCCTTGAGGGGTTTTTTTTTCCTGCCACTTAGTAAAAAAAGTAGTGGGAAAGCCTTGACTAAGCTTATGGTGTTGCTGGGATGGAAATGGTGCAGAAGGCTCAGGATTCCTGTTTTGGCCTCATGGGAAAAAGTGGTTTGAAATGCATGTGTGTGGAGGTGCACATTCCTAAACCTGTCCTTTCTTTTCCCTGTTTCTCCTCTCCCACCATAGTACTACATACTATGGCATGTTTAATGAAACCAATAAAAGCATTTGGCTGAGAGTGTTAATCTTTCCCTGGCCCAATTAGTGCGTGGATTCTACTTTAAAGTTAATGTGGATTTTTTTCGGAAGCAGAACAATGAGCAGCTTTGTCCTACGTACCAGGTTTCCCCCCCTTCTTTCCTGTATTGTGCATTTCTTCCTATCTATTCCAAAGGGAAAGCTCATGTGCAAAGACAGTGGAGCAATCTGGAGCTGAGACTTGTACCAGCTCCCAGGGGCCAAGACGTGCTGCTCTGTGCTTGTGTATCCGCCTCTCAATGGCGAGTCAAGTGACTGTGACTCTGAAGACTCATCATTTCTTCTCCTTTTTTCTTCCTTCTCCTGTGGCCCGTGTTCTCCTTTCCACTTCATCTGTGATGTTCTTCACCAGAAGGAGAAGCAGCTAGAACTCTTCAGAGTGGATTCAAACAAACAAACAAACAAAAATCCCAAATAAATACACATAAGCATGGGGGCGGGGGGAGGGGAAGGAACTTTTGATGGGCTCAGCTTTAACGTACAGTGGAGTCACACTTTATCCCGAAGGAGGAAATAGGTCTAGCAAGTGTCTTCCTGTACAGACTGAATGGGAAGCAACACGGTTTTTTCTTTTTTTTCTTTTTTTTTTTTTTTCGTTTTTTTAAGCTCTGCTCTCACAGCGACTCTCCCACCAGCTGGTTGTGTGAGGCACCAGGAGTGGGCTTCTGTCACAAGCGGCAGCGAAAGGCCCCTCAGGTTTCTGTGTGGGATGGAGGTTGCCCTGGTTGCGTGTTTTCAGCAGCAGCATCAAGTGGAAGGACCACGTTCCTGCAGATGAGACAGATCTCTTGGTGTGGCTGTGCAGAGAGGGCTGCTGCATTGTTTTGTTTGGTCCTGTCCCCCCTACCATGTATTAGTGCTTTTGCTTAGTTGCTCACTCTCTGTTTTTCCTTCTTTTCACAAATGATGAATGTGACACTGGGGGGTTTCTTCAAAGTAGAAGATGACTTAAATGCTTGTGACCACTTCCCTGTTTCCTAGAGGCTTTTGGTCCAGTGTTGAATGCAACCTGAGGCTGTACTGTTTGCCAGCTTATTTCCTGTTTGTCCTTTTTCCTGGAGGTCTTTGTTTTCTTTTGGGGAGAGAGAGGAAGGAGGCTCCATCAGCACAACCTCCAAGCAGGGACATTTGGTGTGAGCTGAGAATATTTACAGTCCTGAAAGCAGTGTGACATAGAGCAATGGTACTGGTTGCTGCCTGTCTGATTCCCTGAGTTTCATAGATGCTGTGGAAAAAAAGCCCAACACTTCCCCATCCTCAGGGATGCATTTTTTTAAAGGGGAAAAAAAAAGTCCAAACCAAAGGAAAAAAAAAAACCAAAACAAAACAACAAGGCTGCAAGAGAAATCTCTCAGTATGTTCCTGCCTAAAGGCACTCTGCCACGGGTTTTCCCACAGGAAGGAGTGATTTGGCCCAGTATTCTTATTGTTTCTATATCCTATTGCAAATAGAAAGTTATGCTTCTGAAATCAGTATGTGCTGCTCATGCAGTTGTCGTTGTTTTGAGTGGTGCATTTTTTTCCTCATGCAAGAAAGTGTCAAGTGCGTAGGTAAATAAAAGCATGCAGGAATAGTTCAGTTGCCATATTTACACTGCTTACAAAATAGGAAATTTTTAACATGTGGAAAATGGCTTTAAAAATAATATCTGTGATTTACATGTATTGGTTTGCCTTAGCAGGGAGATAGATAGATTCAGAAATCAAGAATAACTCTCAGTTCATAGAAATTACGAAAAGCTGTCACAGTGTAATACATAGTTTTCCTACTGAAAATAGAACAGAGAGCAAGCTGGCAGGTTTTTCTAAACCAGTAGGTAGAGGTTTTTTCATGGGAATGTATGCCTTCCTCTTCTGCAGGCTCTCTGAGCATTTTCCTATTTTCAGGGTTGCTGAAAGCAGCACTAGGAGTTCTGACTCTGTTTCTCTGGGAAGCCGCTCAGCTATATTAAAGTTACCTTGCCAAACACGAGAGTCTTCACAGTTACACAATAGATTTTTTCCAGGATGTATCAGTGGTGACATTAATGTCCTAGGTGTTGACCGAAAGAGGAATGAAGGTGTATTTTGGAAAGGAGAATTGTTTTGTTTGTTTGGGGTTTTTTTAAGGACAAAAGTAGTTACTTGTTTTAACAGAAATCCCTCCAAAAAATTTAAACTGGTCCTTATTTTTGGTGCTGCTAAGCAGATAGAGAAAGCAACTTTAGATTTAGGCCAGTCTCAAAAACAATTCTAGTCCTTATTCTTTTCAAAATTAAGTCAGCTACAACATGGGTGGTTAAAAAAAGATGAGAGAGGAAGAAGTTACTATCCTGCTCTTGAATGCGATGGACTTTTTAAAAACCAAACAGTTAAGGACAAACAAAATAAAGACCAGTAAATGGCTCCCAAAATTACTGGAGGAAATACAGAAGGATTGGTGCTTGGCCTCACCTTGGAGCAAGAAATTCCTATGTCAGAGGGACCACTAGTATTTTCTTAACAGAAAAGTGCAAAAATTATTAGGGAAAAGGTACCTTGAGTTGCTCAGGATAGTATTTTTGTCTATTTTTTTGAAGATGCAAATTGAAAGCAATGTTTTTTAAGATGTTGACATTATCCTGAGCCTTAAACGCTGGGCTTAGTCGGGTCCAAGGTTCTGCCTTTAGGCTGCACTGGCTCACTATGTCAGGTCATCTGTGTGCCGCTCCTGAGGGGGCCAGCAGCTAAATGTAGGAAGGTTGAATCCACTGCTTTGTCTGGCATGGCGTGAAATGAGGAGCTACTTGACAAGAGGTGGGCCTTTTCTTTTTGTCTGCCTCTTCTTGGGTGCTCTAAAATGTTAGTGGTTGAGATAACCTAGTCATTTATTGTTTTTAAATGCTGTTCAAACAACGTTTGAAGATGTATTGCGTGACTGATTTGCATGTCATCCTTGAGAATGTCTTTTTGTTAAAAGGAAGAAACCCTGTTGAGTTAACCATAGTTTGAGGGCCATTGTTTACGCTCTCTGGTAAAAGGAAAACCTGTATTAAGTTTTCTGGATGTGATTTGTAAATCTGAGTTGATGAAATGTCCACAGTGTGTTTGCTTTCATAATGAAATATTGCGCTTGCAAGGTTATAAAGATGTATTTCTCCATTAAAAACATACCAGTAGTTTTCCATATTCCAAATAACCTTTTCCAGAGGCTGTAGCCGTGAGTGCCAGGGCAGAGAACTCCTCTGTTTCTCCAAAAATGATGTTTAACTGCCCTGTCATTCTCCAGACAGAAGAGGCATCCTTCCTGAAACCCCAACGATAGCACAATAATTTTGTGGTTTCAGAAAGGGGTGTGGAGGAATTCTGTTGGTGCATACAATGATTCAGCTCATCTGGAAACCTTGGGCAGTGGGTGTGAAGAATGTGCCAAATGGTCCTAGAAACCTCAGTAGTCATTTCATCACTGCTAGAAGGAAGAAGGTGGTCACCATGAATTCATATTTTGGAGTAAATGTTAAATCGTCCAAGAAGAAAAGAGGGGAGCAGTGCATGTATAAAATTGAGTTACTTACATTCTCTAGCTGCAGAATATTCTTCCAATATTCTTAATCAAATATCACTCCTGTCAGTGATGTGCTAACTTGCTCTCTCTTCCTCCTCTTTTTTTTTTGGCTGACTGAATACTGGGGACCAAGCTGGTAAGGGTTTCCTTTCTTCTTTTGCCTGAGTTTTGCCACTGGCAGAAGCAGCAGCATTTCCCAGCCCAGTGCCAGGCCACTCATGGGAGTGGGCACTTGGCTATGCTGGAACTGTTTTTGTGCTTCTGTCATCAGGCCTACATGCCAGTCAGGGAACCCCTCAAACTAAAGGGCTGAAATCTTATTTTGCTAAAGTGGCTTCCAGAACAACTGACACCCTTTCTCTTTTTCCTTTCTCCCTCACGTAGTGCTCGAGGGTGCTGCTGAAGAAGAGGCTGAAGAGCCAGACGCCACTACACATACTACACTAAGTGAGGAGACCAGCACCCAAGAAGAGAGCCACAGTCAGTCGGGGGATAAAGATGAAGGTAACTGGTTTGACTAGCTCTGGGACTCTGTAAATTAGGACATTGATTAAGAATGTGGAAACATTTCTTACCCATTCTTTACACCTTATCTGCGTGAAGAGTATAAGGTACATTGAGTGGAAGTACTGGTGCATACAGTTCTTTATCCATCTCTAGCTTTTATCTGTCTGAAAAGTATAAAATAGGTTGAACAGAAGCATAGGCACATAAATACTCGACTACCACTGCAGGCTCCCAAACTAAGATTTTCTTGGCTCCCAGTAACTTGGCACCACATAACTTAGCCTCAGAAAAACCACCTGTTTATAATCCTCAAACTTATGTTCCAAAGGCAGTATTATGCAGAGATCAAATGTTCACAGACAAACGTGTTTCTCCTTGTTCACCTTCACATACTCTTCTGTTACAGTGATTTTCTCACAACACACGTTAAGATTCTGTGGTTTCCACCAGAGGTGACAGAGCAGTGGACTCCTGGGGTGTTCCTGTTTTTTTGGGAGACTTCTTTTTGGGGAAAGGAGTGCTTAATTTGAAAATATTTTCCTTTTTAGACTTGTAAAGAGAAAAGTCGAAGGCCTTACCAGTATGTTTGACACGTCTGTGTGTTGAGAAACCAGACACAAGATTTTGGGTGTGTTTTGAATTTGGTATCTGAGATAAGAGCACCTATGCTACATACAGTATGTGGCAGAGAACTCTGAATCTTAACAGTTGTAGCTGTGACATTAGTCATGGATGTAACACATATGGACTAGAGTGGTTTGGTAGGCCAAAAGAGAAAAAAAAAAAAATTGCATAGGTGCCAGCTGTGGCAGTAAAGAGGCAACTGAGGAGATACGGGGTTTTGTTTTGGTTGGATTTTTGCTAGTTTATCTTATACCGTATACAGATCTGGCTTAAATGTTGCTAAAAAGAGAACCCAGTAGCCTACACTGTGTCACTGGCGCCTTAATCGTGCAGTCCTGCTCAGAACACATGCTTGCTCGAATGATTGTGCTTGCCAGAGCGTGCATTTTGCAGTACTGCTCTACTAGTTCATGGTGATCACAAATGATACCATTTCACAGCAAGAGAGTGTAAGGTAAATCCCTCTCTATAAGCTCCTTACTGGATTAAGGTTGAAAATGAAGATAATGTGAATGTCCCGTGAGAAGAAATGTGCATCTTGTCCTGCGCGTTCCAAAAATTAGAAACTCGTCCTGTTGCAAGAACTCCAGTTATTTTATTATAGGCTGTTGACTGTGTTCTATGATGATCCAGCAGAGTGTGATGTGAGTTACAGACAGCTGAAAATACCATGGATTGTTTTGTTTTTTCCTCGATGGCCTAGGAACTCCTATGTGTGTTTTGTTTTTAATTCCAGAGAAGCAGCTGGAAAGCTTAAACAGCTACAAGGTATCACCAAGTTCACCAAACAGTTTGGACGGAGCAGACTTGTCCTCTATTGACGCCATGATGTCAGCAGTGATGAATGTGGGGAAGATTGCTGAAAATGGCGGGAACTCTCAAAATGTCAAATCCCCCTCAAAGTCTCCTGCTCCAAACCGGATTGGCAGGAGGAACCAGGTATGTAAACCCAAATGCAGGGAGGGCAAAGGGGAGACAAGCAGCAGTGTGGGAAGGGGAAAGATGTAATTATGTTTCTTTGATAGCTTTGCCTTTTTTTCTCTCAGTGGATCTTTCTTGCCTCTGCTGTTTTTCCTCTATGTGTATTTTTTCTGGTGTCTCTCTTGAACACTAACTTAGAAAATTGAGAATTAGAAGGGTCTGGTTGCTTGGACTCACGCATAAAACATTTGAGCGTGAGCTCCAATGTCATGCAATGGTGAGCTGGTCTAGCAGATGCCCTTAGCAGTGACAGAGCCACCTAAGAATTGCCATATTGTCCCTACTGCATCCTTCTTCCAGGCTCTTTCATTTGCATGATCTACTGGGGGACCAGCTCAATTCATGAAAAGAGTGGCCTCAGAGAAAGGCATAACAGTTTGGTAAGGGGCTTGGCTCAGCCTCATGAGGTGTGCAGCTGTCCCTGGGGAAAATTCGAGTGATTTGAGGTTAAAGGTGATGCTAGAACAAAGCATCCATCACAATGTGCAGTTCTCATGTGTAGTGTAAGGTGCCCTTTCTTCCCTGTTAGTAAAACCATTAAGAGCTATTGCAGAATGCTCTGTATGTATTTTTGCAGAGCAAATATATTTATCTTCTGTCGGTTTTGGTTTTTTCCATTTACCAGTTGATGGCACCAGTTGATAACAATATTGATCTAAACAAGTGAAAATATAGATTCAAATCAGTTAAAGCTGTGGTTATTTATAGCCATGTTTTTCTCCTTGTGGATCAAGCTGTACCAAAGAAGGTGCTGCAGATAATCAAGAAATACCTCAAATTCCCGTGTCCATTTGACTTTAGAGCTTGTGATGAAGCATAGAGACTTTGTAAATGAATCAAGATGTAGCAGGGACCAGGAAGGTTGGGAGGCGTGACTCATGTGATGTTCCTATAGTAGTTTATTAATAGCTTACCCAGTAGCTGCCCAATTGACAGACTGATGACTTGTCTTGGATTTTTTAGCATGGAAGCATTTCAAAGCTACTAATTGTAAATGGGCATTTTTAAATGAAGAGTCTGGGCAGTATGTGGACAACTGTGCTTGTGGGATCGTGCTACCTAGCACCTGGCTTTAAGGTTTGTTTGCAGTGGTCTCACTTAGGGGCTGCACTGGTTCCTTGATTTCATCATGTGGAGTGAGGCACTGGAGTCCAGACTAGTCTCAGTGACAGTGCTATTACACAGCTGTCCACTGGTACGCTATGTGGTTTGGCTTCAGGGAAGTTTGTTAGTGTTTGTGACCTTTATTCCACCTGATATTTCTATGGGCATCGAATCAAAGGAAGCTGGAGAGTAAATGTGACAGGATTAAGAGGGATTCTTACGGCATAAAAATAAACAAATACATCGAAAACATAGTAAATAAATAGCCTATTTGTTTTGGGGCTGAAAGATCGTTAAGGCCAGAGGGGCAAATGGCTACATTACTGAGAAAAATAAGTGAGATGTGAAATATTAAGTGGGTATCAGCCTGGTTAGCAACCTCTAATACAGTGAATTTCCACTTTCAGCATAGCAGAATGAAAGCACTGAATTGTTTTAGTGTGTAGCAGCGCACAGATCTCAGATTCTGGTCAGAATGTGCCCCTTATTTATAGTTTTAAGGGTAATAACAGTTAGCTAGTTTTCTGGATCCGATTGCTGTTTCCCATGAGTTGGCAGCAAAACATTTTGCCCTGAACCTTTGTCCCGAAGTCTATGGTTCTCTTTATAATGCTGACTTTATCTTGGCTGTCGTCTACCCATAGTCTTAATAAATATGTTCTCACATCAACCTGCATCCGTTTTAAGTTCTCCTTTCCTTTGCTTTTGTAAAAAAAGTAAAAAAGTGTGGCAAGGTAGTTTTCTGAGATAGAGAAAAACAACTGGACCTAATGCACAAGTCCAAAAGCATTCCCCGTCAGGTGAATGCCGAGCAGTTGTGCCAGGTTAACTTACTAAAGGGAGAGTAGTTAATAAACGAGCTGTTAATTTTATCTCTCAGTTCAGGAACTATGTTTTCACCAACCCGGCTCTGGTCGGGTAGCTGAGTGCTATGTTTTAAATTTGTGAATGGGGGTGCTTTACAGTAGGGATGCTAATGTTTTTTGTCTGGATTGGGTCAGTCATCAGCATTCCTTTTGTAGATACCCTGGATTTGCTTGAGCTGTGTTACGGCATGCGGCATGTACCCTGTCCGACCACTGGAGAAAGTTTGGGTTTTAGTTAATAATAAACCCCAGATGCAATACTAATCAGCTCTCGCTGGGCTATAGTGTGTTTCTGATCTTTGCTTCAAGGTGAACCAGTAATTGCTCTATCTTCTGTTAATTTGCTGATTCTAAGAGAAGGGAGTCTGAAAAGCAAGCTTTGAAGCAATCCAGTGCAGGATGTAGATCTGCAGCACCCGTTTAAAAAGGAGGGGGGCAAAAAACAGTAGTGGGTTGATAATTTCACAGAAATACCCTGGGGATTAAAACACCATCTAAACTGTCAGCACAGCTGCAGGGATGTTCCTCGCGGCACAGTGTTCGTTCTCTGTCCTGAGCCAGCTCTGACAGGGTTGCAGTATAATTGGAGCTGAATATTACTCCACGGACAGGTTGCATATAGTGAAATTAAAGTTGTATAAGTACGATGGAATGAATATTTGTGAATTACATGTTTGTATGTGAGAATGGGGGAGGGACACTGGGATAATGCTTTTTAATTTTCCTGGGGCAGATTTTAAAATGGCAGCCTTTCTTGCTTTTTTCCTAATGTTTCCAGGTGCTAGTACTTCGGGCCTTGACCTGTATGCGTGGCCTACACTGGGATGTAGAGCCCTGATGTAGAGTTAGAAAAACGTGTACAGCAAAAGAGTAGAGAGAAGTGGGAGAATCTAATTATTGGTGTCCCAATCCTTTTACAAGTCAAGTCACAAGTTTTGTTTACTGTGGGGAAAAATGAGAAAACAGCTCTCCATCCATGTGCACAGGTCACTGAAGTTAACAGAAAATTATCATGGCCCTGTTTTCAAAAGTACAGTGTAATATTATCATAGGGAGCTCTCTAGAATGGTTCCCCAAATTGTACAGGAGACAGTATTACTTTATTGACACATGAAAAGGACTTTCTCTGTGTCAGCAGTATCTTGCCTCCTAACATGCCAGAGAGTTTTGTCACAGAGACTTGGTTTAGTCATTTTCAATGTTCTTCATGAGTGGTTGTGTCTGACAACCTGGAAATAGTTGCTTCTGAGTTGATGACTTTTGGGATGGCTCTGGGGAAAGAGAATTGTGTGGAGAGAGGAAGTGCATAGTCACACTCATACCCACTGACTTCCTCCCAGCCAAAAAGCTACTGAGGATGGGTTTCCTTTTTGCTAGTTTTCATGCTTTTAGTAAGGATGCTTAAAGTAGCCAGCAAAGAACTTCAATAGAAGATGTCATTTTGGCTTAAATATTTTATTTTCCTGTCAGTCATGCAGAGATGATTTTTGTACTGTTGTCACTGGAAGTGTAGGTAACAAGCAGTGGATCTGTTCGGTGAAGATGTGCATCATTCTGCAAAACCTGAGGTTTAATTTTCAGTGCCAGACCATCTTCCCTTTAATATACAGGCGTTGGTGCAGAAGCCACACCTAGGCTTCTTAGTGAGGTGGTGAAAATACCTTGTGTCATCCAGTAGCCATCCTTGCGGACATCCTTTGGTTCCTGCAAGAGTGCCATTGCATCCTTGGCTGAAAGAGTGGTGGCTTTGCTCAGTGTCTCAAGGGCATACTTAAAATCAGGTTGAGTTCTCCAGTCGGCTTCATTGTTTGTACTTGTGGTTTGACCGTGGCTACTCCCAGTTCTCACCTGGGTGGAGAATCACCCGGTTCATAATGTGTCGTTTTGGAGTCACGTACGCTCCTGTATTGTCACCTCTTTCTCGCTATGATCTCATCAGATCTTGCGAGCTTCACCAGGGTTGGGCCTGGCCGCTGTGCCTGGATGGATGCTTGTAGGTGAAACACAGGATACTAAAGGAAGTGATGGCGGTGATTCAGTAAATGCCCCTCTTCCTTCTGAGTCAGCCGTGGAGCATATCATACAGCCCCCCTAGAAAAGGGCACCGAGATGGTGCTTAGCTGTCAAGATGGGGTGGGAAATCTGAAGTTCTCAGTGCTGTTAAAAATCTCTTGGGAAGATTAATGACGTTTTCCCACATATTCTGATGGTGTTCCAGGAATTACTTTCTGCTCACCTAAATTCCTCCTGGCATTTGAGCTCGTTGCAATAATTGCCTTCACTTCCTGTCCTAAACTGCCACTGTCGTGTATCCGTGTGCTCTTAAAACAACTGCTGTACTTCTGTGGTAGTGGAAATGGCCCCTATTTATAAATTCAGAAGTTTCTGAAACTTCCTTGAGGAATCTATCAGATGATAAATGTATAGATGCAAGTTGCTCCGTTAGCAGCGGCCCTTTATACTTAGGATGGATTCTATTTTTCCACCCTCAGCAGTAACAGCTTTTGAGCTCTTTATGTTGGCATTCCTTCTGATTGTCTTGTTCTGTTTTGTTCACAGGAAACAAAAGAAGAGAAGTCTTCCTATACCTGTCCTCTGTGTGAAAAGATTTGCACTACACAGCACCAGCTAACTATGCACATTCGTCAGGTACAGAGTTACCAGCTCTGGATTTCCTTTATTAAGAGTGTCTGGTTTGCCAGTGTACCTTTTGCAGTGGTGAAAAACAATTCCATGTGCAAACCAGAAGTGCTTCCATTATAACTTTATTCAATTGTTATACTTTCATTTTGGTCTTCACTTACATTTCTTCAAAATACACACCCCATAAACTTCACCCTAAAATAGGAAATTTTCCTTCCTTCCTTGCCCAGCATTCTGCCCCCCCTCCCCCAGTGGCTCAAATAAGGATGTATGTCCTGTTCTGCATAGCTTAAGGTATTCTAAGGATCTGGAAAGTTACTTCCATCATGAGGCATTAAGTCCTGTTTTGTTATTCTGTTTGAGTACAGATCTTTTTACTGGTCATGCAAATTAAAAAGCAGGAAGACACAATTTTTAAATCGACTCGGTGTAGAAGAGCCTCTCAAGTCCTTCACAGGATATAGCAATTTTGGGTGGCAGAATTAAAAATATATTTTCTTTTAATGGGTAATGCACTTTTTTGTCAGCAACAGGCCTGTTCTTGCTCCTCCTGAAATATATGCATACTTAATTAGGAGGTTTGGCCTTTTCTCTAGCAGAAGGTTCTGCTTTGGATGCTAAGGTGTGGTTGCCAACTGTGAGTTCACTAGATACTTATTACTTCAGTTTTTCCTCCTGTACTGTAAGTGTTACTTAATTATTATTTTTTTCCTTACTCTCCTGGGTTTGTTTTTGTACGTGAAAAAACCTTAGAGTCTCTGAATGCAAGTAAGAAAGAGTGGTGCATATGGTACTGTAGCTAATGGCCTTCATTTGACCCTTTAATTCATTCTTACGGCCATAGAAGTCTGCACATGCATTCAGAAGCAGTTTACTTCTGTTTTCTTACTACACAGACAGTTGGAAATTAATACCTGTCAGGAGTATTTATTTTTAAGTGACTTTCTTCTGCTGTGAAGTTCATAATTACATCTTCTTTCCTTATCTCTCACACAACCCCAACCCACTGCACAGTTTAAATTATCCCAAGGTACCATTTATTTGATGGGTTGTTGCTGAATCCCTTTGCATGCTCTGTTGGTGCAGACCCAGCAGAAATCGTGCTTGTGACAGGCATTGCAGGATGTATGAAACAGCTACTTTTGCTGGTGCTTTAAGGAGTTAAAAATGGGATGTGGGGGGTGGTGTTGGAGTTGAGATGGGGAGGGCTGGGGAGGAGAAGTATATAAAGGGCACAGCTTAATGTTGTGCTAAGTGGTTCTTTAAAACTGCTTTTAAGATGTTTAACGTTCTTGCTGATATTTTACTGGCACTTCGGAAGGGGCGTTCAATGAAAAAAAAAATCATTGCTTTCTCTAGCATAACACTGACACTGGAGGGACAGACCATTCCTGCAGCATCTGTGGAAAGTCTCTGAGCTCAGCAAGCTCCCTTGATCGCCACATGCTGGTGCACTCAGGTGAAAGGCCTTATAAATGTTCAGTATGTGGACAGTCCTTCACCACCAATGGAAACATGCACAGGTGAGTGCTGATCGTGTCCCAGGAGTTTGGAAAGGATTGCAGCATCGTTGGCTAGTTTGTTTCCTTGGAGGGGCTTGCAAGTTGACTAAAGACAATTACTTGAGCAGAAAATGTGGAGTGTCTGTGACCTAGAAATATGGCATGACACACGTACACATGTGCACACTACTCGGATGCTTAAGTAGTGAGAGGAAATCAGAATTCAGAAAGGTCTTACAGCTCTCTTTAAGTATTTTCAAGAGTTGTTACAGCTTTTTTCATTATTATTATTATTTATGCTGGTTTGCACTGTAGACAACTTACTGCGCTGCCAAGTTCTCTGCAATCCAAATTTCCAAAAGTATTTCATGTAGTTTCCTTTGTAGGGATGTAGCAATGTATACGGCTGTCAACTGAGGAAAAACAAAACGTTAAATCATGTGCATGTGCCTTTCCTTCTCTCATCCCTCAATTCAGCATTCATTTATTTGCATGGGTGGAATACCTCAGAGCTGATTAAGACTTTGTAGATTCCCACATAGCTTTAGTCCCCATATCAAAGAGTTTACAACCTACAAAGAAACTGCAAGACAAGTAGGGGAAAAGAATATTGCTTATAAACAAAATGGCACAAGTGGTGGTTATGGGCTAGTTCTGTGTGGGAGGGAAGAGGTCTTGTTTCCTTGATTATTGCCAGTAATTTTCCAAGCACTGTGCTGTAGGTGAAATGCAAGGGGTGATTTTGATGGCAATGGGAAAGAGAACATAATGCCTCACAAAAGGGAGCAATAGCTGCCTGCAGCTTTACCTTTTCATTTTGTCCATGTTAAACATTTATATGAAAACAGAGGAGGAACAGGAGAGGATGCAGTTTTGTAATTCCATATTAACTTACAATTGATTGGAATCGGGGAGAAAAGTAGCTACAAAATGGGAAGGGGAAAATACAGGGAGGAGATACTGGCCTTGGGCATTGAATTAAATCGCACATCTGACTCATCAGACCAGGAGTGTTGTGAGCCACATGTTTGCCAGACTGGGTCATTACTCAGAGTACCGTGAGAAAGGCAGGGCCGCTGCTGAGTTGCAGCTGATGCCACTGTCAGGATCCAGGGCTGGGTTATACTGGTGGAACTCTGGGATGATCAATCACTTGTGTCCAGGCTGCTTGCTGAAGGGACTGCTTGTGAGGGTTCTTGGGCTTTTGCTCACTGGGCATCTCCTCATCCTCTGCTAGAAGGAGGAAAGGCAGGCTTCCAGGCCTACACGAGATTGATGTAGTCACCTTTGCTTATTTGAGTTTCCCCACATAGCGGCTCTTAGTGTGCTTTTGTAGCAAATTTGCCAGAATTGCCAGACTCAGTGACTTGTCCAAAAGAAGTAAGTACAGATCAGAACCTTCTGATGAAAAGATTGCTTGATTTTAAATGTTACTCTGAACAAGATACTGCTTGAAGTTACCAAATGAGTGGCTGTGTTTAATGACTAAGTGTACTAAGAAGGACCTACGTTCGTGCAAAGAAAACCTTCATATTAAAAGTTCTTTCCATCTGATGGGTTCCTGTCTGCTCTGTAAAACTCTTTCTTGCATAGGCCTGAAGCAGCAGAAGTTGTTGCTGAGCTTAGTGGCACTGCAACAAGTGACCCCACACTGAAGTGAGCACACTGAAACAGGCCAGTTCTGCCAAAGGAGTTGTGCTTGGCAGACTGTGGCATCGGATTTTTTTCAGTGAATAACCTTTTCTCATTGCTATAGCAGACTGTAATACTGAATTTTTTTTGCTGAAGGAAAGAAAGCATGAATGTGCAAGTAGGCAGATGAGAAAAAATTAAAAGTGAAATTAAATTTTTTATATGGTGCTATGACATGCTCACTAGGGAGCTGTTTATTTTACCTACCAGTACCTCCTTCTGAAACAGGTTTTTCTTGTCTAAGATGGCATGAAGTAAATTTCTTTTGCACGTTGACATCTCAAACTTAGCTGTAGCATCACGTCCAGGGGACCGTCAGTGCTGTGGAAGAATGCCTCTCATATCACGTTCAAAACTGTCTGTGCCTCATGATTCTGGAGCAAGGACCTGCTTGCAAAGTCCTACCTTGTGTGCAACTCCCACGGGCCTTGCTTGTCGTGGCACCATGTCTGTGCACCACCTAGATGATAACCTGTCCATCTTTCCCTGCCTTTGTGTGCAGTTCCTTTATCATTCTGTATTTTATTGATACGGTATCTAAGTTGTGACAGATACATGCCCAGAACAGCAAAAAAACCATTTCTAATGTGTCCCCAGTAGCCAGCATGGTGGTAACCCTGAAGCACAGTGTGGTGTCCTGTTATCCCAGGAACACAGTGTGCGGGTCAGAGAGAGAAATTGTAGGTTAAGCAGAAACTTTTGAATGTGCTGCTTAGGAATCAGCATAACTTGTGAGAGTCCTGCAGGAGCCGCCAAAATGTTACTACACTTACACCAAATATGTTCAGTTCACTGGAGTCGAGCAAGGGAGAAGTTAGTCTGCCAATATCTGAATGGGGGAAAAAAATGTGTAGGCACAGGCTATGTACATCCTCTCTTCTCTTTCTCCCCCTCTGTTTTGTTCTGGCTCTTATTTAGCTGTCTATACTATTTTTAAATTCAGACGTTTAAAAGATGTTTTAGGAGGAAAAGTTGAATGAAATGGTTTTGTCCAAGCAGATATTGTGCCATGGGAGTGCTTGTTGGTGTTCCATTACAGAAAGAAATTTCTGATCCGTTTTTCTACCTCATAGCATGCCAGGCCATTAGACACCCTTGCTTTACTAAGGGAGGAAAAAACCCTCCAGGGCTATTTGTTGCTGTTTTGCATGACAGTAAAACTTCTATGCAATAGCCAGACTTTTTGTGGAGTGAGAATGCTATTTTCTGCACATCTCTTCTCTGAGGTACTTGTGCTGGGGTGTTGCATGTACTCTTCACCTGTGAGCTTGATGCTGCCCTTCCTGACTCTCACAATACATGCAACACTTCATTTGTAAATGAGTCATAGCCTGTCACACAAAGTCCAATTTCTTTTCATTGTGCTCCTTGGCTCCTCGTCAACAAATCAAAGTGCATGGGCACAGCAGACAGGGGTGGAGGGGAACAGTTCTCATGTGCAACATGAGTCAGAAAAAGAGATGAGAGACCTGCTTCCTTTTCTGACCAGGATGACTCTCAGCCAGGATTTTCAACAGGGAATGTTGAGCTCGTGACATCTCAAAAAGCTCTCTTACAGGCTGCCAGGCTGTTCAGGAGCGGCCTGAGCCTCCTGCAGGGACAGTCACATTTGAAGAGAGCAGTAGTCTCTGGAGAATGTTCAATGTCCACAATGAAAAGCTGATTTTCTCATTCTTCCAGATGTGCTGTCAAGCTATCTGCCTCCGTATCAGTGCTGCTCCTACTGTTTGGGGAGGGTTGGTGCAGTAACTGAGCAATCTGTCAGTGCATGGTATCAGGATCAGGAATTGCCCTGGATAAGAAGAGCTGGAGATGATGCTGAGCTTTTTAGAGATTTCTTTCTGATCAGTACTGTAAAGAGCAAGTCTTCTTGGAAATGGCAAGCCTTCTAGCATCAGGGGCTGATTTGGGGCTTGAGGAGCATTGTTTTCTCTGAGCTTTTTAGGAAGTTGGAGGAAGGAGTTAGGTCATAGCAATTCTGAGTTTAAAATTCCTGGAATGGCACTGTAATCATAACTACATGAGAAAATGTGCAATTTAGGATATGCCTTATCCTCATGCTTTTATGCTAGAGAGACAGACCCCATGGCTTTCTCTTGGTTACAGTCAACTAAAGTTGTATATTCTCATATCTCCATCAGGTGCATAAACTGTATGGAGGGGAGTGGGTGTGTAAAAAGAGTTTTCTGTAGTTCTATAGTACATTTGTTCTAATGTACTGACTCTAATCAATGGATTGCAATTACCAAAGGCTTTCCAAAGGTTTTCCACCTGTACTGTCACGATAGCTCCTTAGGGAGTTAATCAGCAAATAATCCCAACTCTGAGGAGCCCTTTCGGGTTTAGACTCTAACCCAAAACAGGAATTTGCAAGTCTCTTACTCCCTCTTTCCAGAATGCAGGCAGAGGAGTTAGGCCACTGCTGTGGGTTACAGTGGTGGATTGTAAGCGTTAGCAAGGGACCTTGAGGTAGAGAAAAAAACCCTGTGTTTGGCTGCTTACTGTGTTGCATTCCAGTAGAACAAGCATCAGGCTTCAGGAGGGAAGGGCAATGCCCCCATTTGCTCCAAAAGTTGTTTCCTTTGAGGGTAGGAGACTTTGCCAGCAGTCCCCTTTCCATTTCTATGACTTAGTATGGTCTGTGCCTATCACTTTAAAGTCACATTTTCCTCCCTGCCAAAGACATGCTCTCGATGCAACTTGAAAATGTTAATAGGATATAGATGCCAAAAGGGAGGCGAGAAATGACCTTCCTGCCAGTTTCCAGTGGGAAGCTATTAAAGGCTCTGTGGCAAGTCTGAAAAGAGTAAAGGGATAATATAGGTGTTTCAGCCACAGCTTCCCAAGTTTGGTAAATGAAGCTGCAGTGTCCATGGCTGGTTTTCTCCAGGCTGTCCATATAAGTGCAGCAATGCAAACTAACTGAAGTGTTTCACATGAAATCAGACTGATACTTATGACATGCCTCCTTTCTATCATTCCTTGCCCCATACCTAACAAAATTATTCAGAATGGCTTTTTATTTTCATCCTGCTTAGGTACTTGAGGGCTGTTTATGTGCCATCTCAGGAGCAGGTCTCAAAGTTCGGGGATTTTTTTTTTTTTGGCACATGTGAAACACCACATGTAACAACCACATGCAGAAGTCTTTGAAACTCAAATTGGAAGATCTGGATCACAGAAGCTATGCTTTGAAGCATACTTACAAAGGGTCCTATCAAAGAAGGTATTTCTTCTTTTAATTAAGAAGGCACTTTCATTCTCAGTCTTATTTTCAGTACTAGATAATTTTCCCAAACTTCTCTTTTTAATACGCTGTGGAGAGAGAAACAGCTGGTTTTCTTAATCAAGGTATGATACTATTCTGATACTCAAGTTTTTTAAAGCAACACTTCATAGGTGTATGTGTGTTGCTGAGTGAGTTTCTTGAGAAGGAGAGAAAATGCCCTTGCTGGAGGGTAGCCTGTGGATTTTGATGTTTTAACCATCCCTCTTTGCTGGCAAATGAAGAGTGTGCACATGTGGAAGGTCGTAATGCGCTGGTCAGGAGATGAGTGTTGGATCCTGATAAAGGCATAGGGGTTGAGATGTGAACACTTTAATGGTTTCCCTGCTCGCTTTAACATGGACCTGTGTTTCATGGGCACGTGTCTAGGCTGCCTGTGACTTTGCAAATGTACAGTAGGCAGGGTGTCTTCAAGATCTGGCTGAATCCATCCTCTCTCCCTGCATTTCACCTGTGAATTGCTCCCATGTTATTTATGGTGTTGGCCTGCTTCCAGTATGTTGTGTGTGCTTTGTTGGGTGCAGTGCAGTAACAATGCCCAGCCTCTAAGTACAAATAGGATCTCTGCAGTCTAGCATGTGCAGCCTGGCATTTGTTTAAGATGGGAGCTTTGGAGGCAGAGCATAGCCAAATGTGATGATGAGCTTTCTTTTTTTTTTTTTTTTAATTCCCAGAACAGGAGATGAACTGCCTTATTACAGCATAGTTTGTTTTCTATTGGTTTGCAGAGATGGCCAGGTGGAAATTTGGTGTAGCTTTTCAAAACTGCATGCAAGGTCTTGACACTTAAACCAAATAGCCAAGAAACTCTCCACACTGAAAATGATTGACACTTCACACTGTGAAAAGGCTGTCTCATTGTCTTGCACTATAGAAATGCCTCTTTGGTCATCTCCTAAGGAGCTTTTATTTCAGTGTAGTAATTGGTAGGCAGTGCTCTTAAATATTAAGAAGCAGGCTGTATTAACAGGCTTTTAAATCTATTCCTTATACGTGGGGGATGATTTAATCACTGTCAGCATGCTAGTGAAAGATAAGCTTCAGCAGATGCAAGTGCCCTAATTCTTAACAGGGATAATGAACACAAAGGACTAATTTCTGCTTCTAGTAATTGATGACCAGTTGTAGAATGCAGGTGAGATCTGAGAGCTGTTTTGGTTTTCTTTGCAGTTAAAAGATATTTGTCACATTTTTGGCTAACACATGTTGTAAATAAAGATGGGGAAGCAGGTGGAGGGAAACTTTTTGGTCTCTCTCCTGTCAGCAGATACTATCCAGAGGAAAAGGTTGGTATTCTGGTGGGATTCCCATGTTTTGAAGAAGATTAAATTAGAAAGAAGAAAGGAAGAGAGAGAGGGAGAATTAAGGAAGAAAGCGAGAGCATGAAGGAAGGAAAGAGAGAGAAAAAGGAAGGAAGGAATCAAGGAAGGAAGGAAGGAGTGAAAGGAATCAAGGAAGAAAGGAAGGCCAGTCAGGCTTTTTCAACAATAGAGCAGTGAGAGTCTGTTTCTCTGTGTCTTTGATGAGAATTAGAAGACTACAGTATTTTTAATGGTCCCAGAAGGAAACATTTGTGTGTCTCACTGTGGCTGAGTAGATTGGTCATCTTTTGTAAAGACTTTATATGAACTTTTATTTAATTCACATTACTCACCAATAGAGTGCTCCAAAAAAACCCCTCTGTCAATATCTTCAGCGGTAAAAACCTGTGGATGAGTGCTCATGCCGCAGTACCAATGGGCTCTGAGAGCCAAAAGGAGATGCTATGGCTCCAGATGTGTTACATGCTGCTTGTAGGCTTGGACAGTATCCCCTTTCGGTTATCATTAAAGAACAGCAAAGGAAGTTAACACAAAAACACAAATGCTGAGATCTGATTAGAATCAAGTGAAGCAAGGAAGTGCAGAGTAAAGATTTATATGCAGACCTTAATTAGCTCCATTGTTCTTGAGAACCAAAGTGTACACAGTGAGGAACATTATGCTGACATCTCCAGAGCTCCTCAGTACCTAAACATAAGAAAGACTTCAATGTACTTTTCAGTCATAGATTTTGTGCGTGTTGCCTTTAAGCAATAGCAAAGTCTAATCTTGAGCATTTTAAGGTTGTGGATTCTTATGTTCTGGTTTTCTGCAGGCAAAAAAAGAGGACACTCTTCTCTCAATGAGTTTAGGTTTCTGGTGTGATTTGTGTCATGGGGAAGGTGGTCTGACATGGCAGAGTAATACCACCCTCCTCACAGGCAGTATCATAAATCTCTGTATAACGGAGCGTATTGAATGTAGCTTAGTGCTGCTTTGTTACTCATGTCACAGCTCAAATAAGCACAAGCCACTTGACAGATTAGACTCTAGCTGCAGAGCACATGGCAGTTCAAGACCTTGATCTTTCCACATAAGTACCCTTTAAAGAATACCACCTCCTCTGAGGGTCTAGTATTTTCGGGGATGCTTCCTCCCCTTCTCACCTTGAAGAGCTGCAAAATCAATACAAGCCTTAACTTAGCAAACACTGGAAAATCCAGGTGATCTTTGAGAGGTGCTTTAGTCCTCTGCCATAAACCTGACATTAACGTGATTCTTGAGGAGATGTTAGCTCTCAAGGTTAACAAGTAACATGTTGTTTTGTTCACCTTTCTGTTGGTGATTTGTCTTGATTGCTTGTACTTTGGTTGGGTGATTCTGTGTAGAAAATGCTGGTGGTAAGAAAGTTTGCAGAGAGAGTTTGTATGTTAAGGTAATCTTTGTTCAGCCTGTTGTGCATGCATGTCAGAAATAGTTGCATAGCTTCTCTGATGAACGTGTATTCCCTCTGTTCTTCCTCTTGTCTAGAAAGATTCCTGGGCCAAGTACCCATGAGAATGAGGAAAATCATGAACTCCATTTGTGGTTGCTGTCATTCCACCTTTAATGTATGTCTTCCAGCTTCACCTTTTCTCCCCCCAGAATCTAACCTGCTCAACCTGTTCTAGTTCAGCATGCTGGAACCAGCAAACTACAGAACATACCCTCTCTTAGGGTCAGCAAGTTTTTTCCTCTTTCTTTTCTTCCCTTTTTTAAAAATAGGCTATTCCTTAACAGTAGATTGTAAGCATTTGGAGATTTCTCTAGCTTTGGAAAAAAAACACCAAAAAAAATGATGGGAGTAATGGACATAGCCAGGCCCTTTCACTTGGGTTTGTGAACCATGATGTTCACATGCATGATGCTTACAGCTTAGGCAGATGCAGTCTATAAGGTGCCATTATACGACTGCTAAATAGCACGCATTGTGCAAATACTGCTTTCTGTTTCTTGAGGGCATCTGTAGATATACTGAGTCCTTCAGGCTGCTTTCTTAGCTGAAGTCTACTGAACACTCTCAGTGTTTTTTTAGTAAATCCTCATGTGAAAAGATACATGGAAACAGAGAAGAGGTGTAACTTCTTTGTGGCTTGTTTTTGACATCAAGCCACTGCAATGTGTTGTCTTTTTTGACAGTTTCAAACAGAAGGTAGAGAGGGTAATGTGACAATTGCTCATGGACTGAACCAAAATGAATTTCATGTGAGGGTTAAAGTTCCCAAACTCCTGTAAAGTAGCACAAGTCACAGGGGACTTTGTTTCCAGCTCCTACACTTGACTAAATAGACATGTAACAACCTTTTCCTAGGCTTCTCTTCTCTGTGGGGAATGCTGTGAGGAAAGAGGACCACATGTTCAGGAACAGGAGAGGAAATGGGCTGAGCACGTGAAACCTCTTTTGCTAGGATGCTACCCTCAGTGCTGGGAAAAGTTTGCACGACTTGTGTGTGTGCAGTGATAACCTCTTACTTCCTTGCCCCTTGAGTTACTTGGTGACTGCTGATATCAGGGTGATGCGGAGACCCTGCTTTAACGAAGTTGTGCTTCTCTTATCTAGTGCAGCTTCCTTGCGTGCGTGCGTCTGTGTGTGTGTGTGTCAGGGAAAGATACTCGCCTCCATCTGCACAGCATCCCCAGCACTGCTGTGGCTGTCTTATTTTGCCTCCTTGAGCTGTGTGACTCAGCAAGATGTTCTGTGCTGTGTGCCATCAGGATTGCTCAACAATGGAGTGGGAGAGGGAACCAACAGCATGAGGGCTTTGCCTTATTCTGGGAAGTAGCTGGGTTTGGTTGGTTAGGAAAGGGGTGTGGTTTTGAGGGAGAGGCAGGATGTACCTAGGACTTCTTCAACGGTGTTTGCTCTTTAGGATAAACCTTTTCCCTGTTCTGTTTTCTCTAATTTTCTGTTTCCTTCTCTCTCCTTTTTTTTCCCCTGTTACTTAAATTTAAAACGGGTTTAATTGTCCTTACCATCTAGTAACACTTTCTTTTAACATGAAGTTTCCTGAAAAATCAGCAATGAAGTAATTGATAAAGGTTATATAGTGTTGTAACTAAAGGATATGCCTGAAAACCACACATTTCCAAAAAGATTGAAGAAAACAGTTCAGAATATCCCAGGCCAGGTTTTTGGTACATTTTTAAAAATATTATTATTACTGTAATATTTGACATCATTAATTTAGGTCTGCTCTGAATTTAATGCAGACTGCAGGCTGACAGCTTGGTGAAGTGATACTGGGGAGCTCAGACTGCATTTCCCTCCTCTTTTGCCCTCCCTTACGCCAGGGTTGGTGCAAACTGCAAATGAATGCTTTCTTCTGCTGTCGTTTGGGAAACTTTGCTTTGCAGCCATGGTTTGAATCACTTCCCTGTCACAGCATCATCAGGCAAATATTTGTCTCCCTTTTTTTCCTTTGAGGTGTTCTGACAACGTTGCTGTTAGGGAACAGGAGTAACTTTGAGCCAAGCTGTGAATGCAGTTGTATCAATTTCAGCCTGTTTGAACTTGCTGAGTCTGTGTGGCAAGTAGTTGCTTAAATGTGAATACAGCATAATTACTCAGAAATGGTACCCCCTCCCCCTTTGCATTTGTTGATCAGTATCTTTCCTCTCACTCATGCTTACAACTTGCCTTTATTCACAGCAAAGCAAAATTTTTCTCTAGGATAAAAATACGGAATGTTCTGTGCGCATGTGCGTGTATTGCATATCCTCAGGTATCATGTACTGGCAGCTGCGTGGCAGCAGTTAACTGTGCAGACTGTCCTGGTAGCACTGAAAAGAGATTTCAAATCTGTCATTTGAATTTAATCCCAGGTAACTTTTTCAGCCTTAAGACACTCAGGTAGTCTTGGCGGATCTGAATAATAACACTCAGGTCGTCATAATGATGCTGTCTGCCAGGAGAACCTCTTTGCTCCGGGAGCCAGACTGTGGGACAGCCCGCTCTGGACTTGGGGGGATGCTTAAGGCACGCCTGTGTGGCACCGTGGACACCTGGGGGATGCCGAGGGGGCTGCTACACCCACGTGCTGCCACTTGCTGCTGTATGGGGAGGCGTACCACGCTAGCCCTGGTAGGCAGTGCTAATAAGAGCTGGAGCCTCCGTGAGGACAGTAAGCCATGCTGGCAGGATGGCAGTGCCTGAGTGCCACGGGGAGCACTAGCTGGGCAACCTCCTGCTGTGCCTGGTTGCAGCCGTGCAGCTGAAATGAGTCAGGGCTTCCCAATCTCATCCTTCCTGGGATCTGTTTGCCCCACCCTATCACTGCATGCATTGCAGTGGCTTCCTTGGTAGCATAGCCATAGAGATGTCTTGCTGTTCAGCTTCATTTTGTTTATCCTGTGCTGGTGTTCAACACTGGTTACCCACTAGAATATTTGGTGGTACTTGAAATTTGTTTTGAGATTGCTGCGCAGTTCTAAGAGGGCGTTTCCCATATGGTTGGAGTTTTGGTATTTGAATGTCTCTGGACTTGCTGTGAAGTGTGCGTGCATGTCTGAGGGCTTTTTGGGTCATTTGGGGTTTTTTTTGAGGATACAACTTTTAAACAAGCCAAGTAGAGAGGACAAACAGAAACTTGTCCAAGTATGGATCATGTCTGATTTGCAAAATTACCTGCATCTTTCAGGTTCCTGTGATTACAACTGGCAAGGGCTGAGTGGATTGCTGTCTTAAGTGGATGATGTTGGTAATTAACACTGGAAATACGTTGTCAATACAGATTGTCTACATGTTTTAACGAACAAACAACTTATTAAACTCTTTAATCCAAAGATATAATGTTACTGCACTTTTGACTTCAGTCATATTCACAAGACTCTTAAGGAGGGAGTTAGCAGGGTATTAAATGATTACTCCTAAAAATACTACTACTTCACTTTCTCTTTGTTTAGGATTTACTTCCCATATATATAAATGGCAGAAGCTTTGAAGTGGAGTTCCCCTGTTTTCTTACATTTCTAGACAATTTGGCCTGAAGTACCGTTCTTTAAGCAGAATGAAACAAAAACAGTGACCAAAATGGCATGACATAGAAATCTCTGAAAAGAGATGTTACCAGTGTGATTTTGAAGGCTTTCTTCTCTTCTTCTGTGACACATTTTCCATTTCATGAGGCCTAAAGAACATCATGGTCCAAATTTCAACCAAACTTGGATGCATCTTGCACTTCTGTAGGTTCTGATGCAATGGCACAAAGTTGAAGCTTTAACAGACCAGACTATTTTTTTTCAAACAGAGGTGTTTGGTCATGTTCTGAAGGATAGACACTTCTTTTCCCTCTCTAAATTATTGGAAAAAGGTTTTTCTCTTCTTTGGAGTTTGTTTACTGTTATTTGGGGGAAGCAATGTAAGTGAAAGATCTTGAGAAGGAAAACAGTTAAAGAGCTAAAGCAGTTTTATCAGCTGAATTTGTCAGCTCAGTCCTTCCCTGACTAGCTTGGGAACTTGCGTAATTCTTCATGTTGGAAAGGGAAAAATCTTATATTTTTCAAGAAGGTGAAGGATGGAAAGCACTGATTTTCATTCTTAGTCTTTGATTTGAGTGATTGGATGTGCAGCTCCCTTGTCTTTTGATAAGCATCAGATGCATAAGGTTTTGATATCAAACAGCTTAGAAATCACAAGGAAGATGAGGAATAGCCATGTGTAATACAGTAGAGTTTAGAGTATGTCTAGTGGTAAAGTGGAGAAACTTATAATAAATCTGTGGGATATGAAGCTAGAACCTGAACTTGATATTGTCAGATGATCTCTCTGGACCGATAATGCCCAGCTTCATTGGCCTCCCCACTGCGTTTCCACAGGCGTGAGGGAGGAGGAGCGTGTTTATACATACACTGGATTCTGTGCTCAAGAATTAATCTTGATTTAGATGCTGGGACTTTCCCAACCAGGCCTCAGTGAAATTGCTTGCTGCTCCCCCTCTGAACATGCTGCTCCTTCTAATCAGACCTACCTGGCATAAACCTCTCTTGAATGAAAGCCAGCGGTGCTTGTGCTGCCATAGTTATAAGGGAGAGGCTTAACCCTGGACCCTGCTCAGAGGCTGCAGATACACCCTTTTGTTCCATACCTTCTTTTTGCCTGGGCCTCCAAGCCAGACAGGCCTTTTTCCTTAGGGATGTGAAGCACATCAGGAGCCATGGAAACTCATGGTGCAGCTACGGTGTGCTCTTTTCTTCCCAGACTTAAGAGGTGAGGGATTCCCACACATGCTGAGGGATGCTTCCTCTCCAAGAACCAAAGTGGCGCGGATCAGGTTATCTGCATGCAAAGCAGGAGCTCCTGGTTTTGTTCATAATTCAGTGGGACCCAGAACTGGGAGCAGCTGCATCTTGCAGTTGCCTCCTTCAGGATGCTTTGACTGCTCATTCTAGCCTTGAGCCAGCCAGTCAAAACCTGCCCACGTTCTGGTTTTTGGCATGGAAGCTGTAGGCTGCCCTGTTTTGAGACCTCTGGGAAGCTTACACGATCAACATGCAAATCCCCTTGGCATTAAAAAAACACATCAGCCCTTTTTGGAGGTGTGGTAAAGACTGGGATGTGACCAGCAGGAGCTACATGTCACTTCAGCAGGACACATGCTCCCTCCGCCCTCCCCATGAGTCACCTCCCCTAGACACTGATCCAACAGTATCCACAAGGAGAAAAAGAGTAAGGCACTTGAGTTCTGCATTTGCTTATTATTACAGAAATCCCTTTTTCAATGTAAAGCACTGAAGTATTCACTTGCTGCTCTTCTGGTGCAATAATCACTCTTCCAAAATTATTCTCTGCATTACAGTGTGGGGTTGGAAAGTTCTTTTGCTCATTTGTCTTAAAAAAGAAAAAGGAAAAAAAAAGTAAAGAGGGTGAGGGGAATTCTTTTGTAGTATCATCTTAGTCATGCTGTTCATGTGACCCTAAGAGGGAGAGGAAAGTTGTGGCAGAAGAGGAGAAGCAGAAAGGGGGAGGATGGAATGAGAGGCAGTCACACACTTGAAAAAATGTGATTTTTGTTGCGAGGGCTGCCTGGCACACAGACCCAACACAGTTGGATCCTCTTGGCTCACCTGCGAAATTCCTTGTTCAAGGGAGAGGGAAGAGATTATGAGGAGAGCTTTTTCATGTACCGTTGTGCTGCAGAAAGCATAGTGTGTAGCAAGTTATTTCCTTTTTTTGCATAGCAGTTCTTAAACGTTAAGAGTTTAGTTCAGAGGTGGATCAGACCATGTGTGGAAAAGACTTGATTTCCTCTTTCTATTTCAGGATTATTCTGTTCAGATTTTTCTGGTTCTCTTTCTGGTCTCATTTTAAATAGAGTTCCACCACTTTCTCGAAGGTTAAAGAGTCCTGCCTAATATTAAGCTCAAGTTTTTATCTCCTTCCAGTCATCCTGTGTATCATGATTGCATTTTAGTGTTCCACCCTTCATACTGCCCCGAGTGAATGTGTACCTGCACGCATGCTAGGGAGACTTAATAACCACTGTAATTAAGTGCAGGTTTTGGGGCTCTGTACCTTCCTGAGCTTGTCTGCTGTACTTGGGTTGCTCTGTAGGATGGCTCAGAGCCACAACTCCCGGATTTAAATTATAAGAAAAGAACTAAGTTTCATCTGCTGTGGCTCTGGCTGTCTTCTGAGCTGCAGCAGTGGTCATTTCAGAGCTGCTGGCACATGTTATTGCAACTTGGATCTGCAGCTGAATATGAGCATTTCTGTGCACGTCCTTATTTTGCTCTTCTTTTTTTGAACTGCATTCTCACTTAAAGTGTTGAGTGTTTATTTTTTGGAGCTGATGAATGTCATATCATTTTCCTTTATCATTGTAAGATGCTGAAAGCCAGGCTGACTTATGAGCCTGTCTTTCACATTCAGAGTATGCCAGTGTTGTCAGGCCAAAATATGTCATTATAGTCACAATGGGAAAATAACTTCTAAGCAGAGCTTTGTTCCTGTTCTTGTATCTTGGGAGACTAAAGTGGGGTCGAACATTTTCAGTGTTACATGTAAGATCTAATCAAGGCAAAGTCTTCTAAAGGAGGATAAGGCAACACAAATACTTATTCCCCACCTTAATTACGGCTAGGAAACTTTTTAAGTAAAAGAAGCCTTGGTGAATGGAGTGTTTAACTATAAAAGAAAGGTTGTGGATGCGGATGTGACTTGGCATCTCCTGCAGTTCAACCCATGTTGGGCGATAAATGTTTTCTTGAGGCAGAATGACATCCATGTTGCAAAGTGAAAGAGAGAGATGAAGATTGTGTCTATCCTTTGTAGTTCTTGGCTTTATCTTCCCGCTTATCTTGGGCTGTAGCTCTAGTAATCTTTTCCTCTCCACCCTTAACTTGATGTAGCAAAACTTGCTTAACCTGCCAAAGGAACAACCTGCTGGCTGTAGTGTGGGCAGGCTGTGACTTTCCTTGAGAACTCTGGAACTTGCTACTTTGATTTTTCTTTTCCCCCCCTAATGATCACATGCAGAGAGAGTATCACAGCGACTGTGATGTTTGACCTACACAGTAAAAGTCAAAGGTGCAGTCAGGGTGTCTTCCTGTTTATAGCTCAATAGCCCAGGCTGCTTCCTTTCAAATATGCAAAACTAAAACATGAAGGGATTACCACATTCCTTGCTTTGGATATGGATTCTGCTCTGGCTTTTAGGGCATGGCAAAAGTGCACAAGTTGCAGGAAGGAGAACTGCAAGCTGGGAGCAGCCAGTGAGGGACACCAGACATAGCAAAGCCCCATCACTGTGGTGCTGCACCCATGTTAACAAGCCCTGCCTTATTGGCATACTTTGTATTGCAAACACAGCTGAACTGCTTTCGGGACTTGCAGGAGCCGATGTGTTTGCTTGCATTAGGTTATGCCAGGCAGAGGTGCCAGGTTAGACTGGCATTAACCTGGAGGTCTCAAGAGTTTTTCCTCTTGGTATGCTGTAGATGTGCCATCACACCTCTCTCAAGTAGGAGCAGGTCCATCAAAACAAGCAGAGTTCAACAGGTGGACAAACAGCAGGAGGAAAGATCTTAGCCCTAAGGAAGCTGTTTTGCGTAGGTAGCTGCTAAACAGGAGTTGTGCATACTTGTGAATGGCTGAAAAGAGACTTTAAAAGAAACTAGGAAGAAAAAGTCCCATACTTAATGCATAGCAGGTTTTTTTGTTGTTTGTTTGTTTTGTGGATGAATGTGATTTAGCTTGACTGATTTTGCTCTCTATCTATCTGAGAAGTATCTGTCAGAGTGGTATTAGCAGCGCATCATCGAAGCTGCCAGAGAGTTAAGCAATCAGGCCATGTGTGTGTCTATGTCTGGGCTTGGGGGGGGGGCACACAGGCACACGCAAAAGCCTCTGTCTCACTTTAAAGAGATCATTGAAAGTAGAAAGCAGCGTTTACCAAAAAGAAATAATAAAAACATAGGCCTGCAAACCATCTTTCAGGTTTTGTTTTGCCTGTGCAATTGAATGCTATGTTTTCTTGTTCTCCCAGGTGCTTTTTAGGTTTTGTCTTCAATCATTGTGAACAGAAACCCCTTGAACAAACAGCTGTTTTCTTCTCCCTTATTCTTGTGTGAATGCAGAAAACTGCTGCTCATGCTGTTGTTTTATCACCCATAAAAGAAACTCTAGCTAGCATGGGGAGTTAGATCAGTGCCACAGAGAAAAAAGAAGAAGAAAATGAAGGAGCACAGTACCCAATAGATGCCTTCACTGCAGATTTTGTGAGACCAAGTAGAACTGAATTCTTGTGGATTTGGTAGCTGTGGTGCCAGGGCTACCGGAGGGCCAAGGCAGGAGAGTGTTCAACACTCTGCAGGCTGTGTCAGCACTCCAGCTTCTCTCTGGGTTTTGTCAAGAGAGCCAAACCCTCAGAGCTTCAGCCTTCTTTCTGCTCCCAGGTGGGCGATCAGCAGGGGGAGAGGTCAAACAAATTCAGCAACATTTCCATGATTCTGTGCCCAATTTGCTGGGGATATCTGCACGTAGATGTGACTGACAAGTGTCACCAGTGTCGATCCACCATTTGTGTGACCACTGAGAGTTACTGGGGATCTGGGGAATCCACCTTTTTTTCACTTGTGGACCTGGTCCTTGAAGCAGCCCCAGCCTTGATGGGCGCTGAAAGCGGGCAGCAGCTGAACAGCCATTTTAGTCTTGCATCAGTTCTGGTATGTCTGGTGATTTTTGGCTTGAGGCTGTTCCCGCATAACACCCTCAGAAGCCTGGCTGTAGCTTGAGACAGCAATCTAGATGCCTTTTTTTTTTTTTTTTTCAAAAAAAAAAAAGGTTCAGAGATTATGAAAGGAAACATTAAAAAAAAAAGCTCTGTGTGATGAGACAGTCTTCCCAGCTGCTCCAATGGAGTCTGCTTGTGGATGGTCAGTTTGGTCCAGCATGTTATCTTGAGGTATCATGGCCTTGGCATCCAAAACTAAATCGGATTTTATGTCATAACACCCAAGCAGTTACGAGAACATGCAAGACTTGTCTAGGTTACAACATTCTCTCATGTTAGAACATGATAGTGTGCAGTCATGTTAAATTGTATGGTCTTGAGCTGAGTTGTGGATGTGACATTGTGTCCCTCCTGTTGCTTTGAAGTCAGTTGTATGGACAAGTGGCCAATCCTCTCCTGCACTCCAATTTCTAGCTATTGGAAGCAAACATTTCCATTGTATCTCAGAGCACATGTTTAATTTTTTTTTTTTTTCACAAAAGCACTATAGATTTGAAGTGAGGCTAAAGGCCCTACATTTAAAAAAAAATTACCATGTCAGCTTTGATTTCTCAGAAGAAGCATAAAAGCAATACCTTTCATCTAACTGAAGGGAACTAGATGACAATATCTTCCTCGGATTGCAAATATGGAAAACCAATAGGCAATTGGATTAGTTACACAGATACTCATGAGATTGCTTCCTGAGTCATTTTATCCCTCTCCTTTTCCCTGTGTCTTTGTGACAAGAAATAGTTGTTTTCCTGGGAAAGCAGGTTTGTGAACATGCCTTGGCAGTACAGAGTTTTGCAAGTCGTACCTTCTGCAGCTAAACAGTGTGACCAAATATATCTTGACTTCAAAACTGCAGTTTCAGTTCAGTACTGGAGTGCACCATTGTGTTAAGGATGAGAAGGAAACAAGTACATTTGAGAAATTTTGCTCTGACATTGAAATATACACATCCATTTAAGGTACTGTCTCAAACTCTAAAAGGAGAACCACTCAAGATGGGATGCTTTTTTTGCATGAAAGAAGTGGATTCTAGGCTGCAGGCTTTCACTTACTAGACAGTCACAGGACTGGAAGGCTGGGTGTATAGATTGCTGTGCAGTATTAGGCAGGCCCAGGACCTCTTGGATGATGGAAAATGGGCACGGTGTTCATGGAACTAGATGGCAGCAGGGCAAATGCTGTGCTGTGGGTTGGGACATGGGGGGAGAGCTTCTGGACTCCCTGCTGAGGCCCCACACAGTCCCAGGCACTGCAGAGCGCCCAGCCTGGATAGTACCCCAGCTGTTTTTCAGAAGTTCAGTCCCGGGGTTTATGGGATCTCTGATGGTATCCTTTAAAGGAAAACCTTAGAAGTGGTGTTGGCATTAAAATTTACATGGACTTTCCGCCCTGCTGACAGTGTCTTCTTCTCCCTCCTGCTCAGGCACATGAAAATTCACGAGAAGGATCCCAACAGCACAGCAAGCACAACTCCCCCCTCGCCGCTGAAGCGCAGGCGATTATCTTCGAAACGGAAGTTTAGTCACGATGCTGATTTGGACAGAGAGGAGAGGACACCTGCAAAAAAGGTTCTTTATAGGGCATGAACCAAGAGATGTTCCTGGCTACCTCCTAAACTGTCAGCTGTTGAGTTCATGCAGTCAGCATAGACATATTGAAATGTCTTGTTACGGCCCCTGCATATGAATTGCAATGCTTGTCCTATGTAGTCAACACAATTATCTGAGATTGAAATAATGCAATTTTTAAAATTCTTTATTAATTTTTAAAATTTGCTTATGATTTTTAAGTATTTCATGTTGGATGACAAGAGGTTGAACTATTCTTTTGCTGCTACAGCTTTTCCCCTAGGTTTTTTTTTTCCTCCCACTTAATTCATAGTAGTCTTGAAGAGTGGTGATTTATACTTCTAAAACATTGATGTTTACTTCAAAACCAGCAACAGCTTAAGTCTGGTTTTATCTTGATCTGGAGGAAAAAAAGTCCGCAGTACATTTCCATTTCGCAGTAGCATAATCCTGCATTATTGGAATTGTAAGAGTGACTAGAAATATTTTATTTGAAGGCTAGACATTTCCACTAGGGTTTTGTTTATGAAATATTTTAGCACATTTCAGTCATTTGCACAAAATGTATGATGTTTGCCAACCTTGCCTCCACTTACTATGTCTAAATGGCAAGCTAAGTAGCAGTTGCATTTAGCACAGTATCCCTTGTTCTGTGGATGCTTTTCTCCCTGCAATCAGTAGAGAACTATAGAAAACATGCAGAAGTTCATTGCTTTTCCCTGAACCACTTGACTTACCAGTTGGCAGTGTCTCAGTGGCATAAATAATTTCGGCTGACAGCTCCCCTGGCTTTCTGAAGGGGAAGGAATGCTAGTTCAGTGGTATATAAACATATGAGCTTATAAGTTGTTCAAATCACAGTTTCTCATTAGCACTGATATATCTGTGACTCACATGCACACTTTATCTCCTACTGAGCTTCCTTTTCTGTCATGCATGTTCTTACACATGTACAGAGATTCTGTTACTTACCCTTTCTGCTGAGGAATGAGTCATTTCTGGTTGCTTACAGCAAGGTTATGGACGAAGCCCGCTACTTAATTTTTAAGACAAAGACTTTGAATGGATTGCAAATTTGTTTTGTTGCTTAAAATGTGGTGTAGTGAGGTTTTTTTCCCCTCTTTCTGAAGGTTGTCGAAGATGGTCACTCCGGTGAAGGGGATAAGAAGGCTGACGATGAAGTTTATCATTGTCCAGTGTGTTTCAAAGACTTTTTTTGCAAGTATGGGCTGGAGTCCCACATGGAGACACATCCAGATAATTCATTGAGGTAAGAAATGATACTGAGAGTTTCTGTCATCACCAGATGGCCTGAGGGAGCCTGCTGGAAAGGGGACGAAGCCCTTTAGTCCACTGCACTGTTAACTGCCCCTCTTTGTGATTTTGAGCAGGTTTTAAAATGTTTTACCTCATCTTGTGTCACCAGGGTGCTGTGGGGCTTAATTGTATAATTTTCTGTATACACAGGGAATCTTGCCAGCTGGAAATATTTTAGAAAGAATTATAGCCCCCCACTTGCTCCCCTCAAAACCCATCCCTGTTGTTACATTAAATGCCAACAGTCCAAAATTCTAACAAGTTAAATTGAAGAAGATTAAAACATGAAGAAAAATTTGATAAAAATATTCAGGTATCAACCTATGAGATTATTCTGTTTGAAGACAAGAAGGTAGCTGGATGGAAAGGGTTTTTTTGTGAGGCATGGGGGTGAGTGAAGATAGATGAGTTTCTGGTTCCAGAATTTCAATTAAATGTTTTATGCTTTTCTGCCTGTTGAGATTAAGGAATGATGTGGATTTTGGCTTAAATCAGCTTCTCTTAACAAGAAAAAATTAGTTATTAATTGTTTGGGAAGGTGCTTGTAAGTTGTGTTTTGATTCAAGTAATTGCCCCTGGGACTCCTGATACTTTTTTATTTTCTGTTTTTACCATAGAAAAATGCAAAGCCAGATACATGAAGATGTAAAAGAGATATTTAAAGTCTAGTTTAAACATGTGGAAAAGCTGCTATTTTTGAAAAGGAGATTGTCTGTTTGCTGAAGTGTGACAGCATTTTAAACTTGTTTTGGGACATTGGATTCTAATGATCTTTTCGGAAGCGTGAGGAATTCAGCATCTTGAAGTGTCAACACTCACACCTGAACACAGGTTCTTTAGAATGGCATAGCACAGAGACATACCATTCTATCAAATGGGACTAATTCTATTAAATTTTATTTTTTATTCAGAAAACCTTGATAAATCCATGTGATAAATTTTTTAAAGGCATTATAAGTGTTCCAATTATTGGGGAAAGAAGTTGGAAAATTTGGTCCATCAAATAGTACTTAATTAAATGTGCTAATTAAATAGTAATTAATTAAACTGTGCTGTTTCTGAGGTAAATTAAGTAAATTTTCATTATAGATCAAAATTGGAACAGTTGTTCTCTGGTAAAATCTCTGCAACTCACACAAAATGGAGTCTGAGACAATTTTGTCTTACACTTCATGCTTCAGAGAAAGTGGCTGTCATGTTAGGTTTATCTTGGCATTACCCTTATTTGAAACTTCTGTGAAGATGGGACCTCTTTGTAAAGATGGATCAGAATGGAGAGGGGGATTCTCTTGCTCTGAATGATGGATAAAAGATAATGGAATAGAAACCCTTCTAGCTTGGCATTTTGCAGTTTACTGCAGCAATTCAGAAAGACATGCTGGCTCGGCAAGCAAGCTGTTCCACTTCATTCATGCAGCTCTTCTCTAGTACTGGGTGACTAATATTCTCCTGAAATGGATTTTGCTACCCTTAGTTGTGTTGAACAGCAAAGATTATAATGTGTTCCTAAATCAAAGTCACATTTGTCAAACTTGGTGGGCATGATTTAAAGGTGGTGCTGGGATGTTGGTATTGATGGAATTGTCTAGATGGTAAGGTGGCGGTTGTCAAGCATTTGCTTCAGCAATTTAAGACATATCAACGAAGATAGGACAGGACATGGAAGCTGTGGTTCTCCCTGGTCAGCTACAATATTCACGTGCAACTTACCCTGCCCATCTGGTTTAAAACACACCTTTTGTCCTAGTCTGGACAAGTCAATGACACTATCTGCTTGGCCCAACCTAACAGAAATTCTTCTGGTAAGCAGAGCTGTTTGGGCTGCTCTCAAGGTGACTGTTTCATCCCAAAGGAAACCGGTTAAAATCGTTGGCAGGCAGAGGCTATAATCCCCTGGTTCCCAGAGTTATGCAAGACTGGCTGTAGGATTCAACAAGATAAGCAGAATGTGGCATGCCGTTTTCAGTCCTGAGTTCATGTGATTGAAATCTTTTTGGTGATGCTTAAGGGTGTTTTTTTCACTGAAGGAGATGAAGAAAATATTTTGCTGGAGTATCAGAGCAGGAGGCATGTGTATACGGGTATGTTTGTGGCGGGCAAGCAAACTGCAGAATGTTCTAAGGAGTTCATCAAATCCTGTTGTTGCCTTGTTGTAGAAGACAAGGAGAAAGAACTCTTGTTAAAGTTCAAACGAATAAAAAAGCGTAGTAACTGTATTATGAGCACAGGGCGGGGAGCATAATACCCTCTGTCTCTTTTTATTGCCCATATTGTAAAAGGAGAGTCACTCAGTCATGACCTGCGAGGCAGGTAACAGATGTGTATCCCAGATCCTCTGGGGGCTGGTGGTTGGTTTGGAGCTACTGCAATAAGTAGCCTGGCACAGACTGTTTTGCCATGACTAAAAATAAGTGATGCTCCGCCTGCCTGGCCATGCCTTTCATTGTAAGGGCACAGAGCAAGCATCTGATTGCTTTTTGCTCCCCCAGTAGTTTTTGCTCCACCAGTGTGCACTGCCTTATGGTAGTACCAGCTTTCCTTTAGGGATGCATCCTCAGCAGCAGCAAGTGCCTAGATGGGCGAGAGCTTCTGCCTGCCTTCCTTGCGGTCCTTTAATCTTGTCATTATAGTGCTGTTGTGTAAATACAGCCTCTTGCCCCCAGGAGCTGTCTGTCTGAGTCTGTCTGCCCTGGCCCCCCTCTGCTAAGCAGTAGAAAAGGTAAGGCTGTCTGGGAGCCCTGGGATCGCTGCGTGAGCAGCTAATTTACAGGGTGGGCCAATACCCTTCCAGGTACTGTCAAATGAACAACTTCAAATCACAGGGTTAGCTGTTCAAAGTCACATGAAAAGACACTCTGCATTGTCTTCCCTGGTACTGCTTTTTCATGTAAAACGCCAGGCAGGGAGCACCTCATTGTTTACTTGCAGCAGAATAAACAATACTTAATCCACTGATTGTGTGAGAGGGGCTCTCGCTTGGGAGAGTATCTCTTGATTATGCAAAATCCTAAATCGTGCATCTTTGTCTCCTAATTACAGTAAGAACTGCCCTGCTCTTGGGAGCAATAATAGGGCCCTTTGTCCCACTGACAATAGGCTGTGGCACTGCATCTCCTTCATAGCATTACACCCCCTGGTCAGTCTCTGTCCCTTTGAAGCCCTGGGACCTGCACCCTAATTAGTGATATGAGCTGTCCCCCTCCAAGATTTTCTGCAGTCTCCTTTAGAAGTAGGAGGTGGCCCAGGGGATTTTTTTCTGATCCCTTTGGCCTCTCTACCTGGATTATTTAAAGAAGAAGTCGGTTTCCCTGCAGATGGGGCCTCAGGACACCGTCTATTTTGGTGAGTTTGTATCTTGAGTGTTGATATAATTAGCAGGGCGCTGAAACACTGTGCAGCCAGTAGGGAAAATGAGAAACCTCGCGGATCAGGGTAACTTCCCTGGAAACTTTTGTGGCGGAGGGTTGCTGTCAAACGTGCTAATGTGCTTGTAAAGGTCACCTGACAGAGAGCTCTGAGCAGCATCAGTAGTGCAAGCAAAGGATTTCCTGGGGAGAAGCCTCTCCAGGCCCTATGTTAGGTTTCTCCTCTTTCCTTTGGCAAGCACAATGGAACAGGCTTAAAGTAAAACGTGGGGCTTTTAAAAGAAAAAGTACATGCACTATAGCATTCTGTTGGGTTTCACTGTAACCAGAGCATACCTTTTATATTTCCTTTCCTTCTACTCCAGGAGGTTTTGTACAGTACTCTGCACCAGGAGCTAAAGGTTTTTTTATTTTTACTTCCTCACAGAAGTGAGGAGATGTTTATGGTGCCTCTAATGCCTGTCCTGAGGAGAGCAGGGGGGAGGGAGGTGATGATAGTGTTGCAGTTACCTCCTTTCTTAAAAATGTTCATGTTTGAACATCCGTTCTTAGCAAGGATAGTTATGCAGTTTGAACATGGTAAGTCTGGCTTTTAATTAACCATTATGAAGACTGATTGCATTTGGCTCAGTGCGGCTTTGCCTTCAGTTACAGGATTTGTTTTTGCTATGTTTTTATAGGAGACAAGAAATAAACATACATTGCAGAGTGTGAAAGACACTGTCTGCCTAAGTCCCTGACTGACCTGGTGACCAGAAATAGTAGCTGCCTTTTGCCATGAATGGATTCAGGGTAGATGAAGCTTTTTGACTTTTTACAGAGCATGTCCAAACAGTGATATAATATATTAAGCTTTATAACTTGCCAAATCCCAGGTGTATTTTCACAAGGGCAGCAAAAGCAGCTCTCTTCCCCAGGGCAATGTGCTTCTGTAAAACTTCCAAACAAAGAAACCCAAAACCTATTCGTGGCCTACCTTGTCCTTCAAAAGAGCCTACCCAAATTTTGCTGAAAATTTTCAAATCAAATTGTCTAGAGGTTGAACACTGCCATGGAAAGTTATTGTTTTAAACAGCTGGATTAGTAATATGCACAGCAACAGAAGAGCTCAGGCCCTGGAAGGGAGAGTGTCAGGACACCCTGAGCATTGGTACCTGCAGTCGTCTGCCTCTAGTTGTACCGGAGACACTTTTGTTTCTGAAAAAACTCGAGCGGAAATGCCGTTATTGTGCCTCGTTGTTACCTGGCTTCACCCAGATGGACCGGACAACTTGACTGCTTAAGGAATGGTCTGCTGGACTCTGTGGGTAAATTGTTTCACAAGATGTCACATGCAGCTTGCAATTCAGTCAGGCTGGTCACTCGATCTCCCTCTTTGCCAGCACATCCACATTCTTCAATGTGTGGTGGCAGGAGGTGGGATGCTGCCAGGTTCCAATCTTAAATCATTTCAGCCAGTGCACATGAGCAGCCCCGTTTAAGTCAAGAAAAAAGCAAGTGGGTTTTGAGTGAATATTATTCTTGCTACTTAGCATATTGAATGTTTATTGCCCAGTTACTGTTCTTCAGAGCAGTTCTGCACATTGGTTTTGGGGAGATGAAATAGCCAAGAAAAGAAATTAATGTAAACTTAAAGTGTATGGAGATGATTACAATCATTAGCACCAGTAGGAAAGACTAATACAAGATAAGTTGCTTATAGATAAGAGCCAGCAGTATGACTGACTGAAAGTACATTGTATAGGATGTTTTAAAAAAAAGAAAACAACCAGGAAAAGACTCTAAGTACCATTCCTGTTTTTGCTAATGCCTATTTATGAAAGTTTAGAGATTCACTTTCTATCTTTTCTCTCTTTATATAGTAGGGAATAATCCCTCAGGGCTCATTTTTGTGAAGCACGTTGCTTTCTATATGTGGCCAGCCTTTTGTGGGAAGAAGGTGTTAGTGACATTGCAAACTTACAAGAATGAAAGTGTTTGAAAACTAGATTTTGTTTGCACTTTATATTACCGTCACACAAACCAACAGGTTCAGGGTGGGGAGAGGAAGGTTTTTCCTGGTAGTTGACATTGCTGTTACTGGAAGCAACTCGAAGCATGAATGACAGGTCATCTTCATTCAGTATTGGGAAATTATATACCAATTTTCTGTCTCTTTCACAACTGTTGGTGTCCACATAGCCACCTTCCTTGTTAGCACTTCAAAATAAGAAACACTGTGCTCTTTTAATGAAGATAGATAGTTCTGAGGTTGTATCCTACAAGATTGTTGAGAAAGATGGAGAGCACTCCAGCATAAACATGTTCATGGACCTCCTTGACCTCTGGTTTTGACATACCATACTTTGGTCCCAATACTTCTCTTCTTAGTCATTGTTTGAGATTTTACCAGCAAGGGTAGTTTAGGTAGGAACTGCACTGGAGTTACTGAGTACTTACAGACTCAATGCTGCACAATTTGTTACAGCTAAGGAAGAAGGGTCAGTTGTATGGCGTTGCCGATTCGGCTGACTCTCCTGTTCTGCTCTGCTCCCAATCTGTTTACTCAGTATCTTGCTGATAGGAACTAGGAACCAAATCCTAATCTCTTGTTGGCAGTATTTTCAGTGCAGGAGCAATTCCATGAGACAGCTGCTGCTGATGAAATCCAGCTCTGGTAAATGCTATGACCAAAAATACGCTGTGGTACAATGCAACTCTTGATAAGGCAGAAGAGAGGGTATGCAAGCAAACTGGTGAATGCATCCTTTTACTGAGCAAATGGAGAAGTAGAATCAGAGGGCTGCGCATCTGTATGTATGCTGGCTTGCAAAACCAGAGCAGAACTGCACTTGAAGTGTTTTCTGAAGTTTCTCTTCAGAAAAGAGAGATGGGAAACATCTGAAGAGCAGCGCGAGTCCAACCCTGGCCTAGAAGTGGTCAGCTCACATCAGGGAGCTCATTGTGTGAGGAGACTGGGAATCCAGAGCAGGCAGATAAAAATAACGGATACTGAATGGACACAGGGAGTGATGCTCTCATGTGGAACTGTGGCGTGTCACATGATGTTGAGTATCTTAGGCTTGGCTGCAAGAATAGAAAGTGGGTAAATGCAAAGCTGACTGTAGAGGAAAACTGCTTGTAAAAGGGCATACAGGAGGGGAAAATGGCCGAGCCAAAATAGGTTATTACCAGGCACGCCTGCCTGATCCTAAAGACCAGGATTTGTTTATACTGAGGTTCTTTCAAAGTGCTGGGTGCTGCTCTGTGTGTAAGCAGTCATGTCTGCATGCTGAGCATATCTTACCTGCAAATGTAGATAAGGGAAAAGGTGTGCAGTCCAGAGTTGGCTGCACTTCTTTGTGAGCCCATGTTGTCATCCATGAATGGTTACAGGATAGAGAAGCAATTGCAGATGTATTTCTCCTTATGTTAACCTGTGAAAATTGGTGTTGTTTTCTTAATATGGTAGACACATAGATTTATTTTTTTTTCAGCTCCCACTATTAATTTTAAAATTATGCAAGCACTTGGCTTCCATATTTGGAAGTTATGTTAGGGGGTAGGTATTCTTTCACCTGAAAGAATATCAGAAGGTTCACTTGAGTTTGTGTGCACAAATAAGAGTGTTATTTTGGATGCTGTGCAGTTTCCAATTTTGGTAGCTGTAGAGGACTGTACTGGTCAGTTGTTTTTTCCCCCCAGGTAAGCTTGCCCTAACTTCAAGTCCTTTGTTATTATTTAAGTTGATCTTCAGCTCTTTCTCTCTGATTCTGTCCAGCCAATTTGTTGAGACTTCCAGTTTATGTTACTCTGACCTTTATTAAGTAAAAAAGTCACTATGAGAAAATGACTATTTTGTACAAATGTCTGCAGGCCACCTCCCATTTTCCCTTTATTTTTTTAGCTGAATGTTAATTCTGTTGAAGTTAATGGCAGAGTAAGCTGCCATTCAACCAGAGCAGAGGTGTTTAAACCTGACAGTGTTGGGAGTGCTGCTGCTAAATGCAATTCATTACAGTGATGGGAAGAAGTGAAATCTTTTTTCCTGATTTTTTTCTTCTTTGCTCACACACAAAGAAAGTTAAAACATGACACAGGATGGCTTGTGCCTTTTTATTGAGCTTTATAGCAGTCAATTTCAGTTACTCTGACTGTGGGAGTCATGATACACTGGTACAGACACTGGCTCTGCAGCATGCTGACAAATTTCTGAAGCACGACATCACCCTGGTTTATATCGAGTCTGTCCTGGCTCCTGCACGATGCTTTTCTCGCCTGGACCACAGCGCAGCTGTAGGAACGCACGTAACGTTGTGCATCCCTCTATTAATAGAAGGGTTGGTGCAGGGGTTTCAGCCTTTGCTGCACCCAAGGGTGGCTTCTTTGAGGGAGAGGATTAAAAAGAGCGACAGGACAAATGGGTAACAAAGAGCCAGCCAGTGGGGAGGTGGGAGGGGGGAAAAGAAAAGTTTTAAAAGAAAAGTTCTGGCGTGGATGTGAAACAGCATGCGCTGAAATTGTGGTGAGCTATGCCCGTCCTCTTACGCACACGGGAAAAGGAGGGGAGGAGAAAGGAGAGGAGAGGAGAGGTGGGGAGGAGAGGAGAGCCTCCCCATCCCGACGCGCCTGGCAAGGGAGTTGTCTCCTGGTGCTGCTGTGTGCTTGTGGTTTCAGCACAGACCCATAGCATTGGGCGAGGTCGAGATGGGAGAGCAGCGGGTCATTCAGGGTCAGACACGCGGGGGAAGGAGGCAGGAATGGTCATTGCAGGACACCAGGAGGACCCACAGGAATCCCTAGGGTGGGAGGCAGGAGCAGGGTTTGCAGCACTGCTGCTCTTCTATCACTCATCTGCAGCAAGTGGGAGAGATTAGTGCAGCTGTTGGATGTTATTTCCCAGGGCCCTGGGTGTGGAGGCCAGGAAGGGTTTTTTTTTTAATCCAAAAGGAGATGAGTATCTGGACCTGGGTGGGGTTGCACAGGAGCAGAAACCAATTTGCTCTTTCTCATCTCTCTCCTTTCACTCCAAAAGAAGCAAAGGAGAAGCAAAGGCATCCTTTCCTGAAAGGGAATTTGTTTGTAACCTGCTAGTTTTTCTTTCATAGGTTTTTAAAACTATCCTTTCTCCATCTTTCCCCCTCTGTGCTCCTGTGCAGCAGACATTGGCAGTGCAGAGCCTGGGAGCCTGCTCCATCCCTTAATGTGGACATGAGTCCACAGCAGGGGATCGTCCATCTTTCTCTTCTACCCAGTCATATTTTTAGGTCAGCATAGGATTTTCTTTGCTCATTAGAGCCACATAAATTCTGCAAATAATGTTGAGGCAGAAAGGAGAATAACAATGACAAAAGTGGAAATATATACTGTACGTGCTAGGGGTTTTAGTGGGAGGAGTTAGAGAACTTCATAAGTTCATTGTGACTTTTGTCTCAGGTTGTTTTATTCTTGTTTTGTTTTCCTTGCTCCTGTTTGTGGAAGCTGCTAAAAAGCACAAACAGGAAAGGCACAAAGTGATACCAAGCTTTTTATTTTAAGTAAGACCTAGAAATTAAAAATGTTTTTATTTGTTGACATCCACAACATGGACAACTTTGTCTTAGTGAGCTGCATGGGTGAAAAATTTAGGTTCTGGTCTGCTTTTGTGTGGTTTTAGAAGTATAAGCACAAGAATGGTAAATGTCACTTTCCCTGAGACTGCCAGTCTCAGGTAGTGCGGAACATAGTGTTTGTTCATTTCTTGGTAACGTAATGATGGATATCAACATTTGACATTTGCATATTGACTACTGAAATGTAAAATTTACAAGGGTTGAATGTTTGTCTGCATTGCTCTTAATTCTAATCAAGACTGATTAACTTCGCTTAAAATTTGGCTCTGCATTTCCTTTCTAAAATGCCTTTCCATTTCTTAAAGAAGAAAGTGATTTCCTCTGCTGAAAAATTGGAATTGTCTCAGAGGAGAGTGTGATCCAAGGCAACGGGCACCGTTTATGTAAACTTTCGTTGCATAGGTGCCACTGTTGAGAGTGTAGCAAATCCTGGCTTGCCTCTTGAACAAGCTTCACAAAGCACTGCCTATATCTTAAAGCCTGTTAAAATGCTTTTATATCCTAATTAGCACTAGAGATTTCAACAATACTAACTTAACTTCAGTAGAAAGCTTTTTAATAGTGTGCTTTTACACAGAGACCTTGTCTGCATTTGAAAAAAAAAAAGGAAAAGGTGCACTGGTGTAGTAATAATTAAACAGACTTGACTGGTGTGATACGTGGCCTGAGCACCAAGGGCAGCCTGGTTGTTGCACTGTTATATTTTGGTTCTGCTTTTGTGTTTTAGTAGTTCTGTTTTCTTACCCACTTGCTTTGTATACCCCTGCCAGCAAGCCAGAGCCCAAGCATTACACTGGCATTGTACAGGCATGAATGACTCCAAAACATAAAGACAATTGAGAATTAAGCTCATTTTAAAGCAGCCTTTGCTGCTAAAAGCAGTTTTTGACTTCTTGCTTAAAATTAGAGCTCTGTGTTTGGAACTTAACAGCTTTTCTCTCCTTACTCTGTAATCATATTTATAGAAAAATGGAAGATTGGCCAAGATTAGCAATCACATGATAACACAGCAGCTTTTATTAGATACATCTGGAAACTTACCTTGCAAGTAGAGTGCTTTTATCTCTGCACAGGTGTTGAACCATTGCTTTCCTCATTCTGGTAACAATCTCAGAACCTGTTCCCATCCCTGTTCTCTGCAGCCATCCATGTTTGACTTAGCATTGCACATGAACAGGCTTGTGAAGTTTTAAGGAGAGAGAGGATTTTTTGGTGTTTTGATTTGGTTTTTTTTAAGTTCATCATGAGCAAATTGTTACCATATGTTTCAAGTGCTTTATTTGATATGCTGAACTTTCCAGACTTTCCACAATTATTTAACTTTTTTTTTTTTAAAACAATTTAAGCAACATGAAGAAATGCTTCTATCTCCTAGGATTCCTTTCTCTGGTCCTCCTTAGACTGTGGGTTTAGATTTAAAAATACTGTAGGCGTTGACACTACCTAAAGATGGAAAAATAGTACTGGTGACAAAATAGAGAAATTAATGGTTAGATTTCCTTAAAAAAACACTAATGCTTCCAGTTAATGCACTGTTAGGCATGGCAGCTTACTCTGTTTTAAATTAACACAAGCCTTACTCAATGCAGCATGATGCTTGCCTTAACTAGTTAAGTTTTGACACTTACAATTTTTTCTTGGAGGTGCTATATGGGTCCATGTCTGCATCTGCATTACTAATTGTGTTCAAAGCTCAAGAGAAGCCATTTGTGGGAAATTCAGATGGCCTTCCTACTTGAGGTGAGGGGAAGGAACTCAGCAAAAACACTCACAGGCACAAAAAAATGTTGTGCAGACACTTGGGCAAACAAGGTGTGTGTTTTAAATAGCTTCCATCCGCAGCAAGGCCAGGTGAGGTCTGCAGAGCCTGAGAGACCTCCTGAGCTGGTGGCACGCTGACACCCCTCAGCATCAGGAGCAGCTTTACCGTGACCTCACTTGTCCTTGGCAAGTGGTGCGGGCAGAAGGTGCAGGGGCAGTGGCCAGAGCTTGATGGGCACCTGCTAGCCTGGGGAGCCTGCCTGGAGAGGCAGCTACACACAGCTCTCAGGGAAAGATTTTCTCTGGTTTTATTCTGTCTCTCAGAACTGCAGCTACATGTACAGGTGTGCTTGGACCACAGAGACAGGCAGGGCATCCATAGGTCCCTCCTGTGCTCCATCTCCCGTGTGGTTCTATAAGCTGTGCCACCAAGGCAAGGTGCCGAACCAGGGCATGGTGCATTTACACGCCCTGAGGAGCCTGCATCTTGAGATGACAGGTGTGATTTATCTGGATGTTTCTTTTTTCAGCCAAGTGGTTCTTTTTGGCTGAATGGAAAAGGAGTTTTATACTTTTCCCAACCTCTCTTTTTTCTTGCTGCTCCTTCATTCATAGCAAGGAAAACAAAAGAAGACTAAGGAAGAAAGAGAAAAATACAGGGGAAGTATTTAATTCTATGCTTTATAAAAGAAAGTATGTATTCCTTTTTTCAAGATACAGTACTTTTATTTGCGGAGAGGGGAGGCAGTTCCCTTTGCATGGAAAACACCATTTTTAAATTGCAAGTTTTTACTGTCCCAAGGTATATCAGTTGATTCAGGTGTACTATGAAGGACTTTCACATAGGTGTCTGCTCTGAAAGATTAACTCTCAAGTGTAGCTTTTGATAGGAGCCCTAAATAAACTAATGCTTGAAATCAGCGTGTTGCACAGCCAGCGGAGGTAAGGGAGTGCAAGATGGACGAGGCACACCTACCTGCTGTGCTGGAGGTCTCTCTGCTTGCCAAGGAGCACTGGCTCCTGCTCTGCCCAGATCTTGGGGATACTAGTGGCAGGAACCAGTTCTCCCAGTAACTCTGTGGTGCCATCAGCAGTAGCTGTGCCTGCTTCCTCAGGCAGAAGGGGATACACTTCTTGCTGTGCTGGAATGCCGGGCCAGAGGAGGCCAGGCACACTAGGAACACTGGAGATGCCTCAAGGTGCCCTGAGGTGAGGGTCTGTGTTCCACTGCAGAACAGCTGGCGATGCTCCTGATGGGGCCGGAGCACTGCTTCCAAGCTGACGTTGTTTGTGTGCCAGCATTACCAGGAGGAGCATGGCAGAAGCACTGCTTGCTTTCACCCAAGGCATTTTCTTCACCTCTAAAAAAGAATTTATTACTGTAGCCTGCAAGTTCTTCAGATGGCTTCTCTAACCCTTTAATGCCCACCTTCCTCCAGCAATCTTGGTGGTTGTGCGTGTTTTTGTTTCCACTGAAGATGAAAGCTTTGCACCACAGAACAGGTGCTGCCAAGTGGGGAGAGCTGTAGATCTTGGTGCTGGAGAGCTACTGTGGGCTGGCATTTTCCCCGCACCACCAGAGATTGTTGTCACATTTAGCCTACCTCTTTAAGTAAACATTAGCTTTGTAAATGGCAGTGGTTGGGTATTTAATGGAATGCAGGAACTATGCTGGCAATAATTGTAAAGGTAAGATGCAAGTAAATTGACAGGAGAGTTAAAACAGATTAAAACTTGAGCACATAATATTTATGTCCAAGCTTTCTGGGTACTGTGATAACAAAGGCCACGTTGTCTGCACTTCACACTTGCTTCTTTCACCACTATGAATCCAGTTGCTTTGTGAGTGACTTGGTTGTCTCTTCATTTTCAGGGAATAAAAAAGAGGCTGTGGGAGTTTATGTAGCGATGAAAAGAACAACAGTGGGAATCGTTAGGGACAGGATGGGGAGGGGGTGTTTTCAGGTTTTTTTCAGAAGTCATTTCTAATTCCAAGATGTTTTTTTAATGAGCAAGCACATGTCTTTTTCCTTGATGTAGAGAGCAAAGACATTATGGGGAGAACTAAGAGAGGAAGAGATGTGAAAAACTCCTAGTGTATATAATATTCTCACTGACAAAATCTTACTGCTTCACATTCACTTGTATTGGCTTCTGTGAAACCCATGCTTTGATTTGGAGCTGGACCTGTAACCACAAGGAACTATGTTGAGTGAAACTGTGTGTCACTAATTGAATGCAGAGTGGACGTGACCTGTCATGCTGCAGAGCTCAAATTCCAGATATTTAAAAGGCAATAGTCTTGTTGACGTGTTGGCCAAATGTTGCTGCATAGCCCTCACTGCCTGCAGCACAGCTTTGGTTGTTTAATGCAATGTTTTATGTGAGAAACCTTTGTTTAGCTGAATTTGGGATTTGAGAACTTAAGAAAAACAAGGAACAACAGCAATAAAGTGTGAGTAGGAAAAGACATTGCTTCAGCATTTTTCTTTGGGGCACACTGGCTGTGAAGGAGTGTCAGAAGTGTTGAACCTGTTTCAGAGCTTCCTCCTCTGACCTTTCTCCTCTTCTGGTTTTCCATTTAAAATAGCATATTTCTCATAACAGCTTTGAAAAAAAAATATCAGTGAAAGTTTATGGAAAGGTAATGTGAGGAAGTTTCGCACACAAGTATTTAAGTGGTGTGCCATAGTGTGTTTTAAGCAGTGGTTATAAAAGATGTTATTTATACGTTTGCAGCTGGTTGCTACTTAGATCAGATTCTGCCTCTTCTTGTCACTGATTTTTAAAAAATTTTTTATTTTAATAGCACTTTTTAGTAAAAATGAAATGGTATAAAGCCTTTGAAATATTTTTGGATGGACAACGAGAAGGTTGTCAGAAGGCTGTGATCTCATTTACTGTCTGCCCTGTGGGACTGTCAGAGCTATGTTCTTTGTCATGTGCTGTATTCTTTCAGCTTCCAGAGAACTTACTAGCCAGAAACTGGTAGAAAGTGACTGACTGATACAGCCTTTTTGTGGTGGTTGTGTCTTGATGTGCTGTGGCTTTTTTTTGCGTTTAGCAGGTTCTTACTACCATGGAGCAAGAGGAAAGAAGGTGTCCTAATGCAAAGAGGATGCTAGTTCTTAGGGTTGCAGCAGTCAATAAGTAATTCATATTTTATTCCTTTCTTTTCCAGGTGTGACATCTGTTGTATTACCTTTCGTACTCATCGTGGCTTACTGCGCCATAATGCAGTTATCCACAAGCAGCTTCCCAGAGATCCCATGGGAAAGCCTTTCATTCAGAACAACCCTTCGATTCCAGCAGGCTTCCATGACTTGGGATTCACGGACTTCTCCTGTAGGAAGTTCCCCCGCATTTCTCAGGTACTCTCTGTTCTTTATAGCTCGAGATACCAGCTGCTACAGCACATATCTTATGAAGTCATTGAAGGATTTGTCCTTGATGAGGCAGAGACTGCATGTAGAATGTTTTGTAGAAAGCACATTACACTGTTTGTGTAACAAACACTTCCTGCCTTTCCTTTTACTTTTGGCACTGGGGTTTTTTTCAGCATTCCGGTGGATAACTATCAGTGTGAAGATGTATAAAAATATTTTAAAGGAAAACTTTTGTCGTGTTAGAAGATCCTTGCCCCTTCCAGCCTGCACGTTAATTCTCTCTTTCCCAAAACCATCCCACATCAGAAATAATAGGGAGGACACGTGGTAAGGAAGATATTATTTATTTTAATTTACTCTAACAAAGTATGTAGTTGTGGTGTGAAAGTTCTTGTTACAAAAAACTTTGAGCAGTCACCTTACTTACTTATCATCATCAGTGCATTCTTCACAAAACACTCACACGCACCTTTCCACAACGTTCCTTATAGAAAGCATGAGGATTTTGCATCTTTGAGGGAAAGTGTCTGGGGAAAGGCAGGGAGGTAGTCTGTAAATATTCTTCTGAGAGACATAAAGCTTTCTGTTGGATGGTATTATTCCTTCCTCTGTCAAGCCTTGCCTGTCATGGTTAGTTTGGATCTGGATGAAGCTGCATATCTATTAAAAAAAAAATCAACAGCACAATCCAGCAATGCTATGCTTAGTCAGTTTCTGCACTTTTTGTATTCTACTGAGATTAAAGCATTGATTTCTAGCTCTTCTGCCTGCAAGGTGGTAGACCTGAAATTTGCTGCCCGTCCAGGGGGAGCTTGTAGATCATCCAATAAGTTCTATTACAGCTTTGGTGTAAAAGTTACAAAATCGAAAGAAAGCACTTTTTAAACAATTTGGGTTTATTTCTTCTGTAATTAATGGCAGACACTTAAAGTTATTAAGGGATTGGTATTTTTCCTTTTCCTAATTTTGCTTGCACTGTGAGAAAAGACTTACGAACTATGTAGAGTATATCAAGATCTTGCCAGCCCTTTACTAGTATTTTTCTTGGGAGAATAAATGTAATCAGATTTCCCTATCCAAAAGCCTTTGTTCTCTGAGTTTCATTGATATGCTTTTGGGGGTTATTATTTTGGTTGGTTTATATTGTTTTGCCACCTTGAATGATTTTATTTTACTTTCTCTCCTCCTAGTTCCTTTGTAGCAGAAGAGCTAAAGGAGGTAGTCTTACTGCTGGGTTTACTCGCTGTGTAGTCTGCTGAGGCTTCTGTCCTGGCCACGATGCGAGAGACGTTTCTGATAGGGAAGTTCAGGATGGAAAAGTATTTAAAAGTCTGAATAGCCATCTGAAGAAATTTGCCTTTAGAAAAAGGAACTTCTGGAGAATCAGCCCCTAATTCAGATATATCAGTTAGGAGACTAAAGGCTATGAAGCAGGAATATCTCCACACCAGGCAGCTACTTTAAACACCTTAACTTAGGCAGTGGAAGAGCAAGTGAACTGTTTTTGTTTTGCTGTAGCATGTGATGGTATCCAGTTTGAGATACCTACCCTAAATATATTTTTCCATGTCTTGCAGGTCTGGTGCGAAACAAATTTGCGAAGGTGCATCAGTGACTTCCATCGATTTATTTGCGAGATGTGTAACAAGGCATTCCCCATGCTTTCGGCACTCAAACTGCACACAGAAACTCACGTGGTGGATCAGGGAAAAGACAAGCACAAGCCACAGTCCATGACCCCACCCAGCGAGAACTCAGACCAGAAAGCCTTTATGGCATCCTTGGGCCTACAGTACACCAAAGACATCAAGCCTGTCAAGCAGGAGGACAATACACAAGATGAGGTCCAAGAAATGCGGCTCAGAGCACTGAAGAGTAACCTACCTCAGGAACCTGGCAGCACCAGTCTGCTCAGCCTCTCTCCCCTGGAAGCTGCCTCCATGGGAGGGTCATTTTCAGTCCTCCCTCCTACAAAAGAAAACATAAAACTTCTCTCACTGCAGCCTTTCCAGAAGGGTTTTATTATCCAGCCTGACAGCAGTATTGTGGTGAAGCCAATCTCCAATGAGTCTGCCATCGAGCTGGCAGACATTCAGCAGATCTTGAAGATGGCTTCTTCTGCTCCTCCTCAAATCAGTCTTCCTCCACTTTCTAAGGCACCTTCTGTCCCTGTGCAGTCCATTTTCAAGCATATGCCACCACTGAAGCCAAAGCCTTTGGTAACGCCCCGAACAGTTGTCGCAACCTCTACGCCTCCTCCTCTTATCAGTGCCCAGCAAGCCTCCCCTGGCTGCATCAGCCCAAGCCTCCCACCTCCCCCTCTGAGACTGATCAAGAACTCGGTGGAGTCCTCCTCCAACTCTCATCTCCCCCAGCCAGGAGCCAAATCAAGCCCTTCCTCGCAGTTGCTCCTCCAACCCAAAGTAGAGCCTTTAACTCAGCATGAGATGAAGACACAACTGGAGCAGGACAGCATCATCGAAGCTCTTCTGCCTCTTAGTATGGAAGCCAAGATCAAGCAAGAGGTCACAGAAGGAGACCTCAAAGCCATCATCGCAGGGGCGGCGAACAAGAAGACTCCTGCCATGAGGAAAGTTTTGTACCCCTGCCGTTTCTGTGACCAGGTGTTTGCCTTCTCTGGTGTCCTGAGAGCTCACATCCGTTCTCACTTAGGCATTTCCCCATATCAGTGCAACATCTGTGACTACATTGCAGCTGACAAGGCAGCACTGATCCGGCACCTGCGGACTCACAGCGGGGAGAGGCCTTACATATGTAAAATCTGCCACTACCCATTCACAGTGAAAGCCAATTGTGAAAGGCACCTGCGAAAGAAGCACCTCAAAGTGACCAGGAAGGATATAGAGAAGAACATTGAATATGTCACCAGCAATGCTGCAGAGATGGTGGATGCCTTCTGCTCCCCAGACACTGTGTGCAAGCTGTGTGGTGAGGACCTGAAGCATTACCGGGCCCTCCGCATTCACATGAGGACACACAGCGGCTGCCAGAAGAAGAAGCCATTTGAGTGCAAGGAGTGTGGCACAGCCTTTTCAGCTAAGAGAAATTGCATTCACCATATTCTCAAGCAGCACTTGCATGTGCAAGAAAGGGAGATTGAGAATTACATCTTAACAGTGGACTGCAGTGCCCAGGAAAGCCAGACAGACCCTTCTTTATTGGAGGACAGCACTTACATGGACCACAAGACCATGACGCCTTTCCTGGAGCCACAAAATGGCTTCTTGCTTGGAACATCATCTCACGTTTCCATCAAGCGTGAACCTGTGGGCAACTTCCCAATGGATTTTGATGAGCCATTGGATTTCTCTCAGAAGAGCAAAAGCCTGAGTGCTGTGCAAGTAAAGCAGGAGAACCTGTTTGGCTCTTCTCCCCTGTCCCTTTATGACTGTTCCATGGAGCCTATCGACCTGTCCATCCCCAAGATCCTGAAGAAGGATAAAGATGATATCCCATGTGAAGCTAGGAATCAAGAGTTGGCTGCTTCTGGGAACAGTGATAAATCCTATAACTGTCTGCAGTGTCCTTTGGTTTTTGGTGCCAATGGGAACTCAGAGACAAACCGGGGTGTCAGACATTCCCAGCCACTGAAAGGTTCATTGCATTTGACTGTCCCAATCATTTCCCCGGCTCTCCCTGGCAATTCTGCCTTGCTGAGACCCTTGAGGCCTAAACCACCACCACCACCTCTCTTGCCAAAGCCTTCAGTAACTAAAGAGCTGCCACCGTTGGCTTCCATTGCACAGATCATTTCATCTGTGTCTTCTGCTCACGCTTTGCTGAAAACAGAGGCTGCAGACTCCGGTCTCAAGGCAGTGAGCAGCTCCACCGGGTGTGACAAATCAGGGAATGCCAAAGCAAAAGTGACAATCGTGACTGCTGTTCAGAGGGACTCCAGCCTGGCCAGTGACCCGTCTCAGGCATGTGATCCAGAGCAGTCTCCCAATGCCGATGCTGTGTTGACCAAGAAAAGAGGTAGAAAGAAAGGAACAAAAAATAAGCCTAAGCTTAGCAGTAATGTGGATCTGGAGTCAAGTGGGGAGTTTGCCAGCATAGAGAAGATGCTGGCTACCACAGACACTAACAAATTTAGCCCATTTCTGCAGTCTACTGACAATTTCAAGGAAGAAAGTGGAAGAAATGGAACAAATGAGGATGAGAAGGAAACTGCTAAGGATAAGCTGCTGAGAGGGAAGAGGAATGCTTATTCAGACTGCCTGCAAAATATTCCCTGTCCTTACTGTCCTCAAGTTTTTCCATGGGCTAATTCCCTGCAGCGGCACATGCTCACTCACACAGGTAAGAGCACATTGTGCTCACAGTAGATTGTAGCCCCTGAGAATGTTCCTTATGGAAGGGCTTCTCCATGGAGGAATCTTCCTCTCTTTTCCTCTCTCTGATGTCTGAATTGTATTCTTTGTTACTTTGCAAATCCCTAGCTGTTGCTGTTGTAGAGCGTTGGTGGTAGATTTCTCAGTAATGCAATAATCTCTGTGAGTATCAGAGGGTAAATTAAACTTCTAATGGCCATTTGAATTCAGTGGCATAACTTAGCATACCTGCAAAGAGACTCTGGTTTCAGTTGCTCTGTTATTGTTGTCTTATCTTGAAGGTAAATATGTGTGTTGAATATTTCATTGTGCCTTACTTACATGATTTGTTTGGCTGCTTCTGCTGCCTATTTGTCTGCATTAGTAATATAAAAAGATCTCTGAAAATGACAGCCAATAAGTATAAAATTGTGGCAGTAAAATAATATAGTGTAGTGTTTAGCTTCTTTTTTTTAAACCCTTGCGGGGGCTTTTATTTGACAGATCAAAGAAGGAGGATGTGAGAGACTGCTCATCCTGGGCATTACGTAGCAGCTTGCCTCTAGGAAATGTTTATTCTTAGAGGTAGACAACTAAAGGTGGGCACGTGCCCTAAGGTATGGAGATACATATGAAATCTCTAAGTGTTGTGCCGCTGTGTAAGTAACCTCAAACCTGGTGTAAACAAAAGGAGGAATTGGGTAGGAAGATTTATTCTAGGTCTGGAGTTATTTTTCATTCTTCGCTATAAAGGAAATACTATGTTGAATGCTGTGCTGATTGGAAGTTCACCCTTTTTTTTTCCACCCACACTGTAATAAAGTAATTAGTACATTCTCATCCTTCTCGGAGAGAGAAGACAAAACTCTACTTGCTGGTTGCTGCCTTTTAAGTCAGTCATGGTTGTTGATATTACTTACTCCATTATGCAGCTCAACTCCTGGCATAAAGAATAAAAATTAAGGATATTTGTAAGAAATGTAGGGGATTTGAGTACAGCCTTATAAAAGGTAAATTTTTTCTGAAGAAATTGAGGTTTCCTGAAGCAATTCATTCACGTCTGTGCTAAAGTGGGAAATGTGAAGAGGTGAAGGAGGTTAGCTAAGAGGTTTAAAGGGAATCTGAGCTGTGGAGCAGTCCCTATTCCAGTTTGCTTTGGGTGACGTGAGGACATAACTTACAAGGTATCGGTGCAACAGTGAGTCTATTGTTTTCTGGTCCATGGAGACCAAATTATTTCATCTTATTAAGCATACAGTTTACTTTCAGTGGTGAAGGAGAGTTCTTTACTCTTATCTCAATTGTTTTCCAACACCCTGGTTTCCAAAAAAAATAGATACTTGCTGAAGAACTGTTCATGAGACATAAAACAATGGAGAGGCTTTTCCCAGACTAAGAGGTTTGACCTGCTTATTGATGGCATACTTCCAAGGTAGCAGTACTGGTGTAAACCCTTAATGAAGACAGGAAAATGCACTCAGCCATGAATTACTCTGGTAAAACTTGTCTCCTTTACGACCACTGGGCTTGGAAGGTGACACCGTCCTTTTAGAATGCCTCTGCTGCAATCCTCAAAAGGAAGGCAGGATGCTGCAGCGGGAGCAGGGCTGGGTCCTCACCACAGATACAAGATTTCTAGTGTTACTACGGCAGTGGCAATAATCAGATTCTGCTAGGTGTGCTCTGGCATTGATAATTCTGAGCTCTTTTCTAATCTCAGATCAGTGTTGAGAGAGACTTGTTGCTGGAGGACCACCCCACAGCAAGCATTGTCTGGCCTTGGGGCATCTGCTTTCAGGTGACGTTAACATTCTGTTTCTAAACTGGGGGTTCACACAGCTCCCCTGTAACAGTAGTGTGGATGAGGCTTACTGGGGGAGAGAGGGACAGGAAGCTAGGAATGTGGAGGAAATTTAGGCCATGGAGGTGGTGCCAAAGCAAGCCCAGGATGCATTCAGGTAGAGCAGACCCTGTGTTTTTGTGGCAAGTGTGTGGTGCTGGTGGTATGTGAGGAGTTTGGCAGCTCTGTGGTAGATACAGCAGTTTGTTAGGTTTATTTTCTGGGTGGGCAAGTTGGCTTTCTTGCAGAGACATCTGCAGTGTCGTAGTGCAGTGCAGCATTCCTGTCCCCACCTGTTGCACAGGCAGTGACTTGTTAAGACAGCTCTGTTTTTGAAAAGGAGTTAAGAAAAAAATGTATTCACTAATCTATATTGCAAAGAGAAAAGGGGAACTTTATTATAGTCTGGGCTTGATGGCTGCTCACTGACCTGAGTAGAGAAAGGGCTGACAGGCTGCTGTGAATGGGATAGATGGGAGTCCTGGTGATCTGCTTCCAAACTGCATGCGTTGGCTATCACAGCTGGCAAACTGGTCTGTGTAACGCTGCTATCAAAAAAAACCAAAAACCTAAGGCAGTTGTTGGAGCTAAAAAGCAGCAACTAGCTCTTCTTTCTCGCGCTTTCTTGGGAACTAGTTATTGAAGTAATTCGTATAAGTGGTCTAAGTTAGGTTGGGGAAAACTTAGGTAATTTGAACATTTAAGTGCTCTCTGTATATTACCCAGTTTAAGCTACTGTATTTATACAGATATAAAAAGATTCTTGCAAGTGTGTCTTTTGTGTTCAATAAAATTTCAATATGGAGGGCTCCTTCCATGTGGTGTCAAGATCATATTTCCCTTTTGTGAAAGTGCAAAAATGCACATGCTGCCAGTAACCCACATCCCTCACACGACCAAAACTCTCTCTCATGAAAGCTTTTGCTCTTTCTCGCCTCAACATCACTATGTGTTTTTTTTTATTTCAAAAGCATTTCCCTGAAGAAGCATATACCTTCCTCACTGGGTTTTTAATACTAAGCTCACAAGTGGGGCACTGGGAATTTGGCATACCATGGCTTTATACAGTGTCTAGCACAGTACCTATGTTTTGTTTGAACATGCTTGAACACTTGCTTTTAATTCTTTCTCTTGATGTCTTTACTGTATAATTTACTTTTCTGTGTTCGACTTGGTTTGCCTTTCTGTTTTGCTCTTCCCTCCTGGTCTCAACTTTTTTAATTCTCAGGGCATCAAGTAAGATGTGCCCTGCAGGTGATACAGTTAATTTTGCTCCTTTTATGGCATGTGCATCTGACTAGGTTGAATACAAAATTACAGTAATAGTCTTTTTTGACCTCTAGTTTGTTATGGATGACCTGATCTGTTTGCAGAGAATCACTTGAGCATATTTTCAGAGGGATACTGACAGGTCTTACTTGGCCCAAGATTATTTTTTGTTAAAAGTGAGATTTAATGGCAGAGGAGGTTTTTGGGTTTGTTTTGTTTTGCTGCACTGCTACAACAGGAACAAAGTGTACAAGAAAACACTTATAAACAAACTAAAGGAATAAATAAATAAATAGAATGCAGTTACACCCCACCGAAGTACCTGAATGTTTCCTGTCATTTGGAGATCAGAAGACATAAAGAAAAAAGGATTGGAGGCATTTTTATTATTTGCTTTTGTGATTTAAGCCAAAGTGAGCATCTTTGGTTTGCAGCATTTGTACTTACCATGGTGATCATGTTTTTCCACTACGACAACAGTGGCAAGAGATGTCTTAATTAGGAGCTGATCATCTTATATGCTGTGATTACTCAGATGACCCTTTATATTGAAAAAGACTCCCTTCAAGTGACTAGCTTCCATGAAGTGTTTGATTTGTTCAAACACTAGTCCTTCCTTGCTGCTAACCAAAGTTTACAGTCAGTTCTGAGTCAATATTTAGGCACAGATGTATTTTGATACAGGCCATGACTATTCTTACAGAAAAACTGAATAAAAAATAAAATCATATTGACTGTTTAGGTTATCTTCCAGTGAGTAAGTATATTTTATCAGAAGAGCAGTTGCCTTTAAGAGACAGTACAGGAAACAGAAAACTGCTTTTTTTGTGCCCTTAAAGGTGACATTTTTGGAAAGCTGTCTGGTTTCTGTTTGGGAATAGCATTGCAACTTGAGGTGAGAGGATTGGAGTTTGCACGGTAAGCAGAATTTACATTTCAGTTTTGAGACCTCCAACTAGGATGTCAGTGTGGAAAGAATATTTTATCTGTTGCAAGTATGGTCTGCACGACAAATACGTGGTTAATGTAAAAGTTGTAAAGGCTGAAAATATGAGAAAATTGTGACCTGAGATGCAGGTTGATTTTCAAGTAATTAATCCTCAGCTAATCCTGTCACTGTATGGTTGAAAAGAAATGTGGAAAGGAGTTGGGCTATCATGAAGCAAAAGGGTTTCTGCTCAACTTTGAACTTTGGTATTTGCATTGCGCATGAAGCCAGATAAAAAGTGCAAAAAGTGGTGGCATTTGTAATCATAAACTTATGGCTGGCTTAGCAGGCATTTAAAAAAGAAGGAGTGACTACAAAAAGTAATGTCATGATGCATCTAAAAAGTTGTGTTGACACTGGAAGAAAATTAAGAGAAAGAAACAGCTCCCGAGATGTCTGCAAGGTGTGGGGAATCCCTGGTATGGGTTGAGATGTTAACTAGAACAGAACAGCTTTCAGAAGATTAAAGTGAGAGAGATACCCACAATGTTGTATCAAAGAGGCTGCTGCTGTGGCAACTGGCAAGGGGGTATTTTCAGAATTTTGGGGGATGAGGTGAAAGGTGTGACAAGAGCTGATCCTTCTTTCCAAGTAACTATCCTCTCAATCTCTTCCTTCATCACAAAGATATCTTGCAGAATTGCTTTCCTCTTTTCATTTTGTGATCCTGGCTTTTCTTTCAACTTCTTCTGTGCTCAGCACCTTCCCGTTTTCTAGTCATCTAAATGAATTACAGACATAAAAAACTTCCTCTTCTGGGGAAGTAATTGATATGGAGCTTGATTCCACAGAAGTCAGTGGAAAGGTGACCTGTGGGTTTGATGGAAGTTGTGTCAAATTCACAGGTGAGAGATAGGTACTGAGAGTCTGTTGGGGAGCTTATAGTTAGGATATTGTGGTTGGTCACCTAGCAGTAAGAGGGGAAAAGGAAGCAAACCCAAGGAGTTTTCTTATTACGCACTAGGAGGGACAGACAGATAGACATACATTTTGTTTTGTGTCAGGACAGAAGCCCTTCCTCTGTCAAAAATGTGATGTTGTCTTTTCTACCAAATATAGCAGAATGTGCACAAACCTGGAGTTGCCAGCTGTTGTCTGAGGAGAAATGTGCTTATCCCCCAGCCTAAGGAAGGGGATGCTGGATCTCACAGTGCCTCAGACAGTTTTTCCTGGCTGTTCAGAATAGCAAGCCCAAATTGTATTTGATCAAACTGAAGTTTGCAGACAAGCAAAGCATGAGGATGTGAGAAGTGCCCTGCCACGATAGAGCAGCCCTGTCTCCAGTGGCACTCCTGTCTCCAGTGGTAGCAGCAGGATGAGCTATTTAGTGTGAGCATGTGGACGTGGCCACTTCCTCTGATCTGTTCCTCTTAACACTCTATCAGCATCCACAACGGCTTCATGAGGGTTGTGTGTATCCCTGCCCGCTCCCTTTACTACCTATTTATGGAGCTGCTGTCTGCAAGTCCCTCCAGTTGCTTTCTGAACCTTCTGATGCAGTCTGGCTTTAATTTGGCTGCTGCTGCAGGCCAATCCAGTGATCCTGGAGAGATGTCAGCAGTGGCTTCGAGTCCTCCTGCCTGAATGTTCCTGCCAGTACTATACTCAGCATCACATAGATACGTTTTAGATTGTTTTACTTTATATTAATCTGCTTTGAAACTCTCCTGCCATCATATTGCCCTCTGTCTTGAAGACCAGGAGCAAAATAGACTTGTCAGATCATACAAGGCTTTGTTGTAGGCAGGTGAGTGGCATTTAGCCAGAAAGAAGAAGCTGACGCAAATCCAAGGGTGAGCGCAGTCACTCAGGGTTTTAGTGTGCTGACCAAATGGGATGAGTACAAGAAGGAAGCTCAGCAGATGGTGGTACATGTCCCTTGCCTGATAAGTGTTTGCACAAGGGAGCTGTTTGCTATAAGGTGTTCACACCTCCAGCACAGACAGGGTCACTTAATGTCACTTTGAGTTGGTTTCATGGGAGAATTGTTGAAGTAACAAACCTAAAAGCAGCAAGAATTTGGTTCTGTGAATCAGGGTAGTTAAAATTACAAATGAGTTACTACTCTCAACCTCAGAGTAGCACAGAGTAGACCAGATTGCACAAAAGTGTGCACAGGATTTTCCTCTTACAACTCCATGCACCAGTTCGTTTGGGAAAGTCTGCTGTCTTCCCACCCTCTCTCATCCTTTCTTCTTCTAATACTGCAGGTTGCCTTGCAGTGATGCGAATGTGGTAATACAGGTCTCAGTACTAGTCTGGCATTACAATCTGCCACGCTGGGGACCTGTTATGACATGATTTGATCTTGCCTATCATGAAGAGACTAAGTTGCCTTGTTACCATGTTAACAGCCTGTAACTGCATAGGGCCATAGCACGGTATCTGGGGTGTCACGTGGGCTCATCCTGCCTGTGCAGACAACAGATGGCTACGGCGGGAGAGAGGAAGACTCGTGTTAGGACATGATCTCCTTGTAGAACAGAAGTCTGCAGAAGGGACTCTGAAAGTGCTCACCTCTGACAATTCTCACGGCAGAATGAAACTGAAATGTTCTACTTGAGCCAGCTGAAGACTTTCTGTATAGTCAGAGGGATCCCAATGCAGCTCAGCTGGTCAGTGGCTTGAGGAGGCACACATTTCTAAAGCCACTGAGATGGGCGCTGGTGCAGCACGTAGGATGGGTAAACCCTGGTGGAACAGAGATGTTCTTAGCAGCCGGCACTGGGCTGGTCAGAGTGGTTCGACCTGCCCCAGCAGACAGGGCCTTGGGCCATGGTTGGATAACACAGAGCACTTCTTGGCCCTACTGGCTCGACTTGTTCCAAACTGTTCATCCCTGCAGCTGTGGTTGACCCAGCCGCCCAAAAAAATTAAAGGGGCAAGGGGAGGGACAAGCAGTAGCAAGATCAGTTCCCAGATTTGGCTAGCAGTATGGCCCTAAAAGAGGACATTGATGCAGCTGAGGTGTGGAGCTGGCAACATCTGGGAGGTGCTGGAGATAGATGCTTGTGAAGTTGGCTTTGCTGTTAAATACTTCGTGTCTTCAAATTACAGCTTTGAACGGCAAGGAAGGGAGCCCATATCTTACAGTACACACTGTTATCACATGCAGTTTATATAGCACAGCTTAGCATTTGTAGCTGGCTTCACCAAGCAGCATTTAACCATGGTCCAAAATCATTCAACAGCTTTGCACTTGTGGTCTCCCTCCATTGTCCAAGAAAAACGAATCTCCAAATCTGTGGAAGTAAATTATTTGAAACTGTGGCTTAGTTTAAAATGTGGCGGTTTCTTTTTGTGCTGGCTTTAAGAGGTGAGTAAGTAGTATGCTTGGGGCTCACATGCAGAGTCCTTGGGAGGGCTGTCCTTGGAAATGAGTGATCATTTGGATGTCTCTGTACACCAGAAGGAAATTGAATGAAAGGAGATGCTTGGATGGTGTTTGGTCAGCCATAAATGAAGCAGAGCTTTAAGATGAGGTGTAAGACAGGAAGTGCAGTTCAATAGAGTGTCACTGGGAACAAGTTTATAGAGGATTTCTTTTGGTCTTGTTTTAAACCAAAACAATAACAGGATGGTGGTTTCTTATGGGATTCTGAGATGAAGAGGCTGTGTAAATGATGGGGCTTGCACATATCCTTGCTGCATGGAGAGGAAGGGATGGTCTAAAGCATCTGAAGCAAACTGGGGATACATCTTGTCCGGCTCACAGCAGTCAGACCAGCGGAGAACTGTACTGGCAGAGGCATACAAGGAAACTGTGGAGCAACTTAGTGAATTGCCTACTTTCATCTTGTTAAAGCAGCCCTGTATTTGTCTCCTTAGGGCTTTCTGAATGCTCCCTTCTTGCAACAAAATATAGTTGAAGGAGAAGAGATGTAGGATGGGAATGGGGTAAGGGATTATCTCTTATGTAACAGAGAAAGAGACTTTGCTAAGGAAAGATGCCTTTCGTGAAGAGGCTTGCCCCTAGTGTGAGAGGATCGAACGCAATTGCTCTGTACTTACTAGGCAAACATTTACAAAGTAAGTATAGTCAACAGTGAATTTTCCAATTGGCATTTAGCAGAATTCATCTTTGCTCTAGATATATGCCACTGTGATCCCTCCAGAAGTCATGTGAACCTTGGCCATAAGTGAAGGACTTTTTCCAAACTGTTCTAGCTGTTTGTACCTCTGAACTACATTTGTGGGTATTTCCTAGAGGACAAAGGGCTTGCAACTGTGTTTTCAGTGTCAGGCAAAGTTTAACAGCTGCTTCAGACCCACAGCTCAGGGTAAAGCAAGAGCTGCTTTGCCACTGGGGGTTGGCCCGAGTGCTAGAGCTGCTGTATCCAGGATACTAAGGAGATGGTGTATAGCTTGCTGATTGTATTGTCAGCTCTTTCTGCTGGACGGTGGAATTCACCATATTCATAATAAATAAACAAATAAATAATAAATAAATATTTCCACATAAGCTGAAGGTATGGGGTTTTCCCCCTCTGGTTTCCTTCAGTGCAGATTTCTCCTTGGCAAGTGCAGTCAGAGCTAGTTCTGAAAACTTTTCTTTGTGACTTCAGCTGCTCTCCTGAAGGTGCAAGGGGATCATACCTTGTATCAAAGGCGAAAAGTGGTTTTTCCCAGAATTGGTTTCTATCTTGAATGTTTTGATGGAAAAAGGCATGCAGGTACAACTGAAGCTCTCTCTACTGTGGGCTGATGAAATATTTGACTCTTGTGTGTGCATGTGATGTGATGAAGGTGGCTGAATTTTAGTGTTTAGAGTGTTTACAGTAAAAATGGACGAAGATAACACCCAAAAATTTGCAAGTTGACTCTGCAGTTCTAAAAGATGTTCTCGGAAGTAGAAGCAGTTTTGTGTGAGTGGGTCCAAAATATCCCAAATTTGCTAGAACTGCTACCACCTAGTGGTGGCTGCCTCTGTTGTAAAATACAAGACTAGCTGGGGCTATTTCAGTTAATGTAGGGAAAACAGTAAATCACCAGCTCATCCGACTGATAACGCCAACTGCATGTACAATATCCATTTCCAGTGCTCTATCTGCTTCAGTTTTGAGGATTATTTATGGGATGTGTTTTCTAACACTTTTCTTGGGATGTCAGGAATGTTTGTCAATCAACACTCACTTTAGCACATAAGTCCTTAGCGTATCAAGCTCTACTCTCTATTCCACCTGAGTTCCAGGAAAACGGAAAACAAAAGAGGAAAAGAGTCAAACCAGCAAGCTACCCCTTTTGTTCTGTATCTGCTCTTTTATCTGAAATTTTACACATTTGGCTTCTCTCTTCATAATTTGGTTTGTGTATGCATTACAGCAGTTTCCTCCTCTTCCTCTTTCTTGCCACCTATGAAAGATTAAGCAGATTCTTCTGACTGGGCTGACCTAAGACTGAAACTTCAAGTTGTAAATAGACTTTGGCAAAACAGTCCTTCTTTCCACAGTTTGAAGGAAAAATGGTTTTGGCTACGACTATATAGTAGCTTCTTTCATGCAAGCAGAAGAGTTTTTTGGATGCTCAGATGGAGTCCTTGAGGTTTTGCTTGCCAATACATCTCATGAGAAGTTGTTTTTTTTCCCAGGAGCTGATGAGGCAGCATCTGAGTTACCAATGGTGGTTTTGTTTTGCCTTCCTCAGTACATCCTTACCTTCTGTCTCTTCACTCTCTCCCTTAATTTGCACATCTTTTTTGCTTCTGCTGTCAGAATTTACATCATCAAATAGTGTCGCCGCCTTATTTTCATTTTGTCAGAGTGATACAAACTCTGGTTGCCCATGACAAGGTAACATATTCTGCTCCCACAGTTGCCAAATAGTGGTGGTGGGTGAGAGCCTTGGCAAGTAGACTTCTCCAGTCTTGTTCTCTTGATTCGCAAAGCATAAATAAATATCTGTGGGATAACAAATGGCCAAAAAGCATTTTATAACCTTAGTGAAAGATGGGAAAGGGTGAAAGAAAATATAGGCCTTTCCCATGCATACAGTTTCTTTCACTGCCTGGAATCAAGCAACTGCTCTGCAACATAAAGCAACAACGTTCTGGAAATGAGAATTACTCATCTGAGGGGAGCTTAGCCTCGTTGGTGGGACATTTTCTCAGATCTGAAGGCTCAGTCAAGATCCTCCTCCTTGTCTAAGATCCAAGCCTGCTGAAGTTGTATGGCCAGTAGGGTTTCTGTTCCTGCAGATAGGCATGTAAGCAGGGAAAAAAACCTAGTGTAGGCCAGACCTAACCTCTGCTGGAGTGGATGAAGCAGCTGCCAGTGCAAGACTACTCTTGCTGCCATCCCTTGCACTGCAGGAGAAATCCCATAGCAGACCTGACAGAATTGTCTTCACGTCTCTTTTGTTTACCACACACCTTCACAGCTCCCCTGCCACTGTTCCCATTCTTTGGAAGCAGAGGGGGGCTGATTCTCATCCGTCCCCAAACAACCAGGACTCTGCAGAGCAGCTCACTTTTTCACCAGCTGCAAAACTCACTGTGTGAGTTGGGGATAACCACAGAGCAGCTCAGATAGTCAGGAACTGCAACTTTACATGAAGTACATGCATGAAGTTTCATAAGGAGCCTGTAAAACTCCTTCTAGACAAAGAGGAAAGCAGGTCTGGTTTGTGCAGGTAAGAAGGAAGAGCTAGTGCCTGTGTTAGTAAGGCAGCATCACTTACCTCTGGACCAGCTATCCCTTGAAGTGTTACCTCTTGTGAAGGAAAATGCAGTTGCAGGCCAGCCATGCAAGAGAAGAATAACACCTGAGAAGGGGTGCTCAGGGAACAGAGGAGGGGAAAGAGAGAGAAGAGAGTTCAAGTACAATTCACTGAAGAATAAGTATACTACAAAAAAAATATTTTTGAAGTTACTGGCAGCAGAAGAAGAAGTTAATGGAAAAATGGGAAATCATCCATAATATATAACATATTGAATGTAAAAGTTAGGACTTTTGTATCAAGATTTTCAAGACCTACTGGTTTGGGCTTGCTCTTACTTGAGTGTTACTGGTGGATATTCTCCTCACTCAATTTCCTCCTGATATTTCCTGTTGAAAAAACAGAGAAAATCTCATTTTACATCCATTGTGTTCTGTTTGGTCAGTAAAGAGTTACAGAATATCTCTCAGGGTACAATAAAGGAGGAGGTTTCTCCCATCTCAGTTTCCCTGTGCTCTTCACTCATCTCCATCCTAACAGAGCTCGCATGGTTTCCTGCCCCACTCCCTAGTGAGCCCTCTCCATGCTGTGTTTGCAACCTTTCTTTGACCTAACACACATATCCCGTCAGGGGAGCGTTTCCTGACCTTGCAGGAGATGAGACAGGGCAGCCCACTTTTGCCAAGGCATGTCCCCTGCTTTGCTGAGGACAAGCACTGATGACAGGGGTACAGCAGCTGGTTTAGGTGCTTTCTCTTGGTGTCACTTCAGGGTCTTTGCGCCTCAGACCCACTTTGTTGTCCCGTTTTTATCTCTGCCCATCTTCCACTGGCAACCAAAGGCAGCTGTGGAGGAAACCCCTCTTCCCTGTTATTTCCCTTCCCTCCTGCCCCTTCACCTGAAAGGAGCAGTGATTAAAGGATCCCTTTAGTCCAACATAAACCTGTGCTCTGGTAATATGATCCTGGGTGAATGTTATGGCCATGCAAGGGCTAGGGTGGGAGTGGATAGCCAAGGAAAGACAAGGACCTTTCCCACAGCAGCAGGAAGTCACATCAGTTGCATTTAATCCTTCCTTTTATCCCTGCTCTTGGGCTAAAAAGTGAGATACTGCTGGGGAGAGCAGTATGCTTATGGAAGAAGACAGCAGGCAGGAACCAATGGCCGTGCTTCCTTTTTAAACATCTTCCCTGCATAGATATGGCTGGGGTTTGGCTTCTGGCCTCACTCCTTTGCCTGTGCTGGCAGCAGCGAGGCCTGGCTACCTGCGTGTAACCAGGAGCATCGTGTGTGGCCCTGGCTTCTCCTTCGTGCCTGCCTCCCATTTTTCTGAGTCATGAAGCAATGCTTCCCCTTAATTATTAAGCATTGGCATTTCAGCTTGATTTTTAAAAGTGACCTCTTTTTTGTTTATAATAGCTTTCTTTTTGTTGTTTTTTTCCCCTTAATATAGCCAAGAGATAATCAGCGAATCAAAACACAGAATTCAAATGGAGATTCATAGAGCACTTGTAGGTGACCTCTGTTTTCAGATGCCCCCATCCTTAAATTCTCTAGCATTATGCACAGATTATGGCTTGCTTGCATGTTTTAATGGGCAGATAATTAGATGAGCAATGAACTTTGTGGAAGGCTTTTGTGTAATCCACTGTCTGTGTAAACAGATATGTTTTGATTAAAAAGTCAGATTATCTTTTTGACAGGTCANGCACTATTAAATGATTGTCACTGGAAATGCTGCTACACTTTGACATTTGTTTAACAGCCAATTATTATCACTAGTGCAAGGAGATGGGGTCAGTGCAAGTCATGTTGCAAGACTGCATTCAAACTAATAAGTGCCTGAGGAATACCTTATCTTCTGTCATTACTCCTTGCTTATGAAAAAAACCCTGTGATAGGAAATCTAGGCAATTTGGGGACAAGCACATGTTGTACTGTGTCACAGAGAGAACTTAAACTGCTCTCCTAGAGTTTCTAAATCCATGTGGTTACTCAGCAGCTATTGGGCTTGCAGATGAATGTTGAAATGCTTGGTAGGTTGTGGGCTCCCTTGGCTGCATGCTGTCAACAAGAAGGAGGTGGGGTGGAGGACTTAAAGCAAAGTTTCAGCTTTCGGAAAGTACAGCTTGCAAAGTTTGTGTGCTGGAACAGTTGCTGGGAAGTGGCTCCTGGGGATGCAGTTACATGCCATGCATCATTCTCAGCTTTGGCTTCCAGAGCCAGTCCAGCTTATTTCCTATTTACAAGTATACTATTTGCGTAGAGCTTGGAAGGGGTGCAGCTCCTGCCCTCTGTTCTCCTTAAGCCCCTTATCTGTTTTAATTTTTTGGACACATGTTACATCTTCAGCAACACTAGTGTTACAGATGTTACAGACCAGTAAGGAAGCAGATGATGACATGAAGGACCACACCTTCGGTGATTTTTCCCTTCTTGTTAGGGTAATTGTGAAACCTCAAAGAATGCTGCTTGTTACTGTCTCTTGGCTTTATGTTTTGGTTCCAAGTGGCATATCCGAGACCCCAGAGACCCAGGTGTGGACCGATTTCCATATCTTTCACTTTTATGGCCTATACCCAACTTTTTAAACCAAGTTCTGTGTTACTGCTTGCACTAATCTCTAGCACTTATTTGCACCATACATGAGTTTATTAATAATACATCCATGTGTCTCTGGAACAACATATTTGTGATAGTAGTGACCTCAACTCTTCTTTGGTGTCTCAGAATTTTGTGTTCTCTGGTAAAAGCGGTTATATTAAAAATTATTTCAAGAAACTGCAAAGACTGTGAGTGTATTTTGGAAAAGAAATCATTTGGTTACAGATTTTGTCTCGTCTTGTTCGTTGGTTCTGTGGTGTTTTGATCTCTTTTCAGCTGTAAGCTACTGGCCTGGGTCACAGATAAGAGAAACATGTGCTGGGGCACTCAATCAGAAGCAATGCTCATTGGTCCGTGTGCAGGGTTTCCGCTGGTAGCTGGGAATTATCAGAGAGCATCCCACTGAAAGTTTCTCTCTGTTTTCTTGCAGACAGCCAGGCTGATGCAGAGACACTAGCTGCAGAAAACAAAGTCTTGAACCTGACCTATGGCGAGAAGGAGCAGTCAGGGGAAATGGCAGAGCTGCCAGAGAGTGAGAGTGGCCCCAAGGAGGAGCAAAAGGCTGACTCCCTTCTGGCAGAAGAGGATGCCGAAGAAAAAGTGGATGGATATGAAGAGGGCCCTGAGGAAGATTCTGTAAGTAACAAAAGTCTTGACCTCAATTTTGCCAGCAAATTAATGGACTTCAAGCTGGCAGAGAGTGACCAGAGTGCAGGCAGCAGTTCTCAGACTGAAAGGAAACATGCCTGTGACATTTGTGGCAAAACCTTCAAGTTTGCTGGCACTCTTAGCCGTCACAAAAAGGCCCACATTCATGAGGACAGAAAGGATGAAAGGAGCAGTGAGGATGAAAGCAAATGCATTCAGGATGATGCAGGAGCTCCTTCGATGCAGGACTCTGGTCTTGAGCAGGAAGAGTCTCCGATGGACTTGAAGGTAGTGGACTATGAGGCAACAGGAAAGGAGAATGAAGAGAGCGAAAGCATCTCTGAGGGGGAAGGCACAGAGAGAAAGTCCACTGAGAAGAGCAGTGATGACAAAAAACCAAAGACTGATGGGGCTAAGAGTACTGCAAAAGCAGACAAAAGAAAGAAAGTCTGTACTGTGTGCAACAAGCGTTTCTGGTCTCTGCAAGATCTGACGCGACATATGCGGTCTCATACAGGTAAGAGGAGGCTTGAGGGCAGAACAGATCATGAGCAGGCCTGCCACCAGACTGAGGCATCTGCTCTGTAGGTGCACGATGGCTGCTAGCACTTGAGGTTGGACACACTGCTTTTAGTCCTACAGGTATCTCTGTAAAGTGCCTTCTCTGCCTCAATCCCCAATGCTGCACACAAAGCCTATGGAGGGAGCAGGAACTGCCACCACTGCCTTATATTCAGTTCTAAAACTGTTTTTCCCCATGTTTGCAGAGTTTAGAGGTGAGGGCAATTGTGCAGATCCCCAGGCAGTTGGTCTTTCCAATTTGTGACTCCTTTCTTATCATGCCACGTGTGCATGGCTTGACCTCTTCCCAGTATTGAGATGAGCAGTGGAGAAACCTGTCGGTATGTGATGGGACTTCATCTTTCAGTGAAAGTTTAGAGAAAGGGAGTTTGATTTTTTCTGATTATTTGAGCCTAATACAGGTAGCTTGCTGGTGATCTGCATGACCTCCTGCTTGGGTAAAAGGCAAAGCTACAGTGGATAAGGGAAGGTGGAACACAGGTAGTAAAACACTTGTCCAGTGACAAGGCAGTGGGATTGCTTTATGTGATACAGAGATTGCAGCAGTGCCTTGCAAATGAGATGAAGCCATGAGCCAGCTCAAAGGTGAATTAATCATTCATCCTTAATTATGTATTTTACCTGCCAGCGCGCTGCTCTGACATGGGAAAACTAGTGCAGTTTGACATTTTGTATCTTTTGAAGGGGCTCTCTGCTGAAGACAAGATCTTTGTGATTAACAAAATATTTTTGCTGTAATTGACAGTGAATGTTAGTAAACTATAACAAAGAGTAGTACCTGAACTAGACTTCAACTCTTGTGAATCATGAATATTGACCTACTGAGTGCAAAATTGATCTGTTTTCTTCTGGCATTGAGTCACACGTGAAACAGGGGACAGGCCCCATTCTTGTGCCTGTTTTCATACTAGTGCAGAAGCTTCGGGAAATGGTAACGTCTTAAGTACTGAGTTTTACACCCAGATGATGTGTGCCCCTGGAGATTACCATACTCTCTCATTTTCATTGCATCCTGAGTTATGTGGGCCTTGTCAAGATGTTTCTTTCCTCTTTGTTTTATCTCTCTTATTGGACACTCGAGGATATTTTAACATAGTCTAGGTGTAGAATAGGAGCCTCGGACAGTGCTTTCTTCAGTTTTAATGTAAATACCACCTACCTCCACTGTCAGACCAACATATTTTCAGCTAAGGATGTTGCACCAATACTGTTGGTTGACTCTCCTCCTTTTCTCCTTCCTAATTGTTCAGCTTTATTGACAAAATACTGTCAGGTTGCACATTGCTTATACTTCAATTTCAATGTGTATATTTTTTTAAAGATAACTGTAAGGTTACTTATAGTATTCTTTTTACTCAGAATAGGAACATTTGGGGCACACTGAAGTGTGCAAGGAACCTTTGGCTTCCTACTGCATGGCAGTTGGGCTGGAAATTTTTTCGTTCTCCCAGTGCAGGTTCCTTCCCATCAAGTAGTTGTGGGATGCTCTGCTGCTGCCTGCCTAAGTGTAGGGTGAGCTACAGTGCTGCATCAGCCGCACTCGAGTGCCAGATGGACAAAGGCTTTTGGCCAGAAATGCTCCTGGACTTTCACATTTCAGCATGTCACCTCAATTTTTACAAGGTTTTCTTTTAGTGATCCCAAGCATTATTATGAGTGAGCAATGAGCCACCAGTGTCTTGTTCTAATGCTGATTGGCACCAGATGGTGTCTTAGTGGAATTCCCAGCACTAAAAACTCTGTAAGAGGTGCAGTTAGAGAGGGAGGATGGACTGTGGAGGTGTAGTTTGAAAGAGAGGATAGGTTGGGGTGGGACTTTGGTTCTTCAGGGCAGACAGCACTTGGGGGCGCTGTGCTGGGTTGGGACTTGGGGAATTTTGTCTGTGGGGCTGTGGCTGCTTTGTTTTCCAATGAGTTCATGCTTAGGAAAGTATTTCAGGTGCAAAAAGCAGCTCTGAGATTGCAGCAAACTACATGACTGTGGCAGAGGATGCCTGCAGATGCTCTGCAGCTTAAGATTGCAAAATAAGAGGAAGAATTTTGTCCTGCAAGTAGCATTTTTGGAATGGCTGTGAAGAGGTTTTTTTAGGGGTGTCACGTGTCACATGTCACTGCTGTCCTAAAACACCAGTGGGCTGAAGAACACCAGGAGCTCTGTAAATAACATTCTGAGGGCAGGCCTTGCTCACTTGACCAGCAAATTTTCACCACCTCTAACAAGCTCCTCCTATGTCACATGAACGCCTGAGTAGTCTAGGTCCTTTAGCTGCTCTATGTCCACTTTGGTATGTGGTAATACTGTCTTCTGCTTCACAAAAAAGTGGAGGGGCTCTTGTGACAAGAGTAATTCCTGACAACTTCTCTTCAACTTTGGTGATTGATTTGCATATTTCATCCTTGCTCATCTGTCAGCATCTAAGAGAGAAGGGAGATAATTTCTCATGTACTGTTGACCACAGTTACCTGGGCTGTATCCTGATCCTTCCATCCAGAGATTGACTGCAAACTTCTTCCAGAAAAATTGCTGACTAAATTAGACAGGATGTTGATGAGCACCTGGTGCTTATGGTCTTCCTCCCTCAATAGTGCAGGGCCTTGCCAAGCTTGTAACTGTCTCAAGACACTTAGTTTGGATTATTCATTTGCACCGTAGGCGATGTGTTCCTGCATGCACTCTATCAGCTAGTTTGCTAGTACAGAAGCAAAAAGTCTGTATAAATGCAACATCCATGTTGGATAAAGGTACTGAATTTCCAAAGTGCAGAATGTTTTATGCTGCTTGAAACAAGAGGGAGGTGTGGTTTTGACTGTAAGTCTGAGTTTGTATTTTAATTCTCTTGTAGGTGAGAGACCTTACAAGTGTCAAACCTGTGAACGGACCTTCACTCTGAAGCACAGCCTGGTTCGTCACCAGCGCATACACCAGAAAGTCAAAAATGCCCGAAACCACGGGAAGGAGAGTGACAAGGAGGAGACCCAGTCGAGGTGTGGAGAGGACAGTGAAAATGAGTCTAGTCACAGCGGCGCCAACCCCATCTCAGAGAACGAGTGTGATTCCGTGGGGGCCACCGGTAGCCATACATCCCTCATGGGAAGCCTAAATGAGTCCCTGGCCGGCATGGTCATGGATTCCCCCTGCGGAGAGGAGAGGAATGGCGCCTGCCTCATGGAGCCCACCAAGAGCACACAGAAACAGACCACAAAAGACCAGGAACCTCGGGGTAGCTCCGAGCACGAGAGGCCCTCAGGTTTCATTCAAGACTTGCTGGAGATGCACAACACGCCGTCTCCTATGAATCACATCCTTGCCTCTGCAGACAGTGCGCCTCAGCTCTTGGGGGTTGAATGACTTGCTAGGAGGTTGGACCCATCCCAGCAGGCAAACTGAAGCCAGCAGAGCAAGGTTTCTAGAGTTTTGTTTTGGAAGAGTGACCTACAGCTATGGGGAGAGTATGGCAGACTGGATGTGGTGCCATATGCCTTTCAGTATAATAATGCAAGAGACTACAGTATATACTGATTTGAGTGCCTTACTACTTTATTAGATCTTTTGGTATTATAGATTTTTTCAAAAATGATTTTAATATTTTAAAGAATTATTTGGAGAGGACCCTTTTTCATTTAAGCATTAATGTTACCTTTTGTACTGGTGTGTGTGAGCTTGTTCTTGTATATCTGTGATAGTCGCTGTGTTTGTTCTCTGAGCTGGAAATGGGGGCAGTGGAGTGGGAGGCCCTGGGTTACCACAGCCAATAACTGGAAGAAAAATGATGTGAATTTCATATGAAATAGTCAGAGGAGATGCGGAGGAGATGTTGATTTAGTTTTTTCTCAGTAGATGTTCTTGCATTTGCCACACGGTGGAGCATTAAGCCTTTTCCAGGCCTGAACAACGTGGCAGTTGAAGGTGTTCAAAGTGGTTCAAGCCAAAAGCAGGAAACACAATGAATTTCAACCTCACACTTGTTTCCACTTTTTAGCATTAGAAATGGTCTTCTAAATCCTAGGGGTTTTTTCTGGCCGTCATGAACTGAACGTGTATACAGAGAAGAGTTACATAGCAACGTAACCTATGGAAATTATGCACCCGCTGTTACATATGTTTGATTTGCTTCAGTATATTATTATTATTTTATTATTATTTTATAAATCCATCAGTTCGCTTGTCTCTGCAGTCAGCAGAAACCAATGGGCAATATTTGCCCACAGAGATGCGTAGCACAGCTTGGATCCCCCCTCGAAGTGTTTTTGTCTTAACGCTTTCACCAGCTCCTCCTCCTTCTCCTCCTCCTCCTTCTCCTATGTTTCAGCTCTTCTACTGTACTTTAAATGAAACCCTTCCTCTGACCCGAGAGTGAGGTGGAGGCCAGCGAGGTATCGTCCCACCTGTGCAGGGGTGCATCTCACTCGCGGCGGGGTGCGAGTGCGCGCGTGTGGGTGCGTGTGTGCGTGTCGGGGGAGAAGTGTGTGAGAGCGGGGCTGTGCGAGGCCCCTCCAAGTGCGTGAGAAAGGCACTGCGAGTGGGGGATTAGTCCTGTTGCAATCACATCCGTGACAGCGTGCGTTACTTAAAGAGCAAAAGTTATTCCGTCTTCCAGTTGAAAGCAAGAGAGAAATGCGAGCCTTACCCTCGTCTTGCTACTGTCATGTTCTAGAGCAAGAAAATACTACTGGTAATAAAACTACAGATATACAACATGTTAAAAATAAATAAAATAAATTAAAAAAAATAATTAAATTCTTCCTGAGATTTTGGGGTTGATGCTTGAAGACTTGAGGTGTTTGTCTAAATTTCATATCAGTAATTTAACCCCTCTAATGCTGGCAGCTGGAATTTCTCCACATGGCTCCTGTTGCCGGCAACAGGTGACACTCCGGCCACCAATATTGAAGGGGTTTAAGCAAAATGTATCCTACTGTAGCTGTGCATTTTTAGGAGTGCGCAGCATTTTTGTTGTCCTTGTTGTTGTTGTTGTTATTGTTGTTTGTTAGTTGTCCTTCAGTCATGACCTCTGGGACAGACAGAGCCATAATAGCATTGCCGGAGCCTCACTGTGCTATTCCACCACTGCAGCCCCCCCAGCCCAGCCCGCACTGTGACCCTCCCTCCTTCCCCCTGCAGAATTGCTTTTCCTGCTCTCACCAGACATGGAGGAAGTGGGCCTCAGACCCAGTCTATATTATATAATATATATATCTATATATATATATCTATCTATATATTAAAAATTCTCGGAAAATTTCTGGAGACTGAAATCTCACTGTCCAGAATTCAAAGGAAGAGAAGTGTTCTTGAGTAATATTCTTGCAAATAGAATAAGAAAAAATGGTTGAGGTATATGTGATTTCTATTTTTTTGTGGTTGTTTTGGTTTTGTTTTTTTTTTTAATTTTTAAATAGGGATGTTTGAACAGTTCAGAAACGAAGCTAATGCCAGATATAGATAAATCAGTCACAACCAATGATTCATTTGAAACTCTACCCAGGTGCATTCTACTTAATTAAAACCAGTTCACGCGTCCCTTAAATTGTTATTACTATTATAATTATAATAATTATTATTATTATTATTTGGGGTATTTTTTGGTTTTTTGTCATTTGGTTTTTTGTTTGTTTATTTGGGGTTTTGTTTTTTGTTGGTTTTTTTTGCAACTCTCCACACTAAACTGCGCAATACTGTGGGGGAGAAGCCATTACTAAACTATATGCTGCAGAACAATGTAGCAAGTAATTAATTCCCAGCATCCTGCCGGGACATCTGCTAGCAATAATCACTATTGATTTAAAGCTTTATTTAGCCTTTATCTATATCCTAGTAGAGTATAAGGTCTTGCCACATTTTATTGACATTTTTATTAGTTGAGTTTGACTGAGAACTGTTGATGTTGTTGGGGTTGTTTTTGTTTCCCCTCCTCCCCCAATATTAAACTGTGAAATTTATAATGTGTTTAAACTATGGGTGAATCTTAGGCTTTAGTTTGCATGTTCAGCTAATTTGTCTCTATACGATTTTTGTTGGAACCTTTTTATTTTTTTCCTCTCTCAGGGCTTTTACAAAAAACAAAAAAAAAAACAAAACAAAACAAAAAAAAAGTCTTCTAAAATTCTTTTGCCTGAGTTGCAATGGACTTAACATGGAGATAATTCAATCACTACATTAAGCACTTGACTGTGAAAGCGCAAAAAAAAATAAAGAAAGGAAAAAAGAAAAAAAACCTTATTTGAGGCTGTTGTGAAATAACTTTTGGGGGCTATGTGACAGTCTGATTCCATTTTCAAAATGATTCATCGTCTTCTCTCTCCTCTCTGTGTGTGTCCTTTCTCTCTTCTCTCTCTCCACGAAGGAATTTTAATCCTAGTGATTTCATCCCATGCAGGAAACAGTAATAAATGTGTAGAATTCATATTTTTCTAAAGGGAACTTAAACTGCTGCTACGAATTGTGTACAAGACTGGTTTATGCCACACGAACAGAGAATCACACATTTGTTTTGGTACTTTTACTCCTCTTTTTATTCAGTTGTACAGTACTTCCAAATTCAAAATAAAAAGTAAAACTTGTTCTGTATCAAACCATCTAAGCAATAAAATGTTATATTTAAAAATTACAAGTTACAAAATGGACATGGCTCTTCTTGTGGGTTTATTGTAACTTGCTCTCAGACTTAGCTCTGCTGGAGGACGACATGCAAGCCAGAGCGTATCTCTGCCACTAGCATGACCATTTCTCTTCCTTCAGTTGATCTGAGTTTGAATTGGAGATGTTTGCAGCACTCTGAAAATTCGTGTTCCTTTGGACCCCCATTTTCTGGTAGCCAAGCCCCTGTGAAACGCTGCTTTTCTCCTGGTGTAGTTCGTCAACACAGCAACCAAAGATAACAGAGAAGCACTTTGGTGCTGCTTTTCCTGCATAGGCAGTGGGTTCTCTTTCAGTTTTTTATTAATTGTAGCCCCATGGTCACATACATGAGTGTCCCTCCAGCGCGCTGTGGTAACACTCCTATAAGTTGCTTTCTGTATAAATTAAGTAGGTTCCTGCCACTGTGGTTTTCTTCTTGCATAAATGTTTATGGCTATGAACTTTTCAGGATGTATTCAAAAGCCACATGCATGTGTCAAAAAAAGAAATTCTTTATTTTAGCTTGTCAGAGCTGCCTTAGCTGCATTTTATATGCCTTCCTATAAATAAAACGCATTTCACAGGACGGTGAGCCAAAGAATCATCTGAGTTGTGTATCCAGCTCTGGAGGCCAGGGAATTGCAGTGAAGCTGAAGCATCCCCGTCTTCCTAAGTCCTGCTGCGATGGTTCTTTCTGGCGGAGAATTGAACCAGGTTCAGAGTGAGAGAGACAGACTCGGGGTGAACTGCTGCTGCTTTTCTCCCTCAAGCCTGCACCTTTCTGACAGAGGTGAAAATTCCTCACAGTGCTTTCTGGTCCCTCACCCCCAAAGAGCAACAGTTTAAAAGAAAAGCAATCAGCCAGCCAGCTCTGCCCCGAACTGAGTATGCCTGGTGACATGGGGCTCTGTGAATGTCCTCTGGGTGGGCTGACAGGGTGGAGACATGATCTCTGGGGGAGGAAACCTGCATAAAATAAATTTTCCCTTTCCCACCCACTGACCTGAATCTCCTCTCCTCTCGTGAGACTGATGGGAAGCTCGAGTCCAAGTGGTGCGGGGACCTGTCAGGAGGTGTAAAATCAAACGGGATGAGTTTATGAGGCTAGGAAGTGACTATGACTAATTAGTTACTAAACAGATGACTTAGAAAGCATTTTGTTCTTGGCCATCTGAGGGTATAATTGCTGTGCCCAGCCCTTTTCTCTTTCTACCTCAGTTTGACAGTGACTATTCCTTAGCTGGGAATTTCCCTGCTCTTCTTGCCAACAGGGCAACACCCTGCAGGGCAGCTGAACTTTGCTCCTTGCTGGCATTTCCCTTTCTGTCTTCCTGCCTCCACTCCTCCCCGCACATATTTCCGTGGCAGGGATAGCTAGATAGCTGGCCTGAAACATCAGGTTAACATGGAACTGGGGAGATGGTGTCTCTGTGTGCCTCCTCCAACTTGCTGCTTCCTTGCCTCATTCCCTAAAGGCTGTTAAAGGTGAAGCTACAGGTTAATTCTTAACACGGACAAGGAGAGTGGCACAGCCTCTGGTGGTGTGGCCCTGTCACAGCAGTGCCTCGGGTACAGTGGCCACATGCTCACCCCAGAGCATCAAGGTTTGGGGAAGACCTAAGTCCTCTGCCACAGGGATGCCTTGGGTGAAAACTGGCTGACCTAAAGCAGGATGCCTGGTGGGAGCATCTTAGGCATTTTTACTGCTACTGAAATGCAAACAGGTAAAGAGAAAGGAACAAAGTTATTTGTTTTCTGTTATCCAGCTGTCACAAGGTAGCCAGCCTTTTTGAGGGATGGGAAGGCTGTATGCCTACACCAAAATCTTCAGAAGAAGAGAAATCATTTGCTATTGATACTTAACATAGTGTTTTGTCCTGTTCTGTTGAAAAAAAAAGTCTCAAAAAAAATAAAATAGTGACGATTCAACTAGCAAAGGTGGCAAGGGGCAAAAGTTTACTTGAAACCTTTGCCTTTTCACAAGTCTCCAGTTTGGGAAGTAACACATACCATTTTCTTTAGGCACTTCTGTAGAGTAATGATGGGATTGAAAATGACAGTTTTGGAAATCCTGAGGCTTAGGACTCAGGAGAGTCCTAAGGGAGGACACCCTAAAGGGAGACTTGAGACCCCAGCACAGAATAACTGGCACTTCCCATATGTCAGCCTAAGACGCAACATTTTTCATCACCCACGCTGACAACACAGGAAAAGAAAAGGATGAAGAAATGCATCCTCTGATTGTTCAATTGGAACACCTCTTAACTGCCAGACTGTGGAAAAAGGGGCATTTCCGAGCATCCGAGTACTGGAACAGCCAACATCAGGGCGGAAGGTGAGTAAAACCTGTACAATGCACCTGCATCTTCTGGTGACGTGGGTCACCTGAGCCCTCCAGCCGAGGAGCTGCGTAAAGTACTTTCCCCCTCCCTTCCTCTTCCTTGGCACTAATTGTAGTGACCTGTGCAGGGGAGAGGCTGTGCTGCAGCAGAGAAAGGGGGAATGAGTGAGATGCTGTGTTTTGTGCTCCGATCTGTTTAAATAAGGGGGGGATTTTGAAAGTCTTCTTCATGGCGGGGGAGGAGCTGCATGTTTCATGAAGAATGGCCCAAGGTTTGGAGGAGGGAGAAGAGTGTCTGTGGGAAAAGGTGTGTATCTAACCTTCTGCTGGGATGATTTGACTAGACACCTTAGGTTGCCTGTGTGGTGTCTGACCTGGGGATGTCACTGGTCGCCTTGGCTCTGTGTGCACTGCAGGTTGGTAGCACCATTTTACTGTGGTGACCCCTGGACTTCAAGTCCCGACTGTGCTCTGGAGTTCCTGGGTTTGGCCTCCAGCCCCATGCTTGACCTCCATGTCCTCATGTGCACATACAGGGAAGGAGGGAAACAAGCATCCAGAAGCATATTGTTGTCACAATCTAGAAACTGGTGACTGCTGGTACCTGCATATTTGCTGGCAGATTTTCCTAGTCTTGAGCAATTAGTGCCATGCTGGATCATAGGTTTAGAGAAAATGGAAATATCCCTAAAATAACAGGAGGGTCAGCACAGCTGGGGTTCCTGAGCCAACAGTTCTGCTGAGGGGGTGTACGGTCACAGCCTGTGACTCCGGTTTCGACATAATAACATTAGCAGGAAAAGTGGCTTGTTATGGAGCCCCATCCAGAACCTAAAGTATGTCCTGCAGGTGCACAGACTTGCACTCACCAAGTTCAGATCTCTTGGCCTTTCTCAACATGACTTCAACAGTGTCTTTCCTAGTCCTCTCAGCTGAGGATTGTGTATGGGAATGCAGCTTGAGGTGATTTAGCCCCTTCTCACCAATCCAAGTAAGACCAAGGTGTTTCTCCCACAAGCTGTCAGGCACGGCTGGTGTTTGTGAGCATCAGCATGTTCAGTAATGTAAAAAGATGTTTACAAAACTGTTTCTTTTTTTAAAAAAGGAAATTAAGTGGTTTAATGCCTGGGAGAAAGACAGTGGAGAGGCAGAGGGCAACTGGCCTGCTCAAAGACATCAGTGAAAACACAGACTGATGGCAGGTTACTGCACAGAATGGCAGCCCAACAGATACAGAAGCATCTGCCTTGCTGCTGTTGTATACAAGAGTCACCTCAGGTAAGTGACATGTAACCTGCATGGGTGCTAGCCAGGCAAAAAAACTTGATTGGATTACCTAGGGAAACCTTCAGAGTATTCCTAGGTAGGGTGCCAAGATGCCTTCATTTCACGATGCATCTGAAATTACCCTGTAGAGGTGAAGCTAAATGGAGTCGAGAAGCATTGTCGAAGTTTTCCAAAAATTCTAGTCTTGCCTCCTACTTTCAGTTCTCACGTCCCTTCTCAGAAGAGTAATAATAATGTCACAAAAACGAAGCAGGATTTTTTCATACATTAGTTAGTGGGAAGACTTCTCTGGTTCAACCTCACTGTGTAATGCAGTAGAAAACATTGCAGCAATCCTCTGAGTAGTAGGAACTGAAAATAGCTTTCTCCTTCACTGTGCTTGTTTATTTCTCCTGTGCCAGATTTGTCTCTTGTTTGTCAGGGAAAACCGCCAGGAGTGTATGAGGAAACTGGACGATGGGTGTTTGGAATACACTGTTGTGAAAGCTCTTGAACTTCTCTAGAGCCTTTCAGCAGAGGGTTGTGAAGCAGCTTATGAACATCAGTTAATGGGAGGCTGCAAATAAGAGAAATCAGCAGGAGAAAAGCCTTTTCATCGTGAAAGGCTGATCTGTTTTCATAATCTCAGAGGCAGAGGTTAATGCGGTAAAGGCCAGCGCAGCTGTGGGCTGACTTTCCGTCAGTAATTTTTAGCCTGTAACCACACGTGGAGCATGGCTGTGCTGCTCATAAAAATGTGCGAAGGTTAGGACAAAATGTCAGCCAGAGGGGTCGGTGGCTCTACTACAGGACGTGACCTGAGCAGCTGGGGTATGAGGAACAGCCAAAATGTGCCTCTTGGTGTGTGCACATGCGGACTACCAGCCTACCCCCAGACAAAGAGTAGGTGCAGGAACCAGTTTGGATACATTTGGGTAACTAAAGCAATTGATGTGTTACCACCCTCTCATCTCCTGATTGTACAGAGAATGACAGCTTAGGTTTGTTTGAAATGCACAAAATCTGACTTCTGTTGGATCTGCACCCAAAAGAAGTATTTGTATTTTATTTTTTGGGGGTTATAGCAGTGAGGATAGTTGGGATAGTTGTGAGGTGTGCTTGCTTTGACCAGTATTTCTCCCAAGTGTTTGCAACTCAAGCTTTACCACAACTTGTGATTGGGAAAGGGAAGGTGACTGGGTAAAACCCCGGCATAAACAAAAAATGTAACCTTTGTCATTGCTGTTTTCCTCTAATTCTAGAGAAGCACAGCCTTTCTTGGGATACGGGGTTCCCAGGGAGCAGCCGGGGAGGAGGTAGCACATGTCCTCCCATGTTCTACCACATGCACTGCCACTGAGCGAGATTCAATATTCCTGGATTTGTACATTTTGCCAGTAAGTCCCTTTTTGGTGGCAGGGTATTTAACTTCATGTCATCTGCTGCCTTCAAGATGCCTGGGTGACTGAAGCTTTATAGGCTTCAAGGTAATGTGCATGAGGTCCACAGCCAGAGAAAAACAGAGTACCAACCTGCCTGCATATACACAGCAGCCCATGAAGTCTGCACCACAACACAGTGAGTCTGACTTCTGATCTCGTGTCTGGATCACTATCTGGCAGTATCTTTTTTAGTTAAAACCACAGAGGCTGCCTAGCACAACTACCGGAGACACAAGAGCCTGTTACAAAACAAGCCGGGGTTGTAGGTGAGGGAAAGGGTGGGATCTGGAGAACTGAGCAACATGTGCCCCCTGTGGTAACACATTCTGGCACAGGATGCAGGGCCACATGCTGCTTTTCATGCCCTTGTTTATTACTTTTTGGTGAATGCACCTCTTTGACAGTTTTGAACTTTTTTCTGAACCACTAGAGTCTCTTTAGCAGCTGTAAAACACCTGCTTAAAAATGAAGGTACTTAACTTGAACGAGTCTTAAGATAGCAGCTTCTGCCCCCGTTCCTTCAGGCAGTGTTTTAGTGCACTGCAGCTGAGGGATGTTTTGTGGCTCATAAGCAGATCTGGGTGGATGGTGCTTATTCCTACTGCAGGGGATCGGTGGCATCTGACTTGCTGCAATTCTATAAATTCAGCAAAATAGAAATTCATGTGTGATGGCCCCTGGGGATTGTCATGGAAAAAAAACAAGTAACCACGAGGAGTGCTGCTCCTAACTAAAGGAACAGAAAATGACACCCAGCAAGATACTTTAAACAGGAGCAGATGGAGTTCAGTCTCAAGGGACATCGAGGGAATATGTTGCCCTGTTTGAGCATGCAGTGACTGACTGTTCTGGCTGCATAGCTGCAACTGATGCCTTGTACTTCATCCTCGATGTACCCTTTAGTTGAGGGTGGGCAACAGAAACAGTATTACAAGCTGTCAGACACCCCTGTGGAGTGTAGTCTTTACACACAAGCTAAACCCTATTTTATACTTTTCTTTCTGAAACACTGCCTTTCACATGGTGCTTAACAGTGAGATGTGCTTCCTGGTGTCCAGCTTGCTTACAGAAGCACCAAGTTAGGATTAGTTGGTAAAATGTTATTTCCAGCTGTGAAAAATTAATTCAACTCTCCCTCAATGAACCACTATTACAAACAACCAAGCATTAACTAAGTCTTAAATACTGGCTCTAAGGAAAATATGGCACACTTCATAATCAAGTGTCCTTAGGGTATTTAAACTTACTTCTAAATATAACCAGTTATTTTGGTGACAACATTTGCCACACTGTATGCAGCAATCATCAGGCACTATTTAAATTCTAGTGTTTCCTTTACACTGGAAACCTGCAATAGGGTATTTTAAGACCTTCTTCCTTGCTGTGTAGACTCCTGCTAAAGAAAATAGTGTGTTCTTTCTTTCCTTTTCTTGAAAACATATGGGTGGAAAACTTGCCAGCTGAGGCTGGGATCAAGCGTGCTGTGATGGCAGGGTCCTGTCCCACTGCTTGCTCCTGCAGTGCCCAGGCTCAGGCAAGGAAGTTGCTTCAGTGTTCTGAAGACTCTGGGCTTTTCTTTTCCACGAAAGCTGAATCAATGAATGAGAACCTGTTTGTGTCTGAATGTGGTGAAGGCACATATGGGGTTAAAAGGTCCAATTTAATCTAACTCCTACCACAGGAAATCTGGCAGTGAGGACAGCACCAGGACAGCAGGTGGCAGAGGCAGTCTCTATGGAGCGTCACTAAAAGCCCTGCCTCTGCAACACCTAACACTGACCCTGTAGGTGGCTGCAGCACTGATGTTTTCTGGAAGCAAATGCAAGACACTACCCTTTACAGCTTTTTTCAGTTTAAGTTATCTAACTACAACTATTTCTGAAAAGCACAGAAAAATACTCAGATTTTCTTTGGTGGCCAAGATACAGCAAAGAACAATGAAGAAAAGCCAGACACAGTTGCTCTAGCCCCATCCATTTGCTCTTGGAGAAGGGGCTAAAGCTCTCTTGTGCTTGTGTGTTATGAGGAGCAGCTGCCTCACGTTTGGGAGATCCCTCAGCTGGCCGATTTGGGTATTGCTGGCTGCAGTAATTTTATTGCCATGGTAAAGGCTTTCATCCCCCATGCTCCCCCACTGCAGCTTCATGTCTATGAAAATTACACTGTGTAGCTCCATTCAGGCCTTGCAGGGCAGGACTGAACCTTCTTTATTAGAATATACACTGTGAGATTGTCTTGAAAATCTCTCTTGTTCAGACAATTGTGAGATGAAGTGCATCCCCTCCAAGCATCCCCCTTGTTGTGACTTATTTCATTACATACACAAAAGTGGCATAGGGAAAGCTCAGTTAAGGCAGGACAAGTTGTGGTTTCCATATCAGTTGAATAGACAGAAAGGGAAGAGGAAAGCCAGGTTAAGTTTCAGCTTTTCCTCACCAGTTAAGGGACTGGGATATTGTAATGCTGAAATTTTACTGTATCTTGGTCAACATAAAGTTATAGCCAAGACTATTAACAGGAGGGGACAGAAAAAAAAAAAGAGGCAGATAGACTGCAATAACTGGCTTAGAAAGAAGAGATAGATTTTTAAGATCTCACCTTGCTATCTTGATTGTTTCAGGGCAAGATGAGGCAGGCTTCAAATTTCAGTTATTTTTATGTCTTCTGGGACCTACACAACTGATTTTAATTTTTCTATTATTTATCCACAGAGATATTTCACAAATATAGGAGTCCCAACCTCCTTTACTTTTAAGCCATTTTTGGTTTGCTTTTGTTAGCTTTTTTCCCCAGCAAGTCTTACCTTCTGTTTGGATGCAGCACACCTGCTGCAACAGCTACTTTCAGAATTACTGCCTGCAATGTTAGTGTTCACTTGGTCAGACAACAGCCAGCATTCAGGGAAAAAGTCCTGAGGATTTGGCCTTGTTACAACCCTGTGCTTTAGCAAACTTTAAGCATCTTAACAGATCCTTTTTACACTGTCCATGGTCCAACAAGAGCTTATCCTTTCTAGAAATGGAGGAGACTATTGCTCAGTTTTAACCAATCAGGATTCAAGAATTTATTTAACATTTTTCCAGGGGCCCTCCCTTATTCTTATAAAGAATTCTAATCTTTATTATTAGTCTATTGTCCAAAACATCAGAGTATTTGCTCAATTGCATTTCTATTCCAACTACACTTGTAGAAAGGCAGCTTTTTAACAATAGCATGTTTTCACTCTGCAAATTTGCTAGTACAGGTTGCTTGTCAAGGAAAAGGCCTTTTTTTTGGTGCCATACTCATGCTTTATTAAAAAAAAAACAAACCACACTACATGATGCTAAGAAAAAAAAATAATCAAGTATACTTTACAAAAAGACCTGCAGCTGTTTTCAAGAGATCTCATCTTACTTATAAATGAAAGTCAGCAGGTAAGAAACAAAATGTTAATTTAACACTTCAGTTGCAGTACATCTGAACTTAATCATCCAAAACAATCAGTCATTCTTAAACTGACTGTTGATTGTAGCTACACAAACAATCATCTGTATCAATTAATTAGAAAAAGTCCCTGGGAAAATTTAGAGATAAATGGAAAAAATGTCAGAAGAATGTTACTTAGCCCACCTATAAGCTTTTGCAGAAAATAAGAGATCTTTCTGGCTTTGCTCTCCTCTGTAAGTTATTTGCAATTCTTCTGTGTATTTTAGAAATGTCCAAGTGTAAAGCTGCTGAATTTTGTTCAGTGAGGGGACTAAACTGGTGCCATATGGATCTATGTATGCAATTGCCAACAAGTTACACTAATGCTGTGTCTTACTATCTCCATGGAAGTGTATTGTGCAAGTCTCAAATAACTTCAAAACACTCTTGAAACAGCCCTTGTCACTCCTATGAGGTAGGTACTGTCCTTCCTTTGGAGAAGAAGAGGGAACAGACTCTTTACTGCTTGGTACATCAGGCACACTGAAAAATAGGACAACCAGCCCACTTTAGTATTTGACTTCCCTGCTACTTCCCTGAATTCCTTTCACCTGCAACATTTTGTTTAGCACTATGCATTTCAGGAATAGTTCAGTGAATGGTACTTTTGACTACACCCATTCCAAGCTAAGGAAGAGGTTCAACAGAACTGTTCTAAAGCAAGCACTGCCATCACTAGTCTGCTCCATTCAGCTCCACAGCTTACAGCTTAGTAATTTCATCCATGAAGGATGAAGATGATGCTTTAGTCCTTTAGTCTGACAGCAGCCACTCTTCTTTCTCAGATTAAATGATACTGGGAAAAAACAATGAACTGCTGTCAGGAAGCAGACAGCATACAAAGGGCTACAAGTATCACATGTAGCTCAGCTGATGCTTTGCTACCACTGTAGACACAAACTCTAAAGTAGTTTTTCTTACTCATAGAATTGTTTTCACAATTTTTTGAGTAAGTTATGGAACTGTGAGAAAGACTGAAGGACCACTATTGATTCCTAAGACCAGTGTTTACTTGCTGTCTAAAACCATTTTAACATCTCTTACTACTAAGAAGAAACTCTAGTCCCCATCTTTTACAGTTCTCACTGTGAAGCCTTCTCAAAACCTCACAGGAGCAGTGGTGTGGCAGTGTACTGAACTGGCCAAACACTGGTAGGAACACTAAACCATAAAAATGCTTGTGCTGCCACATGGAAAGGGGTGGCATAGAGACAGCCAGAATTGCTACTGGCTGTCTCATCTTTAAGTCAGTGAAACTATACCCTACTTAGCTGATAATAATGATATCCAGTAACATAGCTGTGACACTAAGCTATCTCTGTGTTTAAAATTTGAGTAGAAAATTCAAGTACCAAAAATCACAGTTGTCTAACCAACAGGATAAAGCAGCAACTATGTTCTCCCCATTTGAAGAAAAATTAGTATAGTAGACTGGCTTATTCACTAGAAATAATGCTAGAGATGCCAAAGTTCAGTTACCACTGCACACCGGAATGTTATTGCTAAACATCAACCATAGCAAATTAACAAGAAACAAGTAATTCAAAATTATTATGACATTTATCATGAGCATCAGTGGTCTACTGGCCACTGCTCTCATGAAGTGCTTCTGTCTGGGAAAGTTCCTATGAACCATCCACAGTGAATGCCAAGCTGTATGATCAGAAAGATGGTCTTGGTACAAGTGGACATTGCTAGTGCAGGTTCCTATGTAAGCTGCCTCCTCTCCTCTTTGATGCTTACAAGTGAAGCATTTGGGAGTTAACCACTGAGTGCAGAGAAGAGAGCTGAAATTATTTGTACAATCCTTCAGCTCCTAAAGGCCTAACTTGTTCCTGGACTTATTCAGCAAGGGCTAAACCATTTATCTCAGCAAATAAAAGTAGGGTATTACAAACTAGTATCCTCTGTTCTGATCCTTTGTCTTCTTTCTTGGCGTACCACTGTATCGAGAGCAGCTCTCATCACCACCCCCTCAAAGAGTACCTTTGATCCTGGGAAGAACTACAGTACACAGTTCAAGACGACCTATTACCAGAAGGTGGAAAAAACCCTCTTGATGTCAGGTTAGAGACATAGTTCAAGAAAGCAAACTTGGAAGTTCAGTGCATCAGGTGCTAGAATAAGCTATAGGGCTTTAGCATAGAAAGCATTTAATACATAAACACTCTGTTGAATCAATATAAGCTTGAATATAAGTCCTCAAACCTACCACAGAGTCAGTCAGATTACATCACTAAATGCAAACAAAGTTGTTCCATGCAATCTGAGTGGAGATACCTCTTATGAAGGCAGCATTCAATTGTTGCTAAGTGATCTGTATGACAACTAAGCAATCTTCACTGCCAAAAACGTTCTGCCTGGACTAGCTATATTTTCAGGAAGTTGATCAAAGCATCTCTTCCATAGCAAAATGAGTCAAGAACATCTTCACAGTTTGTTCTGGCAAAGTGTATAATAAATTAGTGCCAGCACAGGTAGTTTTAGAGCTTGGATGCTCCAAGCACACTGTGACAAGATTTGGAAGTATTGCTCAGCGTTCCCTGGCTCAGGAGCTTAGTCCCTGAAGAGCAAGTATTAGATCAAAAAGAACATTTCCACAGGTGGGGATCGGGAAGAGGAGGAAAAGAAGACAGAGGTCTCAAATCAATGTCTCTTCCTGAATTCAACAAGCTTCCAGATAACCTTCGGACACAGGAAGAGGTGCAGTTGACAGGCAAACAATTCAAGCCTTGTCCAGTTGCCTGAATGGCAGCAAATTGATGCTCTGTATTATCTGCTCTTTTCCCTGTCAGTCAAATTCCTGAATGCAGTGGATGTGCATTCAGACCTCGGTACCTGGTAATCACCTAAGTCACCAAAGGAATTTTGATTTCATAAAGTTTTTCTGCTCAAATACTGAAATAATATGTAGTTAGCAATGAATATGCATACCTGTGTTACTAGTAAGAAAGACAAAGGGAGAAAAAATAACTCAGACCAATGTACTGACCAGTGGAAAGATATTTGAGATTTAAAAACTGTAAAGGGTAAATTAAATAGTTTGCCAATAAAATAATTATTTGAAGCCAAGCATTTTTTGAATTCAGTTTCAAGTGTGTACAGCAAATCCTTGTACAGCTTAAAAAAAAAATCAACATTCTGATACATATGACATAGTTTTTAGGAGAGAGAACCAAGAACTTGCTGAAAAGTTGTTCTGGCTTATTCAAAAGTTTCTTGAGTAAACATTGCAGAACTATCACTTATAATGTGAATACCTAAGCTGCTGGCACGACTCAAATAACTAACCATTTAACAAGTTTGGTATAAAAAAAAAAATTTATGTAGTAATACCAATTCAGCACACAAATTCCATGCTTCACAAGTTCTGCTGCTGTGTAAGAGTCTTCCTAACATCTATGCAGATAAGTTCAGATTTTTAGGTCACTGCATGCCCAGATCAAAACAGCAGCACAATATCTACCACTACAAGCAGCTATACCCAATTGTGCCTTTAGAATGCAAACTATGCAGAAGTCTAGATGATCAATGCCTTGCCACTGAAACAGGACCACACACACAAACTTCAGTGTGTGCACGCTGTAAAAAATAACATTACTTACTGAAGAAGAAAAATGTATACAGATTCCGATACAGCTATGATACAATCAAGACAGATTAAGTCACTAGACATTCAGATTAGGGAGAGGAGAAAAATCCTTCAAAGACAGTGTACAGATGACAAGCCAGCATTACAGAGAACTCTAAAGGCACATTTCAGGTAACATGTTTCTGTTAAGACCAATCGCTTACACACGCAGGCACAAATCTTAATGGCTACCTCCCCCCATGCCCCAACAATTAAAAAAAATTAAAAGAGAAGTGCATTTTCAGTAATATTAACACCATTCAGTTAATCTGTTCAGTCCAAATGTTTAGCAGTATTTTCCTTATGGTGATATGGATTCTCTGCACTACTCCAATCCAAAAAAAACACAAACAGGCAGGATTAGTAAAGGTTCAACTGTTGTACTATTTAACATTACTCATCAGAGCCCACTGGTCTCTTCTGTGCCCTCTTGTAGGGCAACCTCCTTGGTGAAGCTTTATCTAGATTAAAAGAAAAAAGAAGAGGTAGTTACATCAACTGCAATTGTTACATGACCATGTATTTTTCTCCTTTCAAACACAAGACAAACTCCCCTTTTAGTGCAGTGTATTACCACAAAGAAGACAGTTCAAACAACTTGTCAAGGCTGTTGCATCCTAAACAGAAGGTAATAAAAATGCTTTCATTCCATAGCATGCAACTCTGGGGTGAGTTTTGTTCTATTTGCCCTTTATTAAAATACAAAAAAAAAACCAAAAACCCCAAACAAAAAACCACCTCCAGGCAAAACCACATACTCTGCTGTTAAGAAAATTTTCATGGTCAATAACTAGACTTTTTGAAAGTTAATTATTTTGATCATTACTGGCTTAAGTTTCCTTGCCTGAAGAATATGTGATTGACTCTCCTTTAGATGGCTTTGTCTTACTTGAAATATTTCCACATTCATACAGATTAGCACCTGAAGACAAGGGGGTTTGTTGTGAAAAAACACACTTTTCCAGAAAGCATCCACATTTGACTATGAAGATGCACTCTGAAATCAGATATCTCATATAGGGATTCTTGACTGTGAGGGTGGTGAGGCCTGGGACAGGTTGCCCAGAGAAGCTGTGGATGTCCCATCCCTGGAAATGTGCAAGGCCAGGCTGGATGGGGCTCAGTGCAACCTGGTCTAGGGGAAAGGTGTTCCTGCCAATGGTTGGAACTGGATGATCTTTAAGATCCCAACACAAACTATTCTATGGTTCTACAAATATTGTAGAGAAGCTTCAATACTGTGTACAAAGTGCTAAAGTGATTGCTAAGTGCATTTGCTATGTGCAAGTGCATTTACTTAAAAATGCCTGTTTTCTTAAGCAGAACAACCTCCAATAATTCCATCGTTTAGAGTACGTACAAACACAAGGAGCAGCTAATCAGTACAGTATGAAATGTCTTCCAACAATAAGAATTTAAGAACCCCTGAGATCTTGAAGGTCACAAATTTTAAAGAATTCTAACCACAATGAAGTACAACTTAAAACATCAGTTTTTCCTAGACTTCAAGTTATTAAACTATGAATACCTATTTGGCTTAAAGGGATCAGGACAGGGCCCAAATATTACCAGGATTTGAATCCATTTAAAGCTAACTTGCTCTTTAGAAAAAAAATAGCATTTAGAGCTGCAGTTTTTCTTGCTAGAGTGAGACTTTTCAAATTCCTATGCATGGATTTTATACCATCATTTTTGTGTCTCACAGAGGTCAATGTACAAGAAAGCTTACATCATAAAGCACTAGCCCATATACCCATGTCATGCAGATACAGCTGAAAGGGTGAAAGACTTAAAAAACAAAGTCATGGCACAACTTCCTATCACAGGTAAGGCCTCTAGCTCTTCTACATGGAATGAAGCTCAGAATATGCTTATTTCATCAAAAAAGAAGTCTTTGCCAAGTAAAGGTAGGCCCCACAAAGGGTTTTCTAAGCCATTCTCTTTGCATCTCGTCTAGGATGCTCTTTGTTGAGGCTCTCACCTCACACCTGCCAATGCTACTGATGATAGGATTTCACCAGGGATGAGGAAGATAAGGCTGACTATTAATCTGTTATACCCAAGGGTGAGGTTTGTTCCTCACTGAAAAAAGATGCACTCGGCCATTGGCCATGAACTGTCTTCCACCATCCTCATGTAGTATCAGCTTGATGCTACTCCAAGGTAGCGGAGAAGGCAAGATACATATCTGTCTTTAGACAGAGTTATGGGGACTGTTAGGGCAGACAACAATTCTTCAGCAATATTCTACCAAAACTATGTTACTACAATATAATACCAGATAATATATAATACCAGAACTACATACACAAAATACATAAAAACATAAATTTAGAAGTATATAAAGTGCATTTGTGCTGTTGCATGCATCTGTTCTGTAATCTTTTACTGCTCATGCTACATTCACCGGTCATTGCAAGCAGAAAGCTCTACTTCTATCCATGCTCAATTATGACATGGACAGCACATTAACCACTTTCACTCTTCAGCTCTTAAGAGTTTGCCTCACCTCTTCTACTCTGCACTGAAGCCATAGGAAAGCAAAAGAGAAGGAAGAGAAGTTAGAAATATCCACAAACGGTCTAAGGAAATCAGATATTTGGTTTCCTGTTGTCATTTCAGGCACCAAGTAGCACTTACTCATCTTGGATTTGTGAAGGACATTAACACCAAGTTTTAATGTGACTTTAGTTAACATATACTTCTAATGCTTACTTACAAACTTGGTCTACAGGCAAACTTTCAGAACTTAGAAACTTTGAGATGACAGCTACTTTCTCCAATTTAAACTTCCTTTGTGATCCAGGTTTTGGGTAGAGGTTTTATACTGTTGAAAAACAGTCTACAGAACAAATTGTAAAAGTCACTGATAGTCATTATTATATCAACCAGTGAAGCTTGGTCTATAAAGAACAGACTGCTAAACTAAGAGTCCGGTCATTAAGCACAGTGCTTTAGACAGCCTTTAATTCCCTAGAAGATATCTATGTTCTTCTGAGAAGTTGGTATCAGCTACTTATCTGATTACAATTAATTGATCAAGTAAGTTTGTTATGCTCCAAGTTCTGGAAGGCACACTACTTACTTATTTGATTTAAAGTTTCTTGGGGAATCCAGCTCATATCGACATCATTCTGGTTTGATGTTCCCATCTCTACTTTCTGTACCGGTCTTTTCCTCTGAAAATTCAAAAAAGAATAAAGTTTTTTCTCTTAAACAAGGTTTGGATAGCACAAGCATTAGAAACTACTAGAAATGCTATCTTTAATGAATTGCAATTATTTCATTAAGGCACAAGGCTAGTCAATGTACTGAGCTGCCTTTGGAGTTAAAGCTATCCTTCCTATTAGCAATTTATTTCCCTAAGCCTATTGCGAGACATTAGAAGTGGTAACATGACTTATTCCACACAAAGACATCAAGATTTCATGCACACCTGAGCAAGTTATTATTGCAAAAAATGGCTGATGATTAATCAGATTTTGTGATGACCAGTTTCGTTATGCTTTCTCAGACTAATACAACATTCTCGTACGCCACCTTGCAAAAGAGATGTCAAAGCACAATAATCATTCCATAACTCTTCCCAAATGAAGCTACTTCAAAAGTATTACAAGCCAGACTACACAAACACATAAGTTACGCATTACATGCAGATGAGACTTTACTTTTCAATAGCTTTTACTTGCCAAACCACATACACAGACAAACCCTTCCTTAGCTGTTATACCATTACAAATGGAATTCAGAAGGCCCTAATCAACATTATGGCAAAGCTTTGTTAAGAACTAAGTAAAGGACTAGGCAGCTGTTTTCCCCAAAGTCTGACCAAAGGCAGAAATAGAGGACATGGGGAAAATTCACCCAATAAGTACCAAATCAGAAGACACATACATCCAGTGACTGTGGCATGACCCAAAGAACATGAGCTGAGCAATCAAAGTGTCTTCAATTATGAACTTTCTAAAAACTCTTCAGTTTCTCCAGTAACACCTAAAGTTCTAAAAATAGATCTTCTGAAATACTACCTGTACCATCATACAACAAAAGCAATTGCTGAATTGCTTTCTTCTCACATCAGAAAGGTTTTGTATCAACAAGCACATACACAAGCACACCACCCACCTTCCTAGACTCTAGTAACTGATGTAGGCCAACAATGACGAGTAGACCAAGTCCAGCGAGGAACATGTACATGAAGATCCTTTGAAAAACAGTTTAATTAAATCTTAATTTATAATTTTTAGTTAATTAAAAATGTTAAGTTTTGAAAAGAGTTTGCAAAGAAGCACAGAAACTAAGCCTAGCTTTGGCCTCCTAAGAACGTTTTGTAGGGGGCAAAAAACCAATGAATCTGAAACTGAAGTGCAAACAAATATTATGTATATATTCTGACTTTGATTTTGGAAACTAATCATAAGCCTAATTCTGAACAACAGAATGCTTGAAAAATGCTGTATAAATTAGAAAGCTGTTATAAATAAATACTGATATTTCCTATCTTCAAGAAATTTTTGCATTATTATGAAGTTTCAAGATATTGGGTCACAGGCAATATTTACATTTGTGACAGTTAAACCACTTAAAATCCTTAGAAATCCCTTAAATGCTTGTAGTACACTACTGCAAAGCAAGTCCTTTTAGGACACTAATTTATTTGCAACAGATCTTTGAAAGACCTTGCTTACCTTGCCCTGTGTTCCACAGTTAGAATTCTACCTACACAATCAATAATTTTTCTAATCTGCGCATTTGGGTTTGATTTGAGAAGTTCTATGTGAAACACCTGTTGATAGCAAGAGGGGAACATAAGTTATATCTAAAATGAACCTGGGCAGTAGGCAGTTCATGAGTAAAGAATGTATTCCAAGCTACATCTGAACTCAGACTTACGGTAAAGGAAAGGAGTTAAACTAAAGAAGAGACTTAAATAATTACCCTATAACAGTGATGTTTATCTGTTCACAGGACATTCACAAAAACAGATTCTTTGAATTCTTTCGAGAGTTCCTTTTTCAGAGTATTGCACACTTTCACATGACCAATTGTTCTTTCGTTTATGCTATTCTATCTGAGAGAGATGAATTAATGCAACAGCTATTTCATTTGGCTGACATCTTTTAAAACAAAGCTTGCTCAGCAGGCAATTTCTACCTGTGGCAGGACCATTCAGATTTTCAGCATTGCCTGCAAGTACTTCTGAAGGTTAACTCACAGGTTCACCTAAAATTCCACTCCAGTGTTAGTGTTTAAAAGTGTATCACCACAGCATACACTTGCAACACAGAAGGCCTGTCAGATCTACTTAGTCTTTGAAAAACATCACTGCTGAAAGATACTTTCTACAGATAGGAGTTAATGCAACAAAGAATAGCAAAAGCTTAACATCTTTGAACTGCTATGTGCCCGTATAACTTCAGGTTGTATTCCAGGCTTAAACCCTCTGAGCTAAAGCACATCTGTAAACTGCTCATGGACACAGTACCAATCCTGAGGACCCTCACTATTAATAAAGACCTTAATCTTGGAAAAAAGTTCTTATTTTCAGTCTGTCACCATTGTATCAGTCAAATGCCTGCTACACCATGAACACAGCAGACCTCACATTCAGTAAAACAAGGACGCAAGAACTATTCCCACTGGCACCACCAATAACCTGCTCTACCAACTAAACTTGAATCTCCAGTCTCCTTACGTTTCTCCATCCAGCCCATCTTCTTTTTCAATAATTGTAACAGTTTGATTGAAGACAGCATCTTGAAACACATTGCCCTATAACAAAGTTTGCACATAACATTTCAAGTTAATTTCTTAAACACAGGATACAAAGTACAAATGTTTATCTTGTTCCATGTTCTTGGAAAAATTATAGAAAACAGCAACTCCTGCACAAGACTTTACTAAGTTTATAAGTAGTGCTATTTTGACTCAACACATAAAAGCACAAATGTTTTGTTGTGAGTACAATGAACAGTCTTGTCATTAGCAAGACAGTCATATCTAGCCTTCAATATGTTATTTACTATAACAAGAGATATTACATAGGAAGGGTTTATTAGGACTACCAAAACACAAAGATACAGAAGCCTGTTAATCTCTGACCAGCACTAAAAGAGAAAAAGAATCCCCTATTTTAATCTCTATTTATGCTTTTGGATAATCGTCCCCCAGATTGCAACGACTGGCCATTTATTTGCCTAGAGCGAAGTCTGCAGGTGGCATTCAGGTTGATAGAAGCATTTATTAGCAAAGCCCAATCTGAAAAGCACAGTGACATTTAAGTTATTCTAAAGAAAGCTTTAGTTTGGTTGGTTGGGTTCTTTAGGAGTACTGCCCACTACGATATAGTTCTAAGGCATTCCAGCTTCTATCACTGACATAAAACTTTAAATGCAAGGGGAACTACTGGCTACTTGTTTCACAGTCACTTGCTGTGCTTATATATCTACTGATTTGCTTAAATACCACAGAGACATTCACTTTCTGAAGAGGTAGTAACTTGATTAAGCAGTTCCTTCCTGACACCCCCACACGAACTAGGAAGGTTCAAATGAATTGCAGTATCAGGCTTACATTTACATCTTTGTAGTTGAGATTGATAACCAGACCAAAAGGACGACCACCCATAGGCTCAGCAGGGATGAAAGAGTACTCGAACGTGGCTTGTCTCTGTGGTGGAACTACTGTATTCAGAGAGAGAGCTGTGAAGTTCTGGATATAGAACTGGTAGTCTTGAGGATACCGGAAAGAAGCATCCAGAGACTCGACAATGAAATCCTCGGTGCCCTTGTTGGTGAAGCCCACCAGAAATTTTACAATGTTGTTGGCCGGAAAGTCTGAAACACAAAAAGATATTCAACCATTAGAAACTTCATATACCACATGTAGCAAATTTCTAAACAGAGACCATCTAGAACAGACATTGTGGCTTTAGAGCTTCACTGTTTCATGCACACACTGATACAGTTTAAGGAACAGTAAAGAGAATGGTAGATTAGCAGGGCTCTTACCTTCACCTTTCACAAATAAGATGGTTGTGTCAGCACTAGGTGAGGCTTTAGGCTCTCCTGACAAGTCTTCTTCCTCTTTTTCTTCTGTCTAAGACAAGAGACATTTTTGAAAAATCCTATAATGAACAGTGAAGCAAAGACCGTGCTTGGTTCATGAGAATCCCATGTGTCAAAGCAAGCAACAACAGCAGGTATTTGTACCAACTCCTTCTGTTGCAAGATTAGCACATGGTCTGTTCTCCCTCTAGACGTGATTAGCATTACTTTCAGCGTTTTTCTTTCTACTTGTTGTATTTGAGTCAGTGACTAATCTGAACTGCATTTACCCCTACTGAAAGGTTTATAATCAGAAAGCATCGGTCTGGTTTCTGCTTGCAGGTGAAAGGAATAGAATCTAAATGTTAAGTGTTCACATCCAAGATATTTCTACTAAGAAAACAAGCATTTCCAAACTGCAGACAACCATAAGACAAATGAGAGTTACTTTCCTAAACATTCAGGGAATGTTTATTGCAGCTTTCTATTCAGTTTTAATTAGTTAAGTGTATTTATGCCTGAAAACAGTTAAGACTGTTAGAAATCAGCAAGTTCATGGACCCACTTGTTCAATTTCACCTTTGCGATAATATACTTTTTAATTTGGCAAATGCAAGCATTGAGGGCTTATTTTGCACTTGGGGATTAGGTGACCATCACCACATCATCTAAATAGAAACAAGGCTGACCCAGTTTTGAGTAGTCTCAGTTAAACTGCTTGCAAGTCAGTGAGATCATTTGATTTTAGTGCTCAAATGACCACCTGGAGCAGTGGGTATCCGACCGGATCAGACATACTCTTATGAACTAGGGAAACAGAGCTGAGCACCCAGCATCTTGAACTCAGGATACTCTGCAAAAATGTATCTTCCATTCCAGTTGAAAATAAAAGACACTGCCTAGAAAGTGTACTACTTCATACATGAGTTGTAGACTATTTGTTAAAAGCAAATTACATCCAAAAGGTTATTTAATAATTTTCTGTCTTTACTGACATAGCATACCTTCTATCACTTAGCAAAGCTGGTCAACCATAAGCTCACCAACCTACCAACATTAGTAAAATCTGACAGAATCTAAGAACAGTTTTACCAGGTCTTCATTTTTATTATGTGTGTCTTCTAATGATGAACCCAAACTTCCTTAATTACATTAGAAATATGAGAATTCATACAAATCTAAGTACACCAAGTGTCTAGCAAGGCTAATACTCAACTGCTATTCACGAAACTGCATAAAATATTTCACTTATTTGTTCACAATTTCTTTTTGTTTTCAATTTTTTGAATTTGTGTTGTGAAATAAATTTAGTTAGCTGAATTCTTTTAACTGTATTGCCTTGTCTGATTAGTTTTGCTTAGCCTGAGTAACAAGGCTAAGGCTGCAAGCTGCAAACTTTCACCTTGAAAAGTTGAATTAATCTTGAACTGGCTTAGCTATGTGAAAGAAGGCTTTGAGACCAGTGCAAACTGAAACATTTGGAAGCCACAGCTGTCAGCAGAACGTGCAACCCATCCAGATGAATACAGCTACAGAGAAAGAATTTGACAAGGAACAAGGAGAACCTAGAACAAAAATTACCATTAAACCAAGAGGCACGGGCAAGGTGTGTGAAGAACAGGTGCACAGGTTGTAAGGCTATAAAAGCCCTGGCATTTGATTCTGGGTCCCTTTCCAGAGGGATTCAGCTTGAGCCGTCCCTATTGCAGTAGCACTCAATTACTAAACTATCTCCCCTGGTCTGCTGAGGGAAACCTATGTCAAAGGAACTTTTTAAAGGTTTGTCAAGCTGCAGCAAGTGATCCCAAACAGCAACATGCCGCGGGCATACCCTGCAACAAGTGTCAGAGGCCAGGAATGTAGCAAGTGAAAACGGGCTACAAAAACAAGATTGCAGAATTAATACTCTGCTTAATTAAGCACCAATATTCTGTTGCCCCTTGAAAATAAGCACTAAAGCAGCCAGAATGAAGTAGTCCTATGCCCCGCCGTTGTTCTCAGTTTACTGAGGCGCAGCTTAAGCTGGAGAACAACTACAGGGGGCTCCCATGAGAATGTGATTCTCTCCCTTGCTGTTGTTTTTTTTGTCACCCACAGTTTTGGCAGTAAGAAATCAAGTTTCTCCCCAGTGGTTCCTCAACTGGTAATTCATGAAGAAAAGGATAAGTCTTTCTGACACTTTAAACTGAACATGAGCCTAATTGGAGATGTGGAAATAGCTATTTGAAGATAGCAACGCTAGTAAACTCATATGTAAAATAGACCAGAAATGCTTGAAGCTGGATAATTCATACTTTTGAAGTAACATTCATGTGCAGTTACCAAGTCTGTTGGCTCATCTTCTTCAACTTCAGCTTCATCATCTTCATCTTCAACTACAGTATCTTCCACAGCTTCCTCATCTTCCGTAGCATCTTGAGCTGCAACTAATAAACTTGAACCTACCAAAACAAAATGCAGATAAAGGAAAGCCTTCTTAATGCCTAGTCAAGAGAAAACTGATACTGAAGTATAATTCTCAAACTAATGTTTGAGGAACTCCTTAAAAATCTGTCCACTACAGTGTTTTGAAGCCTCAGCCGCAAAAATTTCACATTCAGATGATGTCTGTGTTGATCTTTCAGCTTTACTCCTTCCCTAATAACTTTCTCACACGCTTGTTTATCTGCCACTAAGCTCAAAACTAAAAAGTTTTCAGCTGGATGGCAAGAAGTTCAGCATTCACACAGGAATGCTCAAACTTGCAGAAGGCGACAAATTTGCCCTAAAAGCAATTGTTTAATTTTGCAGCATGCTAAAGTATAAAAACACTTTAATTTCATAATTAAAAAAGTAAACATAAGACATTGCTATTGCCAGGACATTAATTTAGTAAGTACTGCTTCTTCTAAGGCTAGCAAGTCTAATAGATGACTAGCATACTGATAATAGAACAACATACTTTGCAAGTAGCTAAAAAGTTTTTAGTTTTTGCACTCACTCTCAGAGTTTAAAACATAAAAAAGACTTTTTTTAGTACAAACTCCTTAATATCGTGTACTACTAATATGCAAGAGAACCACAACATCAGTCAGAAAAGAAACCTGACATAGAGCAGGGCTCCAAGACAAGTGTAATCTGATAGTTCATTGCCTCTGCTTTCACGGAGCCTGGCCTCACACATTCAAACACTGGGCAAATACAATTAATGAAAATACCAGCCAAGCCACAAAGTTCTGTCCATTTGCAGCTCAAAGCACATGTAGGCAAGACTGGGGGCTTTTAAAACACATGCATAAAAAACGACAGATTTTTTTTGTTCACAAACCTAATGTTTTCCAAATATGAAAGAGTAGAAATGAATGGATGATTGGTTTACCTAACTCTGAGAGAGACCTAATTGCTACAAATATGCATTTGAAATAATTATTTAAAAACCTTCAAGGGAAATAAGAATTCTTGAGCAGGGTGTCCAAGGACTTAAGAAACAGTCAGTCAGAGTCAGAAAAAGCAAACACCCCTCCTCACAAGTGCGTTTGGAAGGTATGCTCAAAGACTTTTGCTCGAGCACGTGCAATACTTAACCTAAGCCTCAGCTATCCTGACCTTATTGACTCAAGTTTTAAACTTGAAAGTGTACAAACAAAGATTTATTTAAAAAAAAAAAAAATTCAAGAAGAGACCAGGGTACAACGAAGCTACAGGCACCCTTGGCAAGCAGCTGCCCAGCACGCTCTCTCAAATCCCTAACTTACAGTCTTCCCAATGGACGCCGGAGGGGCTGCTGCTGGTGGTGATGTGGCAATAGCGGGAACGGAGAGCTGCCGGCTGTGGGAAGGGACTGACACAGAGCGTGTGCTGCAGTCCACTGCAAGGGCTGGGGGAAAGCCTGCATTCCCTCTCCTGCCTTCCCAAACTTAGCAGCAGCGAGGCAATTTCCAGACCGTGAATCAGATAACGCGACCGCGTCAACAGAGATTAGCGCTCCGCGGTGTCGCCAAGGACACTCGGGGGGCGGCGGCAGACGAGGTGGGAAGGCAGGGTGGCAGCCGGCGCATCTGCCAGGGAATGTGGGAA
>VXBA01000662.1:115589-282176 GCA_013399895.1 Serilophus lunatus | reverse complement strand
CCTTCCCTTCCCTTCCCTTCCCTTCCCTTCCCTTCCCTTCCCTTCCCTTCGGGAGCGGCCACGGCGCCCAGCCCGCCGGGACAAGCCGCTCGGGTTCGGTCTTGGGGATGTCCTGCCCTGCCCGGTCCTGGGCTGCCCCCGGGAGGAAGGATGTACCTTCTTTCAGTGGTTGCAGAGAATGCAGAATTTACAGGCCACAAGGACACTCGGGAGAGCTCCCAAGATAAGGAAGAAAGTAATAAAAGACAGCTCAGCGACTGTGCTGAGATCAGCTCCGGCTGGGCGAAAGGTGAGGGGGAGATTGCACCCACCCGCTCACGGACCACTGACCCCAGAGAGCCACCGACTCGAAAGTAGAGAAGGGCTGATCATGCGGATTAATTAGCATGAGGAGCGAGGGAATTATTAACCAACAGAAGATAGAATTCTGATTAATAAGAGATCTAAGTAATTTGTAGATAATGAACATTAATGCCTTTGTTTGCTAAAAATGCATAAAGAGTGGAAAGTTTCGATAGCTGGTGTGTGCTTGATCTGTGGAATACCACTGAGCACCCAGGCTTGCGCGACTCTGAAATAAGTAACCCATGCCTTTCTCAAGGTGGTGCACACCGAGTAGTAACAAATCCAATTTTTTTCTGAACAGCGGGGTCCCTTCAACTCGAAACATTCTGTGATTCCGTGGGAAGTGCCGGCTGTGGCTGTGTGGGGCGGTCGTGTCCACAGCAGGTGGACAAGGCAGGTGTGGGAGCCCAGGCTTTTCTGCCTCTTCTCTGCCAGCATGACTTCGGCACTAGGGAGTGTAGCAGCCTGTGCCTTCAGCTTGGAATGCTCCGAGTGCAGGGAATGCCAGTCGTCTTCATCTCTGTTAACGTACTAAAACACGGTAAAATCCAAAGGATAAGGATTTTTGGGGGTTTTTTTGTAGATTAACATACTTCTGGAAGGATGAAGGATAAAGCATATTACTGAAACAAAGGTGCTATCAAAATCTCATCATTCTGCCTTTCTTTAGAATAACTGGGTTTGAGTCATGTATTTGGTGGTTTGATTGAGAGTTTCCCAGAGTGTGAGAAGCAATGAATATGATACTGATTCATTGCCTTTATCTCAGTGGATGCCATGTCAGAGTTATTAACGTGGAAAGCTTTCCCAAGCCCTACAATCAATATATTTAGTGAAAATAAAAATACCAAGGCCAAAAACAGTCTCCAAGCTTTCTTTTTTCTCCCACAGTTAATTCTGGAATTTGCATATAGGATACATACTAAATTTCGAGATAACTTTAATTTGTCATTTAGGCGTTGGCAGCTTGATGCAATGGTAAAGGTACTCTTGAGGCTTTCATTTTTGATTTTCACTCGTTGGGTTTTGATCCTGTAAATTACACAAAGAAAATTATCATAAGAAGCCACTCTAGCTAAGTTGTATCTTGTTTTAACATGCTGGAAACATTACTGAAATGCTGTTTAGTATTGATCGAAAGTGATCCATGACTATGAGAATTGGAAAATATTCCCCGCTACTGATAAAAGTATTTCTAGTCAGATTATATCCACACAATGGTATAATATTACTTTTTCTGTAAAGGCCTTTGTTTAACATACAATCAATCTTTGGCCAAACACGTTTGACTTAACCTAGTTGCAATTTGGTTGTTTTGGGGGATTTTGGGGGGAGGGGGAAAGCAGCTAATTATTTTTTTTCTTCAGAAAAGTAAACGAACACTGGCATGCTGTAGGAGGTTTCCTACTGTAGGAACTGAAACATTTTGTATCTTCTATCAATGTGCACTTCATGTATTTTCAATCTGAGTTAACTGCTCTTGATGTTGCCAGTTAATGAACCTGTGTGGTGCTGTTACTGAATTTTCACGTTGTGAGAGCACACAAAGGTGTTAATTAAAAGTGCGTGTGAAAAAAATTTAGGTACCTTGACTAGGTGCAGCAAAACACTAAACCAAGACTGACTGCCATATTACAACTGGGCCTAAAAGCGTATTAGGTCGCAGTTCTTTTGTGATAAGTACTGTACCCATATTAAACAAGTTATAATTTGAAAGGAAAGCCTGCATGAAAGACTGAAGTAAGATGCAGGGATTCTTTTTTTTTTTTCCCAATGGGATTGTTCCATGTGTGCATTCACAGGCATAATAAGTGTTGACATTATTTACCACTATTTTGACTTTAAGATTTGACATCTCTTATGTTGGATGCTAATTCTTAGAAGACTGGTGCTCTCTGGGAGTTCCCATCAGAATGTGATTGCAGTCATGTACAAGAATTGTATCCTTGCATTTAAAGAAAGGTTTTCAGTTAGGAATTACAAGTAAAACTGTTACCAGGGAATATGCCTTTAGTTTCATAATGTGTATTACAAAGAGGGTGAGCATTCCTAGCCTGTAGAGTATAAATAAAGTTTACCTTATATTTCTATTTTAAACTTCTTAAATGAATCTCCCAGATGTGTGTTTCCTCTTAGAAGATATCAGCAAAAGGCAAACCACTGTTTATGTGCATAGAGAGAGACTTAATAATTTTTTGCATTAATATTTGCTTTTGTCATGGTCAAGCGTTTAAGAATCAGCTGGACTTGACTCTTCAGCATTTACTCAGTGGCTTCTATGAGAGATGAATTCAGCAAAGCACTTTTAGGAACAGTGGCATATGTGAAGTCCTAACCTGTTATCTGTTTCCTGTTTCTCAGTTTTGGATGATGTACCAGGATGTCTCATGAAAAAGCTGGCTGCAATATAACCTGACTAGGATAGAGATCTTGCTTGTAAGGTAGAAGGAAATTCTTTTGGTAAAATCAGGAGGACCACTTTCTCACTTGTTCCCTGAGTTTTCCTGGAACTTTTTTGGTGGGTTTTAATGTGGACATTGTTATAGGTGTTAACAGCTTGTAGTTGCTCCCACATGCTAAGGACTGCATAATTCTCTTCAAGTTCGGGTCAATGCAGTGGATTTTTTAAGTAACCTCCCTGATCCAGTGCACCTTGAATAGGTAACTTGATGTTTTTACTGAAACTCTTCTTGGGCTCACAGATAAGACCAATTTTTCTGTTTTTCAGGAAGTGTCAAAAGCTGCAAAATTTTTTTCTAATAGTTCGTGATTTTGTACCCTTCTGTATTTCATCATGCCTGCTGAAATCAGAAGAGATAATACCATGCTTCCAAAATAACTGTACCAACATTTATCTCTCTCCCTTTTTGTAGTTTAGAGAAGGAATTCTATGGCTATGGAATTCTGAGATGTTTTTTCCTTTGAATTCTTATAAGACTTTTCAAAATTACAAACAGTTACTCTATGTGGCAGTTGTTAATGAGAATATCCCACTTAGTCCTATCAAGCTGACATTATTCTTTCTCACCACTGACTATAACTGTGGGGAATCAATTTATTTTAAATTGATGCAGGCAGAAAGGGGTCATATTGTAACCCTCATCCTTGGAAGTCCCATTGTCTGCTTCTGTCTAGGTGGTAGTACAGGAGACAAAACAGGGCTTAATACATTTTGTAACACTTAGGTTGAAGGTTGAGGTGATGGTTTTGCAATATATACAGCTTAAAGCATACAGAGTATTTTTAGCCACCAGATTTTTCTTCCCTCTTCATGAAGAGCAGAAACAAAACTGTTGACATGAAAAGATAAAAAGCTATTTTTATTCTACCCTATAAGTTAATTATTGCTATTAATTCAGTGATAGGCCAGCTACTTGGTAGATTTATGTCATTGTGGTCATGAATTTGACAAGTTCAGTCTTTCTCACCCAAGAAAAGGGTGCTACACTGTAAAATTAGGAAAGTACAAACCTGCAAAGAGTCCTGGCTTCTGAAGAGTTCCCTCGTTGCCTCGAAGTGTGTCATTTGTGAGATGCTAGTAACAAGAAAACCTAACAGACTGTCTTCTTTAAGTAAAAGATTAAATCTTTTCATAGTTAAATAATTTAATTAACTGTTAAATTAGTGTATGTAAAGAATACATAATAAGGGCACCATTTTAAAGTCTTCAAGAAAACTTAGCCTGAAAGTCAAAGTGATTTAGTGGCTTTAGCTGTACCAAACTAAAGATTTGTCATGTTGATCTGATTATCTACTAATCCTTGTAGCTTGAAATGCCAGAGATATCAACTTCAACATTACATATTAAATTCACATTTCTGTGAATGCAAATCAGATCGGTAGGCTTGAGAGTTTCCTTAGTATTGGAGCCTATACGGCACAGTGACTTTAGGTACCAGTATTCCCTTTTACTTAATTTGGACTGAGTGTGGAAGAATTCAGGAGTGGCAATGAATCTGAGGGTGTAGATCTGCATAGCTAACTGGCATGCTTCAGAACTGCTTGTTCTGGAGGAGCTTGGGGCTTTCACAGACATGGATCTTGTTCACTAGTGGCAAGCTCTGAGGTGAGAGGCTGCAAACCATCTTCCCACAGTTCAGCAAGTGATCCCATATGTTTTTTTTTCTTGTATCAGGAGTAAAATGGGACAAATGTTCACTGGTGGTTTTTTTGGCTAATGTTCCCAGTTTCTTGATATACATTTTATTTATTTTTTTTAATTGTACCACATTACCATCCAGAAATATAGCAGAGATGTTTAGTTGCTGCAAAAAAATTAGTCTGGTTCTGAACACTCTCATATTTATACAGCTTTTCTCCAGAAGGTCTATCTAAAAAAAAAATAAAAAAAATTAGGAGATAGATGCGATGTTGATGAGGCCTTTGAAGTGGATGAGGAAGAGGAAATGAGGACATGTCTGCACCAGGAAAGTTACCAGGCTAATGAGAGCCTAAGTGCTGCTAGCAGTGTTCAGTTCTCCTGTAGCACTTCAGTGCAACCCTACCCTTCTTTACGTAACAAGGTGTAAGACAACATACATATGTTTTTTTACTGTCTGTCTGTACTCATGCATCCCTTCCAATATTTACCTTCCAATCCTTTGATTTCTTTTCTTCTTGAAAAAGCAAAAAAAGGCAATTGCCATAACTTTTTAGTCCCTTTTTTTTTCTTCAAATAATAAATTGCGAAGTGTCTGGTCACTGCTTGAAATTAGGTGATTGCATCACGTGATCTGTGTAAGTCAAAATTCCACACTTGAACTTCCAAGAACTTTAGGAATGCCATCTTACCTTTAAAGTCCTTAAAGTAACTTCTTGGTCAGAACCTTCAGCTCAAGCCGTTGGAATTTTGACCCAAGAAGGGAGGGGGAACTGCTGCACATGGCATCTAGGAATGTTATAGGTAAAACACTTACAGTGTCAGTTTGAATTATACTGTAGCTGTCTGTGATTCGCTGACTCTATCATGTCTCTTTCCATTCTGGCAGTTTCAAGAGAAGCCACGTGGCTTCAGTCAGCATTCTATTCAGAGAAGATGGAAAGGCAACTGAGGATAAATTTGAGTAAACTTCAGCCATACTGTTACTGTATAGTGGAGTTGTGTCATGCTGCTATTGCAAAACAAGAGGTGACACCCTCTGTTCAGTTTATGCAAACTATTTTTTCACTAACTTCAGTGGAAATTTTCCATCTGTGAAGATAAGTCAATGTGGGCCATTATTACAAAGTGATTAAAAATAAGTTCACCCTTGCACCTGCATCAAGCTCTGGTGGAGTGACAAGTCTAAAGGGTGTAATTGTCAGATTTTGGCCTTACTTAGAGTAATCCCTGACTTTAAAGCAAGAATTTAAAAAAAAATAAAAACACCAAGAAATCAAAATTCAACTACTGACTAACCCATTTGATTGTATAAAATGAAGAAAAATAAAAGTTTACATCAAAGCATTGAGAAATAAAAAAGTCTTCCATGCTCAATGAATTGCTCTATTTACTGACTTCTGAGAAGGATGAAAAAAGGGGAGATTTTAGTTGCTGAAGACAAAGGTAGAAGGCGAAAAACACGTTTGAAATGCTGCTGAGTTAGTCTCTTGGAAGAAGGCTATACGTTTTTTTACTGACTCGCCAAGATACTATAATAAATTTTGTAATAAAGAGGAATAGAGTTTGATCCACTATTTTTAAATGTTTGGTTTAATTTCTTTTTTCTTACACCACCTGTAACTGAAAGAAAAGAGAAAACTATAAGAAAAAATATCTCAAATTCTGGTGGAAACCTTTCAGAGTACTTCCTCTTTTGTTGTACTATATTACACTGTTCTTGATACCTATTTTCACTTCTCTGTTTGAATGTATCAGGCCTGGTACATGTACTATATTCTCATGCAAAGAATCAGAAGATATACTCGTCATTTTCTCTCGAATTGTTTGGCGGCCTTGTCTGTGATCCAGTGGCTGCCTGTATAATTTTTAATTTGTAAAAACTGTAATCAAACATAATTAATTTAAATATGAATTAAATTTTTAATGATTTGTAATCTTAATGAAAACTGTAATGTTCATTACTCAGTTAATTCAAGGCACAACTCCAGCACTTGCATTTGATATTCTTAACACTTCTGTATTACACATCTGCAAGTCCAAACACTCCTATATATAAAATATTGCAACGTAAGTGTTATTAAAGCACTACTACTAATTTTATCCGAGAAGAGTATTTTCATTGTTCCAGCAGCATGAGATCTTACCATGACTTCTTCTGGACTGGGGGTTTTCCTAGTCGAGGTGAAATGATCTTCCCCAGAAAGCTGTTTCTCAGGACCAAAACCTGAGTGTGTTCCAAATACAGAGACAGGGCATTAAGTGAGAAAATAAGACACCTCTGTTACGGAGGATTCTTTAATAATGCAATCCAGCAGTGACTCCCCATTTCTATAAATGGCTCTTCATGAGGAAGTACAAGGGCCTTAACTGACAATTATTCTGGCGATGAAACATCTCCCAGATTCCTGTAATTCTTTTTTAATAGTGTTTTCTTCTCACCAGGTCAGACTTCTCCTTTGATGTGCTGATTCTTTTTACCTAGGGATTCCTCCTGTGGGAAAAATGTCCACACCCAAAGACTCCTTCTGACAGACTGTGCAGAAAGGTGTGTTGCTTCTACAGCAAGTGTTTGTATGACTTAATGACTATTTTCTCACAGGTGTCCTGAAGTTTTCTATGGAATCCAAGAAAGAATTAATTTCCTTACAATGGTTTAAAAGAGTATTCATGGAAACAATACAGCTTGGAAAATAGATATTTTGTTTGGAACTGAACTCATGTGTCACTTGGCCTCTCCAGCATGTGTCCTCTCTGATTAGGAGGAGGAGATATCCAAAATGGGATGGCATTACATGAATTTTCACAGCAGCCCTGAAGTATCATGTTACCTAATTTATCTTTCCTATACATGTGTGCCCCTTCCATTTAAACCAGTGTGTTGTATAAAGTCCAAATATAGTCTAGAATATTAGAATATCAATCATACCACATGAGATGGGAGATTTTGGCCTCTTGCCATGCTGCTGTACAAAGAGAAATGAAGTAAAAGAACAACAAAGAGCAAAGCGGGATTTCTCTGAATGTCCAGAACAGTGAGAACAGCTTTTTCTGAGAGTCATGTGAAGTTGCTTGCTATCACTCTGATACATCATTGTAGCTGCAGTGAATTTGGAGAGCCCAAGCTCAGCTGCACCAGCTAAGGCTGGATCTCAAGAAAAGGCCTCGGTGGGTGCATGTGGCTCCTCACAGCTACTTTTGTTCTATGTATTGTGACAGCTTGTGGTGATGGGGGGCAAGAGAAAGGGACACACAGCCTGGAAGATGGTGGAGGGACACAGCTACTAGGGAACTACTTCACCCTTCATTACATTGCCAGAGTAGAAGGGGAACGTATCAGCCACTGCATCTTACTTCTAAAGGTACATGTTTTCTCTGCATAATCACTGTCCAGGATGTAGATGATGTTTTCCATTTTCAGATAGGCTTTTATGTCAGTCATCTAATTATAACAGTCCCTTGACCATATGCTTTGTTTCGCCCTCTTACATCTGTCCGTGTTCTGTGCATTCCCTTTCATTCATGTCCTTCACTCATGCCATGCCAGAGACCTGTAAGAGCTGACCTCAAAATCTAACAAAGTGTGTTGATTCAAACAGGCTTTGCACCAGCTCAAGATCTGTTAGACAGCACTGTGAACTACAAGATGCTGCCCTGGCATACTTCGGCAGGGGAGTGGGGCACGACGGACAAAAATGTAATTATAACTCACTTCAACTGCATGTGGCAGTTGAAATCCCTCTCGTGTTTAGCCTCACCAGCAGGTCACATTTTCCGAGATGGGCTCAGAAACACAAGTTCCTTCACAAAGTTGCCAGGCAGTCTCTTTTTTTTTTGCTTATGGTTCTACATTCTTCCTGCAAATATTAAAAGGAAGCTGCTAGTGGTCCTCTCAAGTCACTTCTCCCAGAAACAAGCAACACTGAAGTTCTCCCAGAGATATTGAATATGGTCTCTGTATTCACTTTCTCAGCTTCAGTGGGAACCAGAATATATCCCTGTCCTACATAACATGTATTCTTAAGTATAACATGTAGTCTTTTGTGCATCTCAAAGCGTGAGCAAACACTATGACTCTTGATCCTATGGAAGTATAGTAATGTAGCCATAAGCAGAATAAGGGAGATTATAGTTTTCTGGGGACAATCTCATGTAGAAAGGAACATGTTGCTACAGTGGTCCAAACTGGCTGCATAGTCTGATAGATGTCTATACTCCCATGGATTAGAGGTGGTAAGAGGTAAACCTCTGACACGTTTTTTCACATGCCCTGCTACACGGTGGCTGGCAGAAGGGACTGTAATGCTGCTTCTTCCCTTCTCTCCTGCTAACTTCACAGTGTTCAGTAAAGAGTGGAGAGATCCTGTTTTTCTTCAATGTGAACCTGCAGGGGAATGCTAAAATTAAGTTACTGCTTCAGAAAGATCAAGCATGGAGGGCCGTATCCTCCTACTTTGTGTTCCATTGAAGTGGAACTATTGTAGTCAGTGATTGCCTGACTCCGTTATTACCAAACAAATCAGAGTAGTATAGTGAGAAATAAAACCAAATCTTAAAACACATTCCTTCCACCCCTTCCTTCTTTCTGGGCTTAACTTTACTCCTAAATCTCTACCTCCTCCCACCCAGTGGTATAGGGGAGCGAGGGTTGTGGTAAGTTCATCACACGTCTCTGCTGCTCCTTCCTTTTATAGGGGAGGAGGACTCCTGACACTCTTCCTGTGCTCCAGTGTGCAGTCAGTCCCACGGGAGACAGTCTTCCTGTAATTTCTCCAACATGAATCCTTGGGCTGCAGTTCTTCACAAAGTATTCCAGCATGGGTCCCTTCCACAAGGTGCAGACCTTCAGGAACAGGCTGTTCCAGCAAGGGTCCCCTACAGGGTCAAAAGTGCTGCCAGCAAACCCGCTGCAGTGTGGGCTCCTCTCTGCTCGTGGCCACAGGTCCTGCCAGGAGCCTGCTCCAGCAGGGTCACAGTCTCCTTTGGACTTCCTCTGGTGTGGCATCTTCCACAGGCTGCAGGTGGATATCTTTGCCGTGCATCTCCCTGGATTGCAGGAGATTCTCTGCTTTGGTGCCTTCCTTTGGAGCACCTCCTCCTTAACTTTCACTGACTCTGTGGTCCAAGGAGTTGTTTCTCTCGTATGTTCTCACTCCTTTCTCTGGCTTCAGTTGCTCTTGTGCATTTTTTATCTTCTGTTCTTAAACATGTTATTCCAGAGGTGCTACCACCATTGTGGATGGGCTTGGCCAGCGCTGGGTCAGTGTCGGAGTCATCTGTCACTGACTCTGTTGGACATAGGGCAAGCTACTGGCAGCTCCTCCTGCTTCCAAAACTTTGTCACATAAACCAAATACTCCTCTCTAAAAATGCTTTCTAAATGCTAACGCATTTATCCTCATGTCTTGTTGAGTGAACACAAAAAATATTACTATCTTCATTTCAGAAATGAGAAACTGCAGCCCTGGGACTCGTATGAAGGGAATCATGCAAGGCCCTGCTGCAGTTCAGCCTGCGACAGAGATGGACCAAGAGTTCACAGCAAGCTTAGCACTTCATAACACAGGAGATTCTCCTCCTGAAAGCATCGCTATTGTCTAGTAGTGGACTGTTTCCATTAACCCTGTTGCAGGTGAGTTGTTTGTAGTACAGTTTGTGCCTGTTTCCAAGTGAGTGCTTAAAGCCTGGCACAAAACAAAGCAAGCTGCAGTCTAAGACTATAGACAAGTTATGTAGAAGCCTGGAGCAAAGAAGGAATTAAAATGAATGTGGGAATCCTCTGGCAGTGCTATGTTTCAAACAATGCCCTGTCATTACAATAAATGGTTCTATTTACTTAAGAACACTGAATGATTTATTGGACAATGACATAAACCTGTAGGATAGGGCATTCTCTGTGTACATGGATTAACCCACGTGGATTAAGAGTCTCCAACACCTGGTTCTAGGAAAAAGATCAGTAAATAGGTGATCTTAATCCAACTTCAGTTGCAGGAGGCTGTATGTTGGGTGAAAAGGACACAGAATATGCTCGCACAAAGACACATCTCACCTCCTGAAACTGATGGGCTACTCAGGGTGAAGGACAAGGTGTGCTGGCAGGGCAGCAACTGGAACTAAGCTGGAGGCTACGTGTCGGTTTGTGACAGGGCCACTGGCAGAGGCCTTGCCTATTCCTAAACCGCAGGTGAATCCTGCACTGCTGCTGCAATCATTTTGCATCTAAGGAAAGAATGCCTTAAATAACACTGCTTCCACTGTCAGAGGAGAAAGTTGGCAGCGAGTTCCTTAGGGTACAGGCTTCTGTTTTTGTTCAGCATTTCTGTGATATCTAACATAATGAAGCATGATGGTGTGAAGAAATATTACATACAAATACCCCCAAAATGCCAGGCAGTGGAAGGATTTATTTCCAAAGCTGAGAACACTAAACATAATGGCACGTACACTGGACATGAAAGAATGCACTGCTTTTCCCTCTCTCCAGGCCTTTTTAATGCCTTGCCTGGCCTCCTCTTGTGGCATCTCCCAGGTTGTCTATAAGAATGTTATATTTTCAGGGAGCTAACTCCTCTGCAAGTCAGGAGAAGGAAAAACATCTGTGGGAAGCTGTTCATTCCAGGCAGCAGGACCTTTCTTGAGCAACACAAATTCCTTGCCTCCTCGAATTAAATCCCTGGAAAAGGTTTTTCTGTACTTACGGATGGAAATTTCCAGGTTATACAACATAATAAGAAATAATAGGGCAGTACGTTTTCATGCGAAATCAACCTTTCCCCTTAGAGACTTCTCTCGTGACATGTTGGAGAATTGAGTTAGGTGCTTTTGAGCAGCGTGGAGGCCCTCCAGCACTGCTCCCTCTCTCCTCTGGCTGAAGCCACCTGGATCCTAGCAGAGCAGTGGTACCTTCTCACACAGTTAGGCCCTGGAGGTTTGTCTGCAGTAAAGAATTCTTTGGAATGCAGTTGTTGTAGTGTTCCTTCAGACTAACACTGTATTATTGTCTTGCCTTAGCACCTGGCACTATGTTACAGGGAGGGAGCACATGGCATAAGATTCCCTGTTTCATACAAAAAAAAAAAAAAGGAGAAAGAGATACTTAGGTAGGTACTCCAGTGTCAGAAACTTAAGTGGGAGAACTTGAAGACAGTCTGAAGCAAAGCTTTACCTTTAGAAATGTCAGAAGCTGCCTTGTTGCTTTCCATATTTGGAGACTCTCAATGAGTTGACTTTATGGAAGTTCTGCAGATGTAAATGGCATCTATTGCATTCATTCTTTTTCAAAGGTGTCTCAGTACAAGCATCTGTGTTTTCTGCATAATCACAGATTTTTGGTAGCTTTTACAAACACCACTTGAACAATGGGAAGAACTTCTACAAAAAAGGGACTGCATTTTAAAATTTTACAGTTATATGCCAGATAGCAAAAGCCCAACATTCACTTTTATTATCTTAATCCTACATTACACTGGTATATAAACAAATTAAGAAGTTGTTCAGCGTAAAGGGCGTTAGGGCCTAAGATGCCTCTAGCAAGGCTTGAAAATTTGGAATTCCTCTAGCTTCAACTGGGTATTTATTTTAATCAAGATTGGAATTTAGTATTTCAGAGTATACTAAACTCAGAATCTATTATGGAGAACACAGAACATCACTAGTGTCTCGGGAAAAACAACCTTGAATCTGTGTCAGAAATGGTAATTTCCAGTCAAGAGAAGAGTTGAAGATGCAGTATTTTTAAGGCTGTATTATTTAATATTATGCAGGTGTAGTACAGTTCAGTGTTTTATGTGTATCAGCAGTTGCTGTGAATTCGCAGAGTCGCAGAATGGTTTGGGTTGGAAGGGACTTTAAAGATCATTCCATTCCAAACCCCCTGCCACGGGCAGGGACACCTTACACTAGACCAGGCTGCTCAGAGCTCCATCCCGCCTGGCCTTCAACATTTCCAGGGATGGGGCATCCTCGGATTATCCGGGCGAACTCTTCCAGGGCCTCACCACCCCCACAGCAAAGAACTCCACATACCCAATCTAAACCGAATTCCCTTCGGCGTGAAGCCAGTCCCCCTCCGTCCTACCCCTCCGTTCCCTTGGCCCCACCCCACGCCGCATCCCGGGAAGCGGAGCCGGTCCCGCCCCATCCCCGCCCGCCCGCGATGCTTTTGGTCCCTCTGCCGGCGCCGTAGCGGCCGAGGCGGTGCCTGCGCCCGCCCGGGCATCCGGCATCCCGCATCCCGGATCTGCGATCCCAGTTCCCGGCGCCATGGATTCCCGGGCGGTGCTGATGAGCCAGGTCGTGCCCGGGCAGTTTGACGATGCGGAGAGCTCGGACGGGTAGGAGGCAGCGCCGGGAAGGGAGGGCGGGCGCTGCTGCCGGCGGAGCGACAGGACGAGAGAGGGAAGGCTGCTTCTCTCTTGCGTTCCGTGTGCTGGGGCCTGGGACGGACCTGCTGCGTGCTGGGTGCTGCTGGCGCGGCCCGCGGCGCCTGCGGCGGGACATCAGCGCCCCGGGGTCGGTTCGCTTGGAAAAGACCTCCGGGATCATCCAGTCCAGCCTCTGAGCGAGCATCGCGCTGTCAGCTAGGCCGCGGCACTGAGTGGCGCGTCCAGTCGTTCCTTAAACACCTCCAGGGACGGTGAATCCGCCGCCTCCCTGGCAGTCCTTTCCGATGCCCAATCACTCTTTGTGTGAAGAAATTCTCCCTAATGTCCGACCTGAGCCTCCCCTGATGGGGCTTGAGGCTGTGTCCTCTCGTCCTGTCACTGGGAGCCTGAGAGAAGGGACTGAACCCCACCTGACTCCAGCCTCCTTTCAGGTAGTTACAGACAGCCATAAGGTCACCCCTGAGCCTCCTGTTCCCCAGGCTGAACAACCTCAGCTCCCTCAGCCGCTCCTCATAGGGCTTGTGCTCCAGCCCCTTCACCAGTTTCGTTGCCTTTCTCTGGTCCCGCTCCTACACCTCAATGTCCTTCCTCAGTTGAGGAGCCCAGAACTGGACGCAGTGAATTGAGACATAAGTGAATCATGAGAGTTCATTTCTCCCATAAATTCTGGTTTAGACATTTTTCATGTAGGTTGTGCTGGTGCCCTGAGGTACCAGCAGGCTGGCTGTCTGCTGCTGGTGAGGGTTCGTGTGAGACCTTGCCAGTGGAAATCTGCTGGGGCAGCAAGCAGAGTGATTTGTCCCTGGTGAAGGAGCCAGCTGGCACATCCATCTGATTGGAGTCAGAGGGATCTGAATGTGTGTAAACATAGAACAAGTTAGAAGGCAGCACTGATATGGTGAACACAGTAATTTAGAGGCAGCCTGTGTGTTAAAGGCAGTGACATCCTCTGTAAGCATATATTGCTTGCTTAAACACAGATGAAGTGAGAAACATCTCCTGGAGAGCCAACCTTGTGAAAGCATTTGTTGGAATAAATGTATCGAAGTTTGTGTGATTGTAGCGATCGTTTTTATTCATATAGACATCTGTATTCCTTTTAAGGGAATCTACAGAAGACACAGAAACATCTAAAGGTGGGGTCACTGAGAACTGCCAGTGTGAAGAAGTTAACACTGAGGAAGGAGATGGTGATGACGACAACGAGGATGAAGAGGAAGATGAAGACTGGGACTGGGATGATGAGGTGGGAAGAATCACGAAGCGCCACAATGCTGCTGGTGGGTGCAACCCACAGGTATGTTGGAAGCTGTTCTGTGGGCAGCAAGGGGGACCAAGAGCAAATGGGGCTAATTTGAAGGCTTTGTTCTTTGTTAGTATTAATAGCAAACAGAGTTTTTTTATTGAGAGAATCCCCTTCTTTTGAGTCCGTTCCTCTGCCATGCCATGTGTGCATGTACACTGTAGCCAGAATTCAGCTTGATTTTCTTGTCTCAAACCCTGGATTCTCTTTTTGACTGCGGTTTTCCTTCTGTTCCTTACCTTTCTTAACTTTTCTTTCTTTGCCTACCCTGATCTCTACTGATGTCCCTTACATTTTGGTACTAGTTCTCTGTGTTTCTGAGCATCTTCCCCATTCTTTCTATAGAATTTTAAGACCATACCTGCTAGTCGCACCCAGGGTAAAACAGATTATGTTTTTGACTTAATGGTGAAGGAGGAAAGAAAAAAAACATAGTAAATGGAAGGAGGTGCTAGAAGTGCATTAAAGTGTGTGCTGTTGGCACATAAACTCTGGCATTGTGCAGAATGAAAAGCACACTTGAAGGTTAAGAAGGATGCTGGTTCTCACATCAGCTTGGACACTAGAGGTTCAAAACCTGATTTTTCTTACTGTCACTAGCTTAGCAGAACTGTTGAAATAAGGTGGTGCTGATCACAGCATGTCATGTCTGACAGCACTTGTCCTGCGTGATTTATTCTTCCCTTTAGTTGGAGGTGTATGATCTCCAGTGCTGGTGAAATCATGTTCAGGTATTAGTTGTATTTGGAGAGGGCTGCCTCTAAGAAAAGACAACATCTTGGAAAGTTTTCTCTACTCATTACCTTCACATTTTTTTCTCTTATTTTTCTTCTGGTTTCTATCTCCTATTTTGCTTCCTTTTGCAGATAGAAAAAGTGCTATATGAGAGACTGGCAGCTTCCTAGACTAGAAATAATCCTGGTTTGGGGCACTATTGGGATTTTAACTAATGTGTTACCTTTATTTTCTTCTCTTGAATTAAGTAAAATGTGATGCTAATCCATATCTGTTTCTTCACCCTTTATGGTTTTCTTGTTATAGCTTTGAGCATAGGCATTTGAGCTGACTTTTCCAATGATACTGTCAGAATTTCAAAGGACTATGTACAGAAAGTAACTTGCAGTACAAATCCTTTGTTTTAGGCAAATAGACAGACCTCCAGTTGCTATTCAGCAAAAATGTCCACCCCTACAGACAAGGTTTTAAGAAAATTTGAAAACAAGATTAATTTAGGTGAGTATAAGTGCATTGTCATCTCTCATGAAAACAGTTTCTACTCTGTGACATTCTCAGACTAATTCAGCTTGCGTTAAACCAGAACTCACTGAATGAGTTAACCTTTATTAGGCAGATTAAAAATGGCTCTTGTGTACTTGACATTGCCTTTAGTCTCCATCAACTGGCTGTCATACCCCTTTCTCTTCACCTTCAGAGCCACAGGGCTGTTTTGTTGTTTTTTTTTCCCTTCCCCCTGACTTCTCCAGACTTCATGAAGTCTTTCTTCCCTAGCTTCTCTGTAGGAGCAAGCTGTTTGGATGTAGGGAGGGTATCAACTCTCTGTTGTGATGTTGGTCATTCCTACAGCTCCTGCCACAGCTACATTTGTTAGATGATTGCAGTCCCCTGTAGTGTTAGGGTGGAACAGTTCTCTCACAGGGGTAGTTTCTGTGAAAAGTGAAGAGGCTGCTGTCCTAGACAATGTAGTTTGATGTTCACCATGAAATGGAAATGGCTGCTCAGCTCAGCCTGTTAGGACTGAGGTGTAGCTGTGATTGGCACCTTTTGACAGGGCAGTGCCCAGGGGTTGTGTTTACTTTGTAACAAAGTGGTGCTAAAATGAAGGTTGCTGGTACGTGTGACCAAATACATGTATTTGATTCGATGCATTTCGTTTTTAATCAAGCACCATTTTAAATACATTGTCAGAGAGAATCCTGGAGGTCATTGTTTATTCTGTTCAGAAAAATGGTTTTCGATTGTAATAAGAGAAGGGCGAACAAATGTAAAGATCAGATGTTATCCAAAAGGCATTCCTTCTGAGTGGCATCACATCTCCAAGTCTGTTGGAACTTGTGGTAGCTAATTTTAAAGGCCTGAGGTTTAGGGCCTGTTTTACAGGCCTAAGTTAGCCTGAGAAGCTCTGTCTCTCTGACAGCAAGCTGAACAGCAAAGCGAGGAATAAACAACCTGGGAAAAGCCAAGAAGAAAACATCCGGGAATGTGGTTTTCTCATAACAAAGTAAAATCCTCTCAAAATAGATCTGTGTTTTTTACACAGGTTCCTGGAGCTTCACATAGCAACTTAGAATTTTATCACACAATAACAGGTTCTTCTCTCATAATAATCCAAGCTTTCCCATGACAACAGGTGTTCTGCAAAAAACATGTTTTTGAGGACTTTCCCACGTCTTTCTCAAAGCAATTCCAGTCTTTCCCAAAATAAAAGTAAAGGTTTCTCAAAACAAGGAGAGATGACTTCATACTTAGCGTAAGCCTACGGAATTGTTAAAAACAAGTATGTCCACCAACAGAATTGTAACGCACTGTTTTCTAAAGGGCACAAAACCCGTGGGTTTTCTCATTAAAATGTCTTCCTGCATGGACTCCAGAAGCTGTGTCATTATTTTCTCTGCTGGGACAACAATGACAGGAACTGTCTCACTCATCTGTGTTGATACCTCATGGTCCTACTTTGAAATGTACACAAAGCAAAGCTGGGTTAACACTAGCGTTAGCCTAGAGCTAAGCTCCTCTGCTTATTCCAGAGAGCTCTGCCTATGTGTTAACATTGTGTCATGGCAGAGTGGCTGGCAGCAGAATTCCAGGGGCAGTTGCAAACATAGGAAACGTCTTTGTTTTTGTTTTTTCATTTCCTCTTATGTGTTTTGCAGATAAGCTTAATTTTGATGACTCTGTTATAAACAGAGTCACGGAGAAGTCTAGACAGAAGGAAGCAGACATGTGAGTATTACTTGGGGTTCTATTTTCACTTAAATAATTTGAACTCAGAATCAAAGTGTTTATTTCCTTATTTTGAAAATGGTTGTTAAGAAAAATGAAATTTACAAGTAGTCTGCATGCAGTTTGGCTTTTGATTTTAAACTTTGTTTTCCAAAACAGCAGTTTAAATCAGTCCAAAGTTTTGATGCTTCTGTCACTAACTAGTGGCACATCTGAGTGTGTTGGTGTCGCAAGACAAAAGTGATGGGTGCCATTGCCCTAGAAAAGACTATTTTGTCTATGTTACTCTTTTTTCTAATCAGAGATCCTTAAGCACTGGCTAAAAATGTATCAGAAGCCTTTTGAAGGTTCCTCTTGGTGGTTTGGTGAGGGAAAAGTAATTCTTTTTAAGGTTTTTTTTTTAAGGCCCACAGCTTGTAGCTCTAAGTTTTAAAGACAGATACCATTTTCTACCAAATGAGCATAATTCAGCAAAGACAAGAAGATACCTATAGAAGTGAAGGGCACTGATGTTTATGGTGGTTGTGGTTTGTTGTGGGGTTTTTTTTCATCCCTCTTCCCACTGGAGAAACCTTTGCTTCTTTGCAAGCTGAAAGCCTTACTTCTTGAGGCTGTCATCTTATCTTTGAAACAGAATGTTGTGGTTTGCTCTGTCAAAGTACCGAATCACTTGGTATCATTTTATTTTCACTTCTGCTAGGTACCGAGTCAAAGACAAGTCAGACAGAGCAACAGTGGAACAGGTAAGTCCTTAATTAGACAAATTTCTCTTTTGACCAGAAGGAATAATGTAGACTTTTGGGATCACTGATAAAACAGATACAGCAGGGACAGAGTTTTGCTTTGGTATTCTGTTTCCCTTGTTATCCTGAAGAGACCTGTTGATTCTTTGTTTCTTTTGTGTGTGTGCTTCCATAAACATTTTGGAGTTCGTTTTTCCAATTTGTTCATAAATGCAATGCAGAATTCCATCTTAAGCTTTAAACTAAATTACAAAGGACTAAATAAAATGCCTTTTTCTTTTTTTTTAATTTAGCAAAGACTGTACTGGCCCTAAGCCACACAGCTGCTCTATTTCAGTTATAGTAACTGTATCCCAAGAGAAACCTTATTTTAAAACATTTGGTGCAACTATGGGTGGGAAGTCATTCTCTTTGTCTCTCCTAGAGCTAGCTCAAAAGACAAAAATGAATAATGTTGGCAGAAAAACTGAAGTATCATTCCAGAATCATGGCAGAATTCTGAGTGGTTGCTGTTGGGGTTATCATTATCACGGGTCCTTTAATATGGTTCTAAGATGGGATAGTATTACTAGGTTTTATCCTCTGATGACTTTTCTTTATTAATTTTGAGGTGTTGGATCCAAGGACCCGAATGATTCTGTTCAAGATGCTATCTAGAGGTGTCATATCAGAAATTAATGGCTGCATCAGCACAGGGAAAGAAGTAAGTTTTATTGCAAATGATTTAGTAATTTATTGTTTTTTTCCAGCAAGGTAGTTGGAAATTTATGGTGCTCGGAAGATGTACTGAAATACTTGGGTTTAGTTCTGCATTTTTTGTGTTACTTGCTTGGTATGAAGTTAAGATAAAAGGCAATTTTTGTTAAAGGAAACCAATTTTCCCAAGTATGAAAGATTTCTAAGGATGCTTAAGTAGTATCTTAAATTTGTGGATCTTGTTAATTGTATCTTTCAACTGAAATCTTTGGAAAAGTTATGTATACGCGTAATATTTAATGGTGCCTGAAAAAAGCCCATACAATCCCAGGCAATTTTTTCTTCATGTGAGACTCTGACTCTTGCATGCAGATCAGACTAACTCCACGTGTCAGCAGACATGAGAGTCTCTAAATGGTGTAACCAAATTCTGTTTAAAATACTATTAAACCTTCATTGCTTTTGCAGAACTATCATGTTCGTGTGCTGTTATTATCAAGTAATATTGCAGATAATTAAAACCAGACCACAAATTTCCAAGTAAATGAATAAATCAGTTTTAGAATGCCTGGTCTCTGGGCTGATCTAGTTTTCTTCCAAGTCCTTGGATGCTGATAAAAGTCGTACTTCCACCCTGTGTAGAAGTGAGGGTGTGAGATATTTGGTCCATGCTTGAGGGACAAAGTAGTGCATTGGCTCAAGCTAAGGGCTTGTTTCAGTCCCCAAAGTTGGTTTTGTCCTGTAGGCATTGTTGCACCCCTGCCCATCTTACATGCTTCCTGTAAGATGCCTCTCACAGAAAATGGATTCCCCTTGTGTGCAATCTCACTCAACTGGGTGCCATGGAAGGGCTGGGTGAGATCAGAGCTTTTCCAGGTGTCAGAAAGAGAAGAAGAGAGAAGGTTATGTTGCTTTAAAGAGCTTTTCTTTAACGTTGTTTGTTCCCTTTATAATCTGATAGGCTAATGTGTATCATGCTGGTACTGCAAGTGGAGAGAACAGAGCAATAAAGATTTACAAAACCTCTATTCTGATGTTTAAAGATCGGGATAAGTACGTGAGTGGTGAATTCAGGTGAGTTTGACTTCTGCCTGGTTTTACTGGGGAAGAGGGATTGTTTGAAAGGGGGCAAAACTACTGGCGCTGATTTTGCATTGGTAGGCTGAGAGTCCCTGTTGTCTTTCATATCTTTATTTAAAGATTTCGTCATGGATATTGCAAAGGCAACCCAAGGAAAATGGTGAAGACGTGGGCTGAGAAAGAAATGAGGAATTTGATAAGGTGATTTTTCCAGTTTTTATGTCATCGTCCAAAGATAACTGAGACTTTTAAGTTTACAGGAGCTATTCTCCTATTGCTAGGATGTGGCTATCACTACCTTTTAAGGTCTCTGGAGCGTTCAGGAAAGAGTCTTAAGCTTCACTGTGGGAGAAAAACAAAAGGGAAGGGAGGAATAAAGGTATTCTTTTGTTTTGCTGCTCATGCTCTAAGCTCTTCAATGTCTGAACTCTGTCTGACATGACTGAACAGCAAGGAAAAACTAGAAAGAGCTGCTGCTGAGTAGCATCATGCTGTGTGATACAGGTTAATCTAGGATTAACCTGAACTGTGTAAAGATTCATTGTCTGACACAGGAATGCTTAGAAAACGGTCAGAGCCAGAATGGTTGTGGCTTTGTGTATACATTTCCTAGTTGTTCTTCACAAGTGAAGTTTTCCTGAGCTCCTACTGTGTATTATGTTTAAAGCAGCAGAGCTCCTTTATGCACTAGCGCAATGTAAATAGCAGAGTTTGATTTTGGTTTTTTATTTTTTTTGGTGGTTTTGTTCCTGTGTTTCAGGTTGAATACAGCCCAGATACCTTGCCCAGAGCCAATTATGCTAAGGAGTCACGTGCTTGTCATGGGCTTTATTGGTAAAGGTGATAGGTAAGTATCTTTAGAATATCAGGTGGTTATTTTAATAGTAGCTTTCCAGAAGGTTTATTAAAACCAAAATAAAATGTCTTCAGGCCTGTAAAATTAACATGTTATTCTTAGATGTGCATGTTATTAACATATTATTTTTATATGTACCTTGGAGTACCCTGGTGTTTTCTAGCTACTCCTGGAGCAATCTGTGTGTTTCTGAAGCCTCAGCTGTGTGAAACATTCATTTGTAAAGTGTCTTAACCAGAGATTAAGGCTGGAAAGGCTTGCAAATCTTACATGAAGATAGTTCATGGTTTTGTAGTACAAACATTAATGTAGAGTGGTCCAAGTTAGTTCAAGTTGGAAACAGAGTTCCAGTATCTTTGACAAGCATATAGAAGCTTTGCTGCCCTTCATGATGGTTCCTTGCACTTAGTTGCTCATGCTGACTTGCATGACACAATGAGTAGAAGGATCAGGTACAGCCATTAAAGAATTTGCAGATGGTATGAAGAAGGAAAAAATATTGAGTTTCTGTTATTTGTGTTGTAATTTCAAGGCCTGCTCCTCTGCTGAAGAATGCTCAGCTGTCTGATTCCAAAGTCCGGGAGCTGTACCTACAAATCATCCAGTACATGAGAAGGATGTACCAAGATGCCAGACTTGTTCATGCAGATCTCAGTGAATTTAACATGCTGTATGTTTTTAATCTTTGCTCTGAATTGTGACATCTAAAATGTATGTGTTGGCAACCTCTATGTGAGAGTACTAATGTACTGGTAAGGAAGGGTGTGGTCCTTTTTGTTACTGGATTTTGTAACTTATATAACTAATTATGTAGCTTTTAACCCAGATCTGAGCTTTCTGTGTTAAAAAAACCCAAACAAAAAACAACATGCAAACAAAGAAAAAAACCCCCACCAAACAAAAAAATAAAGCTAAAACCCTCCACCAAAACCCCTTCACAATCAGAAAAGAACCCCTCAACTAGAGGAAAAATCAGTCAGGTATTGGGGTTTTTTTTTCTGGTGGAGGTAGTGGAGCTCTGTATGTTTTTTTTTTTTATAGGTACCACAGTGGGGATGTGTACATCATTGATGTGTCCCAGGCTGTGGAGCATGACCACCCTCATGCACTGGAGTTCCTGCGAAAGGATTGTGCCAATGTTAACGGTGAGCAAGCTGCACTTCGACCCTCCTTCTGACAGCTGGTTTATTTAGCAAGGTGAACTGTGTTCACCTGTGTTCTTTCAGGTGTAACTAACTGTAGAAGCTGTCAGAATTCCTTTAAAATACTTCCTCTCTTACATTCTCATGACTTCCTCAGGGAGCAGTGTACTGTGTGGAGTTCAGAGGAGTGCAGGCTATTTTGCTAGAAATCACCTGCCCTAAATGAGTCACCTGGCTGAATCTCAGATTTATAGTAGAACTAAGATCGGTCCCAGAACGCAGCACTGCCCATGCCAGTCTTAACTTCCCTTACTTAAAATACTGTGCAGACATACTGATGTGCTTCCTTCTCTGAGTTGAATACACATCTGGAATTCCTCAGCTGGCAAGAAGTTACCTCGTGCTGTAAAGTTCCCTGCAGTTACTTGTCCAGGGCAGCTGAGGGGATCGAGGCATAGAGTAATTAATTAGAGATGCTATCACTTGTCCTTGATAAACAAATCAGCTTTATGGTGTTTTTCTCCTGAGAATTTGTTTCTCATATGTGAGTATGCATGTTGTGTAACACACACACCTCCTGATAGGGTGTGTCCCCGAGGACAAGAAATCTCTCGTTTGCAGGTTGCTTTTGTCTCCCCTGTCTTTTCAGATTGACTTTTTTCTTGTTTCACAGAGACTCTCGAAAGTCTGTACAAAAAACTGTGCATTTTGATGCAATGTGTTGATACCCAGTATGCTAGTTTTTCCTTAATCCTTTTCTGTACATAGATTTCTAGTAACTCCCTTTTGTCTCAGTTGACTGCACCCTTGCTCCTTTTTCTTGCCTTCTGACTTGCTCTCCCTAGATATTCTGGTGTCTCAGTGACTTGCAGTGGTTTTGATGTTATTTTGTTCGTTTTCTGTTGTTGCAACTTCATCTTTCTAGTCCTCCTACAGACACTCTTAAGAAACACCTTGCTTCATGTTCTGTTCTAGCTGTGATCATTGCAGAGACTTGTGGTTCCATGGGCACAGAGAGCTGCCTCCAAACAAAATATTTTTGTTTTTTCTATGATTAATTTATCATAGTGAGAGATCTTCTGAGAACTCTAGTAGGAGCTGCTTATTAAGCAATCCTCAGTGTCAGTCACTGCTGTTTTTCAGTACAGAAATGCAGCCTTAGATTTTGGTCATAATTGACTCTAGAAACCAGTTCCGAGTGTAATATTGAGGATAACTCTGGTATGTTAATGTGTCTTCTCTTCTAGATGGATCATAATTAGGCTGTACTGTGTTTCAGTGGATACTTTTGTTTCTCTTTGGCAAAAGTTTGAGGTCTCCATTCCTTATTGGAAATACCTTTTCTGACTTTATCATCATAGTTGCATATGTTAGATGTAATTACTTACAATTTTTTGTCTCTGCCCTTGTTTCCTGGTAGACTTTTTCCAGAAGCACAATGTTGCAGTGATGACTGTGAGGGAGCTGTTTGAATTTATTACTGATCCTTCTATTACAAGTGAGAACATTGATGACTACCTGTCTAAGGTAAGACTTTATGGCCTTTTTGCTTATGTAGGAAGACTTGAACAATAAAATCAGATTTCCTTCAATCAAGCTCCTTCATCTCATTTACTTTACATCCTGCTATTGGAGGAAGCTTGTACATGACATTGTTATGCTAGCGCTTCAAAAATTCATTTAGGTCTTTTCCATCTATACTTTTGCAGGGTGGCCACACTTTTCATCATACGTTTTCTCAGAAATTCTAATTACCAAACTCAAATGTCTGTTTGAGATGCTACTAAGACCAGGATGCTTTAAATGAGTTCTTTGTTTTTGGCATATTCTGGCTCTGCAGAAATATAACCATGCTTATATGGAGAATGGGATTAAGAATGCAGATTTGAGCAAGGTGGGCTGAAGGAGAAAGGGAATGTCTCAGGGCAGCGTTACTTCAAGGTGCATGGTCTTGTTTGCCAAATGTAGTGGCTGACAGAACACATTGGTTCTAGAAGGAGTTTTAGTTACTCAGTGCTCCTAGCAGCACCCATGTATTTCATCTCTAGCTGCCAGTCCTCTTCTAGCAATTGATATTTCTTTTAAAAGGGGTGTGTGTGTGTGTGTGTGTAAGTGCTTTTTAAGTTAGCACTAGAGAAATGGGGCCCACATATGTCATGCTAACTGGAGATTTGGTGCGTTTTTCTGGTCAGGACCACATGAGTATGGTTTAAATACCACTAAAGCATGGAGATTTCCAGATGTTGTGCACTTTCTGTCATATTGGAGACTGAATAAGACTGTGCCCTGTGGTTCCCCTTACTTGTGCTTCTCTGGCTTGCTGGGTGTCCCTGAGAAGAGACAAGTTTCAGGACCAAGCACTGCTCACTGCTCGTTGTATTCTCCTTGTGCTGTTATGTCCCGTAGCCATGCTGGGCTTGCCATAATTTGGTGTGGGAGGAGCAGCGAGCGTTGTTGTCCCTCTATTAACAGCCCCGATCTGCAGTTGTAAGCGTGCTTTGCAGCAGTGCGGGTTACCATTAGGTGTCGCTGAAGGCATTCCCGTAGGGGAGCCTAGAGTGTGTGTGAGTGACAGTGAAATACAGGGAGAAACGCAGATGGGAATAGTTAGTTGGATGTCATTCTAAAGGGTTAGTGAAGCAATTCTAAAAAGTGATAACTTCTGTATTGTTTCGTATTTCTTTAGGCAATGGAAATAGCATCGAAAAGAACGGAGGAGGAAAGATCCAGTCAAGATAAAGTGGATGAGGAAGTGAGGATTTCTGTTCCTGCTATGAAACGAATGTTAGCCTTGCCTCTTCTAAACAATGAAAAAAGTTCTATTTTATTTGGCAAAATGTACACATGATGATAAGCAAAGCATTGTTTCTGATACTGAGATACCATGCAAAAGAGAAGCAAAATACCTCTCTCTGATCTGGTATGGTTGTAAGTTTGCTGGAAGATGTTTCAAACGTGACAAATCTTAAGTATGTTGTTGATACTGCAGTTGTTTTTTACTACACTATACTGCTGCAGGAACCTTTTTTGACTTGGACTGTAGGTTGAAGCAGGTATTGTTATATGAAGAGATGCCTCCTGAAGGCACTGTAAACATCACAATAAAAACATTAGAAAAATCCTTAGAATGTAAAACCGTAGGACTCAAATAAGTTTAAGACATAGTTGGAAGAATTGGAGAAGTTTGTTAGTAGCCTGGAGGTAATTAAGGAGCCTTATTAGGTGTGGTCTATCAATAACGTGTCGGTTGCATGTTAAGTCTGCTCCTGCAAAAAACGAAAAACCAAAAGACAGTTCTGCAGTTCAGGTGGTAGTGGATGACTGCCATGTTCATTTTTGTTTCTCTGAGCCTTTGTGATTATTCTCTTAAGGATGGATAACTAGAAAAGGAAAACATTATGTATACATGAGTAAGTCTGTTTCCTTTCCCTCTGCCAGGTATTTAAGAAGGCTTACATACCTCGAACTTTGACTGAAGTGAAAAACTACGAGAGAGATGTGGATATAATGATGAAATTGAAAGAAGAGGATATGGCATTGAATGTTCAGCAAGATAATGTGAGTAGACATTACTTTAAGCACTGCAAAAAAAGAGGGAGGGGATATGAATTCTTACTGGAAACTGATAGCAACAAACATAAACAGATGCTTTGTTACCAAGGTGTGGAGTACTGAATCTAGTATCATACTTTAAAATTATCTGGCCAGTGCTGATGTGGGTTTTATCATGATCTTTATTTTTTAAAATTTATATTTAGATAATAATTTTCTCTAGGCACAAAGAATTAAGACATATTTTGATAATTTCTCTTCCTTGGTGTAGATTCTCTACCAGACTGTTACAGGACTGAAGAAGGATTTGTCTGGTGTTCAGAAGGTAAGAAGCTCTTTTTGAATCCTTCATTGTAGCCATTTTCAGAGAAGTGCTTATATGTAGTACAGAGAATGCCTGTGGTGAAGATGAGGGAAAGTGTTCTCAGATTATGGAAAGTGCAATTGATTTAAACTGCAGCACAACTGCAAGTATTAATATGTTCAGGGTATCTTTGCTGTAATATTGCATAAAGAATAGCCCTGCAGTGTAAAGCATAAAATATTATGTCTTACTATATTTGAAGTACTGACAGTGGCATTTCTGTAAAGTACATTGGATAAGAAGTTGGGTACGGATCAGTTGTAACCATGTAGTTCAAGGCAGAAGCCCCATGTGGATTCCCCCTCCTTACTTTGTAAATGTTATCTAACAGTGGTGCAGGCTCTGATTTAGAATGTAAATATAAACATGGATGGGATAAGGTTGTAGTGCAGTCTCCAGGCTTGTTTAGAATAAGTGAGTTTTCCAGTGGAGATATTTATGTTTGCAATATAATGTATGTACAGTGCCCCCCAGGTGGATTTGGGTATGATTCAAGATAATTAAAAATTGGCTTCCACATATGTTTGTTAGCAAATCACTGTTTAACTTAGGGAAATCAGTTTGGCAGTGCAAATACGAACTGAGCTGTGAGACCTGCCCTAAAAGAATCTGTGTTGTGCATTCTAGATTCCTTGTTCTTAGTTTGGCTTCAGCTATTTTCATTCTTTTTCTTGAGACTCGATGATAGTTGTAGTAAAGGAGGTGGTATCAGCTCTCTCAAGGGTTTCTTTGCAGCACAGCATGTTTTTCTTTTTTATAAATATATATCATAATGTCTATATGTGTGTGTGTGCGTATTGTCATTAGGTTTCTTGGTTTTGATTTGATACAATTCTTGCTTTATCTTGCAGATTCCTGCACTTCTTGAAAAGGCAGATGAGTCAGAAACAGACTCTGATGATGATAATGGCAGTTCAGAGGACTCTGATTCGGGCTGTAAAGAATCTGTACATCCCAAAGATAAACCTGCTGAAGTTAGCATGGACAAAAAGGTCAGCTGGCCAGGAATTGTTTATTTTTCCCACCTCTGCATATGTGACATGAAAAAATCCAAACTTGGTGGTTCTTACTAATTCTTGTCTGAAACAAGCTGAGGACTTTTCCCATTGTGGAGAAAAAGAGCAGAGACAGTGAGTTTCATGCTTTATTAATGCTGTGCTTATGTAGAGCAACATGGAACACAGCTCTCTGTAGCCTACACAAAGCTAGGAGAGAGGTGTCTGCAGGGAATTATAGGGGTGCACAAAGCAGAATTTGTGAAGCCTGGGCAGCTTTTCAGTGCGTCTGGCTACTCTTCCAGGCTTTGGTGTTCAGATTTGTGGCTGTGGTCCTTGATCAACCTCCCTATGCCCAGGGAACTGAGCACAATTGATCTGTAGAACTGGAGTCTTGGTGACAGTGTTTGTATCGCAGTGGTTGTAGCAGAATATTAGTACAGACTGGCTACCTTTGCTGTGGGCAAGAGATGTAATGCAGTCAAACAAAAGGATTATGGTTGGAGTTTGGGGTTTTTGAGGTTTCATTTTCTAAGCTGCAGAACAATTATGCTCAGTTTCGGTAGGGCTCTTCTGCAGAGTGTCACCCATAGGTGAGAGACTTTTAGGTGCTGTGTAAAAGCAAAGAGGAGTGCAACTTTTTGGGCTTAAGCAGTTCAGGATTTAGGGGTTTACTTTTTAGGTTTTTCTTACTAGAAAATACATCAAATAAAAATCCAGTGCTCTACTGGACACCTTCTACCAATCTGGAGCTGCTCTCTTTCAGATGTTTCAGATACAAAGAAATGTAGATATGTAGCAGAAAACCTAGATCAGACAACATGTTGTAATCTTAGGTGTAAATAGCATGAGTTAGGAGTGCTTCTTGTCCCCCTTCTTCAAAGGTTGCATGAAATTTTGCCTTGCAATTACCAGTGTGCAGGTCTTGGCTTCACCTGCAACCTATACTTCCATTTCCTTTTCCCTCACCATTCTTATTGTGTTTTTTTTTTCATTTCTTTGTCTTGATAACCCTACCAATTATTACTAACCTAACCAATTTATGTTTTGTATTAATTAATTTGTTAATGTAACAACTGACTTGCTCAAAATCCCTCATTCCCTTCTGGCTTTAAATGAATGGTGTTTGATTCTTTATAGGAAAGGAAAAAGATGGTTAAAGAAGTCCAAAGAGAAAAGAGAAAAACCAAAATCCCAAAGCATGTTAAGAAGAGGAAAGAAAAGACTGCAAAAATGAAGAAAGGCAAATAAAATCAGCTTTGGCTCGAGCAGAGAGATGGTGTGTGGTGGATTAGTCAGTCACCACCTTTTTTCTTTTTTAAAAAATAAAGAAAAAATCTCTATTTATATACATACAATATTAACTGTGAAGATGGTTTTCTTAATAACATGGTGTAATTATTTGAACAGAGTGTATCCCATGCATTTATCAGTGGGAAAGGATGAGTTTAACACTTGTGCCTGTCAAAATTCTTTACCTGTGCAGGCTTAACTTGTTGTTAAACTCAACATTAGTTTATTTCTGTGTTCTTACTCCCCTGCCTCACACTGTGTACAAGCTTGTTTGGTTTGTTCCAGAGCAGTGATTTGATTCAAACAGATTGTTGGAGAGGAGAGAATGGTGATTCAAAGGCCCATGCCTTCTTCACAGTATGGAAGAAAACTGAGCTAGCTGTTTTCTTTTAAAAGGGGTGGTCACCTCTGGATCACTCTGCAGGCATTATGCCTTTGCTGCCTCCCTGTGTTTGCATCACCTTTTATGTTTTTTCTTTCTGGAAGTTGAGTTTTATGATTTGGGAGGCAACTGTCCTCATTGCCCAGTGCCCTTCTGAAGCAATCAGGCAGCTGTACCCAAACAGACAATGCTTGATTATTTTTGTCTTTTTTGGCTTGGACCCCAACAGAGGGTGTTATGAAACATCTATTTTGTAAGCTGGTCAAATGAGTATTTGCTGTTTGATCATGCGTATTTGAATTCAAGGCTGTATAAAGGCTTGCGGCAGGACCTCTCTGTAGTGTGGCTCAGCATTTCAGTCTGTGTTTTGCTGAGATGCTCCAGCTCTGCTCATAAGTGACCTGCCTGGGCTGGGGCGAAGATGCTGTACTAAAAGCAGACCACCTTTTCTCTTAGCAAATACTTTGGCCACTGAGGCTAACAAGTCTTGGGAAAGATGTTCTCACACTGGAACCCATCAGCTGTCTTTTCCCACTGCTTGGTGTTTCAGAACTGCCTGTGCCAGCACAGACTAATGTTCTGATTCTAGTAAATGCCTTGATATGTTCTCCCACATTAGCGCTGGTGTTAGTGCCCTGTGGATTTGTGCTCACAGGACATACATTGTCTGATGACAGAGGACAGCTTTTATCCATCAATGGTTATCCGACAACGATGGGTTGGGTAGGGGCAGGATGAAGCTTCCTTCTCTCTACTCCCCACATTCCACAACCAAAAGAGAGAGGATGCTTGCGGATGGCGGGGGAAAACAAGCTATCAATATGATTGATAATGCAAGCTTCCGTTTATTGCAAAAATCCAAACCTTTTTATTACATTCTGGTTAATTATGCCTACCAGGCACTATGCTATTGGCCAAGCTCTAAAATGGTTACATTTGCACTGTTTAACTCTTAAACTATGCCGGGACTTTCCAGTGTTTACTGGACTTTGCCACAGGTGCAGTTCCTTGCTACAAAGTTGCAGTGTCTTGTTCCAGGGTCCTTTCCCACGTTCTTCACCGATTAGCTCTTTCTTCTGCTCGTGGTAAACAACACTTCCTTATCAGCCCGACTTGCATTTTCTTGCAGAGGCCTACTTATGCTAACAGCCTTTTCTAACTCATGCTAACAGGAGGATTGCTTGTACAACGGCTCAAGAGACCCGTGCCCCTGTTCCAATAGCCATCCATCAACAGATGCTGGCAAATTACACATGTGGCTGTGCTTGCCAGTTTGACTTTCACAACCTCTTTGCTGCCTTTGGCTAGAAATCTTGAAAGAGAGGAACCGGTCAATGCTTCCAGATCTCCCTCTTCCTCTGCCTGTGCTCCCTTTCTCACTATCCACACAGGCATTGATAGCACTCTCACATACAGTATGCACTAAATGGAGACAGTATTGCTGGAGCATGTTGTGAAGCAAGGTTAGTATCTTCTCAGCCAATCAGGATGTTTCTTGGGAGACAGATAAAATATCTGCATTTTGGAAACAGGCATTGTATCAGGTCCAAGAAAGAGGGCCGCCTCTGACTTGGTAGCGAAGCGGGGAGGATGTGCAAGACCTATGTCCAGAGGTGAGGGAGTACTGGTGATGGCCATTTGTCTTAACACCACGGGTTGAGCTAGAAGTATGGACATTTTATTTCCTGCTTTTCCTTACCATCATGGGAGCTCGCATAGAGACATAATCAGGCAGAGGTGGCCTTGGTGAAGACTGACATGTGGCTGGCTTGTTGTGTTCATTGGTGCAGTGCTGAAGATGACTGAAACAGTAAGAGCTTTGTGCACTTTGCCCTTGAAATCCCGTTGTATTGGTGCTTCTTCCTGCTGACTGGCAGGGCTGTGGTGTACACATCTGCAACAGCAGCTGTGGTTCACGAAGGTGCATACACCGGGAAATGTGTAAGGGACTAGGGGTTGGGTGTGGAGTGGGGAATTGTGTCAGAGTTGTTGCCTTTCCCCCGTAACAAGTTGTGCACTGGGCAGACTTCAGTGCTTTTAGTGAAGTGGGCTAAGTGTAACTGAATCTGTAGGAAGCTGTGTGTGCTTTAATTTTTCGTAGCTCAGCAGTAGGATGACTCCACCAGGGAACTGGTCCATGGCTGATCAGAGTGAGTCGGAGGTTGACAGTCACAAGAGACAGCCACATATTCGTTGGGGTTGGCTGCTCTGAAGTCCAGGATAGGTGCTAGTTCTGGGCAAGGAGCCTGGAAGCCCCAGAGACAGAGTGTGTGTCCCAGTGGGGGCGTGTTTACCTCTTTTACTTGAGGAGACACTTCAGAGAAAGGAGACTGCTGTCAGCTGTGCTTGAGGGAAGAGGAAACATCCCAGCCCACGTAACCTTGTCTTCCCTCCAGGCTGTGTACCACAGCTTGATCAAGTTTGCCTAGTTCTAACAATCTTGTAGCATGAAAGTGATCCTGAATCAGTCATTTCAGATTGGACCCTTGCTTGTAGTGATGTGCAGCAGGACTGTCTGTGCAGGCTGTACAATGTGCTACCTGCCTCAAGTATTTGCTCTAGGACATATTTACATAGTTGAAGTTTTTGCAGGGGACCTGGGATGGAGCATGCCAGAAAAGCCCAGACTGTGCAAGTTCAGATGGCCTGGGGATGGCTATTGCAGCGTGGTACACACTTGTCAAGGTGGGCTTTGAGTTAAGTTTATGTGTCCTGGCCATGGCAACCCTGACATGCATAACAGTGAGGCAGTCTTGCTATTATATGGGGTGGGTAGGAGATTTTTGGGCAAGAGTCATGACAAGCCATCTTTCTGGTGATTCTGAAGCAAGAGAATGGTTGTTGAAGAATGCTAGATGTAATTACCAAAAGGCACCAGTCTGATTGGGGTTGGGGAGGATGGGAATGGGATGGCATGACTTTGTATCCTGTGCTAAAAGAAAAGCTTCAAGGTAGCACAGATACTCTATGCTGGTTTTACCCCAAGAAACGAGGATCTGATAAGGCCCACTCACTTTGCCACATCTGCATGTTTATTCTGTACCCTGCTGCTGGCACTCAAGCAGACAGAGAAGTATTGCCAGGGCAGGAATACCAGTTCCATGTATAAAAAGAACTGGGACAAAACCAGCTCAGGGTAATGCTTCCCCTTTATCTTACACCCTTCCCCCACCAGCCCCCTTCCTCCACTTCCACAAATTTTACTTAATGGTGAGGATCTTGGGTGTCTTGTGAGCTATTGCAGGAATCTCCTTTGTGGAGCACACCTATGTCATACAGTATAAGCAAACAAACCCTGGAGAGGTTGGCTGTAGTGTCAGGAGATGACCATGTGGCAGTGAGAATGAATTGTGTGGGTATGATACCTGCCCCTAAGACCTGAGAATTCCCTTCTTTTGAATGCAAACCTAGTCCTCTGCTCCACTGCTCAATGGGTGTTCCAGTGTCAAAGTGGAACATTCAGATTACTATTTTTCCTTCCATGGAATGAGACCATCTTTGCTGAACTCATGGCATAAACTCAGTTGCTTTGTCACTGAGGCTTTGGGAATGTTTCCGCGTGCAGGGCTCTTGATAATTGGTGTGTTTTTCAAACAACTCTTTTGTTATCTGCCTTCTCTGAAAATGAATTGGAGTCCAATTCTGTCAGGCAATCAGGATGTATTTTTACAGCTGCAAAAGCAGAACTGTCTACTGCTTTGACACTCCTTTCTGGCATAAAGTAGTGGAAGAGGATTGGTTTAAAACAGGCAAGAGAAGGTGCTTTATGCAGAGGGCAGGCTGTGGGTGAATTTCAGCAGATTGTTGCTTGTGGTGTTTGCACCAGTGCAGGTAAACATGGTCTGAAAATTAGCTGTCTAATCTGAGATGTTGTTAATTCATTGTTTATTTATTTATTTAAGAAGAGGCTGAGCATATGAGAGAGATTAAATTCTCAGACACAAGTCAGATGCCTGGAAAAATGCATTTCTGAGAATTTGCAGCCATAAGATTTAATGGCATGAGAAAGCTTAAGTATGTTGAGTGGGAATATTTACAACTCCGCTATCAAAGGTAAAATGTACAAAAGCACTTAATCTTATCTTCTAGGGCTTTTCCAAGTAGTCCTGTCTTCCAGTCCTCCCTCCACACCTCTCCCACCGAGTCCCAGGGAATGACTGGGGAGGGAGATATTCCTGGATAAGATATGTAAAATTCCAAAAGATTCCTCAGTGAGGTGTTGGAGTTTTGGAGAGGTTCACCCTCCCCATCTATCTGAAGTCTAGCAGTGCCACATGGCTGGTTTGCACTCTGAGCAGTTGACATTAGGTTTCCTCTTGGGTCCAAGGTCTATGCCAGACTGGTATTAATTTGTTTCTTCTTCCACACTATTTATTTTACTGTATGTAGCAACAGAAGATTGGAAGGTGGAGTTTTCTGGATTTGGTTTCCCATGATAAGCCAGTAAAACCAGCTTTGCATGTAAGGATATGTCTCTTTAGAGTGATTCGATTTCCATGCTGAAATACTTTGATTCAACAATGCAAAACTAGCTGTGGCAGGCTGTATGCTTGCTTTTGGCATGTGTGCTCAGGCAAGAGTCACACCTGTGATCCTTCAAGGTACAAAAGACGTGAGGCCAATGTTTTCTGAGGACCAATGTGTCCTGCAAGTTTTAGAGAAGCTGATGATGAAGAGCTGTGAGAGTTGGATTCCAGAATACAAGATTGCTTATCTTGTTCTGCAGCTGAATAACCTTCTTACCTGCTGTTTTCACCTGCAAAACTGTACAGCCTGTCTGATACTGTAAATACGATGCACAGATGCAGAACAGAGCAGGTGCTTTGTCTCTGTGTGTCCTTCACCCCAGGCTTGTCCCCTGGGTTGCATTTACAGGATGATGGGGTACCAGTGGGGTGGGAAAGTGTGTTAGGGGTCTCTTGTCTGGTTATGGGGATCTATATGTCTTCACCTCTTCCCACTAAGGAAACAGAAGGATTTTTTTGGACATGGTAAGTGAGGCAGGACCTATAGAAACTGTTTTGTCCCCCTCAGTGAACTCCTAAAACATTCTGTGGTAAACAGCTTCACAGGTTTTTTAAATGCAAAAAGCGAACTCAGAATTTATTTTGAACTTTCTAGAGCATTGCTGTAAAAATAAATGCGTACGTTAATGACTCACTGTTTTTACAGTTGTAATTTTGGTCCCCCTCAACTGCTAGTAGACTTTCAAAGCAAAAATGCTGATCTCTGTCTTAGCATCTCGTTAGTTTTCCGGTCTTGACACAACCTTATGTTCCTTGTGCTAATCTTCATATCCTCTAGAGGGAGAAGTAAGTTCTTGCTCAAGATTACATCGGAAAGTCTTAAGGCTCCCTTAATATCTGAAAAGTGCTAATGAGGTTTCAATTCTCTGCATTACTTTCTATAAATTTTGATGGATTTGTACATGCACCTAAAACTTTTATTTGTTGTTTGTTTTTTTTTTTCTTGAATTTGTAGTTCTTAGGCAAAGGTTTATACTTTGAGGTCGTAGGGGCATAATTTGTTCCGGGCCAAGCCACGCCTGCAGCAATAGATGGGTTTGGGAAGACATTCTAGATGGCACATGAGGAACACCAAAGAGACTTCTCTACCCCTGTACTTGGTGAGAATCTAAAAAATGGTAAGAACACCATTTTTCAGCTGTCCAAATTCACGGGCATAAACACTCATCTTTTGTGTAATGCAGTAGTTAGCAATTGTTTTGTCACAATCACTTACCCTAAACACAGTCTGAGTTGTTGACACCTGCTCTTGTTTTTTAGCTCTTTCTCCCCTCACCTCCCCATCATGATTGTCTATTTTCAAAGACTGACATAAGAACAAATTTGGCCCTTCTTCCTGATGTGCAAAAACCTGCCTCTGACCTCTGCATACTGTGTGGAACTGCAAGCTCTCCTAAGACATGACATGAATGCTAGACCTAGCCTACAGCAGAAGGTTTAAGGCTATCTCTTTAATCTAGCCCAGAGATCCATGTCTGCTTTGGAGTTTACAAAGGCCATGAGACTGGGACATGCAGTTGGCAGGTATTGCCTTTTTTTTTATTTTTAAAAATGCCCCAAAACACACAATGGCAGGCTATGATTGCAGCAGGTTGTAGCAGAGAAGGATGAAAGACAGACATTAGTACTGGGTTACTGAAAGCCAGGGATGAGGACAATAGGACAGAAAATTTGATTCACAGCTATCTTCCAGAGATCCAGAGCATTTAAGTGGCATTCCTGCTCTTAAGCTTTTCTTCAATACCTTTACCTAATCTGATGCTCAACCCTTGAAGCCTGACATTAACCCTGTGCTCTGGGCTGTCATCCCCCTCCCAGACTCATCCAGGGCTGGTTCTCTGTAGCAGACTGCAGCCCTCCACCCACCAGGGCCTATGGGCAGATCTAGCTTTTTTAGTGCCTCCAGCCCTGAGTGCTAACCTCAGTTCCAACTCTAGCCTTACCCTGAAACAGGAAAGTCCTGTATTACCCAGACATCATTCTGGGAGGTATGATCAGCACCAGCTGCCATCCCAATCTGCTGGCACCTAAACAAGCAAGAAACAAAGCTGGTTCTGCAGACCCTTCACTCCATAATCTAAACCAATGATCAGGTGGAGCCAGCAGCTTGCCAAGCCAGTACTGTCCAAAATCAGCCTAGTTTCATGGTACTTCCAAATTAAATCAACTGTTTGTTTTTCTTTGTCTTTAGCCCTGGCTGTGGGTTGCCTGAAAGATGGATGGGACTCAGAATGGGCAGCTCTGAAAAGTCTGAGTGGATGTTTGTACTATCAAAAATGACACTGACTTCTGAGCAAGGAGATATTGCAGGTCTGCCACCAGCACTTAGGTTAGGGATGTGGACAAGTCTGAAAAGGTGTAATATCTTTCTGGATTCTTCACTGTGCAGATTGGTGTTTGTACAGTATGTAAATTAAAGTTGTCATGTTGGTAAGGTTGCTGTTAACCTAGAAATAGTCAAAGCAGGTTGGAGTGAAGGTTTGGAGAGGTAGGGCTGGGTAAGAAGGCTTCTCACTAGATCTAGTAAGAATTGAATGTTGAGTTGAGGTCAGATGCATTGGATTGCTTGGCGTAAGGTTTGCTCTGAGGTGGTAAGAGGACCAGTTTTAGTCTGCATACCAGGCTTTGATTTGGGATACACAGAGCCCAGAGACCTGTGATTTGGCAGGATGCGATGCAGGCTAGTGCTGACTAGAAATGAGAAGCAGAGGGTTTTCTGGCATTGGTGTTAAAAAGAAGTCTAGTTTGTGTTCTTGATATAGGGTGTTGCTTTTCATGCTTTTTATACTTCTGGTTAGAGAAAAAACTTGACAAATTGTTTGTCCTCTGTTCCTGTCGGGTTTCTCATTCCATGGTGTTCATAAGCACATGAGCCTGTGGAGCTTCAAGTGTGCAGGCATTGCAGAGCATTGTGTCTCTTTGGGCTACAAACAGGCCTTTTTGCAGACTTGGGGACTACCACTGTGCATGGTAGGCCTCAGATCTGACAGATATTGAGGCCCTCAAGGAAATGTAAGGAGGTACTGTTATACTGCATGAAACACACTGTTTATACAACTCGCTTTGCTCAAATAGTAGTGGATACGGGAAACAGTCGTTCTTTGGTGGTAGCTCAAGTGATGGACCAACAGGCTGGGTAGCCAAAGCTAGAGATGAAACAGCAGTTGAGGAAGAGAAGGGGTTGCCACTTCATGGTTCCTCAGCCTCTTTTGCACCATTTTTTGCTCTGGGTGCTGCCATAAATCTATCTGCCATGCTCTGAGTGCTTTCCAGTCCCACTGACTTATTGGCCCAAGCTGACCTCATCTCCTCACCTTCACCGTATACTACACACAAAGCTACATTTGGGAAAAAACAAAGAAACAGCCGGGAGAGCTAGAGACTTTTTTCAGGGCAGTTTTGACTTGTTTGAAAAGCCACTCCCTATGGGGGTATGTGGCTGAGGTGGCAGATTTGCAGTGCCTTGCCTCTGTGACATCAGGTGCATCAGTGCACACAAGGTGCACATTGTTTGGGATGGGTAGGGACCAGGCCAAGGGCTCAGTCCTGCTAAAGGTTCAACTCCTGGTGCAGTCAAAAGGAGTTGAATTTAAGGCTGGTTTCAAATGGGGCTGAAGAGTTTGTAGCTGATGAAGACATATGATTTCTTGATCATGTCACATTTTTTGGTTCTCTGGCACATTAGTGTTGGTGTAGCAGAAGAAAGTGAGTGGTTCCTTCAAAATTATTTTTAAAGCATTTACAAGAACAGTTCCAAAGAATCAGTAGTGTGCTTTTTTCTTTTTCGCGAGCTTCCAAGGATTACTGCTTATAGCTCTGCAAAAAAATGAAAAATAAGAAAATATGTAATGTGTAATGATCTCTTTTTAGCCATCCAAAGTGATTGTATTAAGATGTAATTCAACATTACACAATAGGTGTTGGAGAGAAAAGCCAGTACTCGTCTTTCCTCAAAGTTGAACAAGCTCCACCCTGAAATGGAAGTTATTTATTTATTTATTTGTGAGAGAAAAAAAAAGAGAAACAAAATTTGTTAAGGTGTACAGGAGTCAAAAACCCAATATGACCTTGCCCTTAGCATTGGCTTTCCAAGTACTTCAATATAAAACTTTCCCAAGATCCTGGTAAGTCCCTGTCAAACATGGTTTATGGACTACTTACTTACGCACAGGTGAACCAAGAGCACTCTCTTCTAATTTTTTTTCTTTCTGAGAAATCAGTAACAATGCTCACAGACGCTACAGCACTTAAGTAAACAGAAATGAGATGTTGGCTTTCTGCGACCAGCCAGGCCTTTTCATGGGAAGCCCATCAATTACACTAAGTACCCTGTGGCTGCCTATGGGTTCTACTGCACAGAATTGAAGGATTACAGTTTGTATGGGATTAACAATGTTAGTGTTGTTTCCATTGCTCAGTGTATTGTTCTGGAACATGTTTAATGAGTGCAATTTATTGTCAATCAGTGAGGCTGGGTGATGCAATGTTCTTTTGCTTTGTACTGGCTGGGATGGTGAAGTGCTAGAAGCGGGAGCTGAGAGTAATGAAATCAGATTGGTGGCAAGGCTTAAATGAAAACGAAGTGTGTTTTAAGTACCGAAGGTAGCTGTTGTGGGTAGGGCAGCCAGGAGAACCTATGGCTTTGTACTGAAAGGAAAGTGCAAAAGTAAGGGAGAAAAATAAGGTCAGGCAACTGAAAACTTTCAATGAAAGGCACAGATTTCGTAGAGCCATCCATCTGTCTGTGTTGTGCTGTCAACCATGCATGCCTTTAGGGTGTCAGTGCACCCTAAGAGCACCTTGAGACTTGAGCCAGCTCTTTATTGGTGCTTTTTACTACCTCATAGTTACGTTAGCCAGGGCTGTGAAGAGATGTAAGCTCCAAGACCAATACAGTGGCTCTTGCAAAAGCCTCCAGTGGCTGATCTCTTCTGGGAGTTTGCTTTTCACGAAAGGGACAGTATGGGCAAAAGGCACAAATATTCATGTGGGAAGAGAGATAGCAGCAGGCATGTCAAAACTGTAGCTTGTTAGGAGCAGTTTTACTTCCATGGTAGCTGCAGCCTTGCATCACTGAGTGTCTCCCAGGCTATTGGCAGCACTCATCAAAGTGCACAAGACGAGGGGATTGAACTTACTGTGCTTTGGAGATGAGGCTGTGATGCCCAGCCATCGTGTATTCAAGATGGGTGGTTTGACTGGGGACTGTAGTACTGCATAGATATGTCTAAGAGAAAAAGCTGCAGAGCTCTTCCAGTCTTTGTCAATAAGAAGACCAAAAACCTGAATAATTCAAATGGCTCAATGGGCATGGGTAAGCAGCTACAAGGTTCAGGCCTATGAGGGAGTTTTTTAATAGACTATTTACAGGCCAGTTTGGTAGTTGTCAGCATTTGTGTAAGAGTGTCACATTTGTGCAAGTGTAAAGGAGTGGTTTAAAGGAGGATAAGTGTCTAGAGTGACACCTGGAAATCCTCTCATTTGTGAGAGGAGGATGAGCAACCTTTGTGGGCAGGAGATGGACAGCAGGGGATGTAGTGTTTCCATTTCAAAAGGAGGGTTCCTCCATATCCCTCTTGCAAGTTACAGTGAAACCCTTCCAAATGCTATGGGCCAAATTTTATTCTCAGTTACACCCATGCAACCTTACTGAAGTCAGCAATTGTCTGTTTTGCAACCATTACCTGATGCAATAACTTGAGGGTTACATATCTTATGGGTTCAAGATATTCTTCCATTCCCAGCACTGTGGCAATGAATAACACTGGACATGAAATTGCTTTTGCCTGAGTAATTGTTAAAGAATAACTGAGGTCAGTAGCACTGCATGGTTGTAACTAACTGCACAGGGCTGGTAACACTTACATGGTATCTGAGAGTTCTTTGGGACTCAAGAGAGACCGACTCATCTTTACTTCCAGCTGGAATGCCACTTTCCCACATCAGACACTCCCTTCAGTAATTATATCCTTTTTAGACTCACCCTTTAGCAATTACTTGCCTAAGCCCTGCCTCAAACTGACATCATTGGAAAGTCCAATAAAAATACAGCAAGCTTTCAAACCATCCCAGGAAAGCAGAATGCTGTATTATTAGCAGTATTTCAATGCAGGTGTTTGATGATGATTTTCTTAACCTTATCTCTTAACAGAAGGAGTTTGCATTCCCTCCCAGCAAAGAGCCTCAAGGATCAGTAAAGTCCCTGTCTCATCTTCAGCAAATGTACTGGCCTGAAAGACTTTTATGTCAATCCTTTTCCTTTTCTTCTTTTTAAGTAATTGTTGCAGTACTGAACATTGTCTTCTAGAAGACCCAATCCTAAGCTGCTTGGACCTCGAAATACTTGTCATCACTAAGTAGTTGTCTTAGTTCCTGTTTTTCAAAGTACTTCTATGTTCATTTTCCTTCTGTTTTTTGGTGTTTTTTTAAATTTTATTTTCAAATTGACCAATTCTTTGAAAACATTAAGGTGTATTTAGAACTTGCAGTAGCTTGCTCTACTTTTTAAATTACTGTTTTTTTCCCAAGGCAAGCAGTGATGAAACTTCAAATTACTCCAAGATTTGAACCTTCCATAAGGACACAGGAAATTATTGCTATTTTTGCTAAAAAAATAGATAAAGCTGGAAAGTTGAACCTGAATCAGAGAAAATAGTTGACAATTTTGGTTTTTATTCCATTATGATCCTGTCTGAACTGGCATACAGCTCATCCTAACGACATCAGAGTTTTTGGGGTTTGTTTTTTTAATTCTTGGTTTGCATGGGAACAGCACTCCAGAAAAGAACTTTCCAAACAAATAATAAGAAAGGAAACTACATGCAGAAAAAGTCAAGGAAGCTAATTGGAAAAATCTGCGGGGAACGATTCCTGCTCTGTAACACCTGATGATGGAAGCATGAGGCTTTGCAATTGTAAACAGATTTTCTTTCCACCCTGCTTGGCAATCATCTTCAATTTTTGGGTGTAACCCTTTCATGTACGCAGCTGCACTCCCCATTCCCACAGCTAGGCATGCTGGGTAAGCCTTTTGATCTCGCCTTCAGCCTTTGCTTGCTTGCATTGTGTTTATTACAATTTTTTCAACTCCTCCAGACCAGGGCGGGATGGATGATCCTGGAGGATCTGCCCTCTAGATCTCTGTGATTGTAGTGAGTTGATGGTTTCTCCCTGACAGGTGCAGGCATGTGGATTTAAAACCAAACCAAAACAAAAAATCTTTTTAGTAAAGCGAAACCTACTTGGTGTTAACTCCTTCCTCTGCCGTTGGACTCAGGGCAGGAGAGTGGAGGCTCTACTTGGCTTCCATTTCTGCCTCTGGTGCCACCATCTCTTTGAATCGCAAGTGTCTCACCTTGAACTGACTCCTATCATTTATACCAGCAATGGCTGTTCCTCAGAAGCAGGAGCCACCAACCCCTGCTCTAGCACTCTAGCTCTTAGCAATGTGATTTTGCTTTTCCTTTCTTCTCTACAGGTTGTTTTGACTTGGTTTTCTGTGGTCCTGACCCACTGCCCAGGGTAAACAAGAGGCAGCAGGCTCTGAGGAGATGTCAGACCAAATCCAATACTCATGGCACAGTGAAAGCCCCTGTTAACATATGTGACTGATTGATGCCACACTGTTCAAAAAGGTACCGCTTGTCGTCCCAGCAACTCCCCTGGCCCTGAACTACAGTGGTATTTGCATTTGTTCGACATGTTTGCAAAATGGTGTGAGTAAAAACAACTGTTGGATTTCCCTCCTGCCTCTGATTTAAATACTTTAAGAACAACTTAGGGACCTTAGGCTCTTTGCAAATCATTACTGTGACTTCCTGCTGGTTTGGAGGTTGTAGTGTGACTGTGAACAGGCAGAGCAGACCCTTCTGAAAGATGTGAAATGCTTCCATCCCCTGTGTTTGGTATTAAAGAGACCTTTCAATTTCTGAAGGGTTACACATGTACTATTAGCAGGTCCAGGGAAATGCAAGAGTGGTGGCACACAGGATACTTTGCTATCAGGGAGACCCAAGCTTTCCCATTAGCTCTGTGCAGGTCTATTGTCAAAACTTTAGTTGTCTGTTGTAAGAGAATATGAAGCCATTTTCTGCATAGGTCATTTGTGAAGCAATATCAAAAAGCACACTTAAAAAAATATACATTATCTTGAATGTTTATGCAATTTGCAGTGAGGTGTTTTTTGTCTTTTTGGGTGTGTATGCATCACTTCAAGCTGATCCTTCCAAAAACTATATTGTGGATTTTTCTTTAATAATGGAGGAAAAAACAAATCACGTCCCTAGTCCACCATTTGATGCCTGAGGAATTTGGATTGAATCGTACACTGAAAGAACATGATATACAAAGCACATGTGTCAGCTCAGCTACTTTTTAATCTGTTCCTTGAATTGTCCACACTCAGCAGCTNCTTTTTTTTTTTTTTTTTTTTTTTTGGCTGCAACAGAAAGCCAGTGCCGTGCTTCAGGCAAAGGCGTCACCCAAGCTACCTTAGTTGATGAAACTAAAGTTGCTTCCTGAGCGTTACTGTCCTGTACATTGTTGGATGAGTTGGCCCTGCATCTGTGGCCAATTTGGCTGTCTGCAAGTGATCTACTGTGCTCTGAAATGCAGCTGCTCCATGTACAGCATCTGATCTGGGACCACCACGGGGAGCTGTCCTTGCTTAAAGTGAGGGAGAGATTAAAGCCAGCTGAAGTAAAAAGGGATTATTTTTGTGGCCCTTCATGACATTTTTTTCCATTATTTCTTTACATAAAAGATAGAAAACTTTAATCCTCCATAACATCTGAGTTCCAGTTTTTACTGGTGGTTTTCTTTTGATGGTTATTGGGAGATGGCAGGAAGACTGTTCACAGAGGGCTGCCTCTTCTGAAGCTTGTGCAAGGAATTTTAAAATAGAAATTAATACAAACCAAACCATTTTTGTGAGTACTCAGGCATGAAGAATTATCAGGGAAAATTCATTAGGATGCATTTGATCTTGATGATTCAAAAGCTGCAATCCTTCAAGGTCTTATGTATAGGTGAAACCTCCAGGGACAAGGTGAGAAATGACGTTATTACAAAAGGAATCCCACTTCTTTTTTCTCTTATTTTCTCAGAGTTATCTGAGATACACTGACTACCCGTCAGAAAGGTTTAATGTGTTATCATGTTTGTTGGCAACAGGGTGTGTGTTGTGTAGGTATGTGTGAAATCATTTGGCATGAATACTACCAATATTCCCTGAAGTGTTACTTAACTAGTACTTGGATAGCAATACTTGATACAGTCTACCATTTGTATCACAAAAAAAAGTATGGCTTATTAAGCACAATTGTGCGTGATTAATACAAATTTTTCTTACATGGAGCGGCACTGACCTTGTTTGTGCTGATTTGCAACTAGGCATAAAATGACTATCATCAAAGAGGTTGATCAGAAAAAAGTCAACACAAAATAAGGTCAGAAAATATCATGTTTCTTACTTTTAAAAGAAAACAGATTATATTTTCCAACTTTTGATTCACTGTAAGAAAAAAAGCACAACTGTTTTTTGTCTCTTTCAGTGGAAATTGTTCTGTGTAAAAATGTGCCATTAATGTCCTTCTTTCAACCACAATTTATTAATGCAAACCTCATGAGTCTACTATGTAGGGCATATCCAGCTCTGACTGTTTAGACAATTTTAAAAAAATCCCTTTTGATATTTATTCTGACTGAGAAGTGAAGATAATACAAATAATGTTAGCATGTTTACAAAATTAAACAATGCTGGCACAAATATGTGAGTATCCTGAAAGAGAAAAACACACGCAAATGTGTGGCACATAGCGTGACAGTCTTAACATTTTTGAAAGAAAGTAACAGATATATTTCTTGGTTATTTCCATTTTAAATTAGTGCATGAAGAGCTGTCCCACAACAATATTTCTGACCTGATAATGACTCTGTGGGCATGCACTGAACATTGAGATGTGTGTTTGCAAACTCTCAGTAGCGGGGAGGAGAGTGCATGGAATGGGCCTGTCCCTTGCATATTTCTTGGGCCTAAATATGTCTGACCTTTCCTAAATCTGATGAACTTTCCACGTCAGAAGAACCTGCGCTCCGCACAAGGACACTGTGCAGCCACAAGGAAGAAGAGCATTCCTCAAGCAAGCATGGAAGTGTAATTCATCCACAGTTCTGCGTCTGGCTCCCCTTTGTGGCTCCTGTGAGGGGCTGAACAGCAGGTTGGCCTGAAGGCTGCATGTCTTCAGGACTGAGAAAGGTCACGTTTCTGCTGGAAGAGTCTGTGCTGCAGGATGCCTCATATCCCTCTGCTTGGCTGGTTGGTTGGTCACTCTCTGGGGAAGGGATGGGGCTAGGAAATCAGTTAACACTGACAGTGAATGATTGGGCCAGAATTAATTTTGGTCACGGGCAACCAATGCTTACCAGTGGGAAATGCAGCACCAACACGTGTTGGGTACTCAAACCACTGGTCTGCTGGGACAATGAAGCCTTCAGGAGCAACAACAGGACTTCTGTTGAAAGCCTCACTGAACTGGGAGATGATATTCCTATGTGATTGCTGAAGTCAGCATTTGGGTGGAGTATAAATCCCAGTTTTTATAGCTATTCTGGTGGATTTGTTGTCCCATGTGTTCATTACACCCATAAATACCTGTAACAGTGTAATTACTGGAAGAGCAAAGTCAGTTAAAGAGAAGATTACTGCTATGGTAATTAAAGAATTATAGAAAAACAAGAAGCTTTCACCAATTGCTATGCGAGACGCCACCCCTGGGGTAAGGCAAAGTGAATGCAGAAGCATGGCCTTGGAGGGAAGTCATCGGCATTGTCTGTCCTCAGTCTGTGCTGTTCAATATATCTATAAATAACAAGGGAGAGAGCAAGTAGTGGGGTGAGAAAATCTGATAGATTAGATAGATAGATAGATAGATAGATAGATAGATAGATAGATAGATAGATAGATAGATAGATAGATAGATGTCACCAACACCTGTGATAGTAAGGAGAGAGGGGAAGATGTTCCTGTAGATCACTTCTACCTGTGCTCTTTCATGAGGTTCTGTGTAACCACAGCAGCCAGTTTTGCTCTGTATTCATGGTAAGAGCATAGCAGCTAGGAAGAGCAAGACATTGCTGGACTTGCCCCTTCATAAGTTTTATAGTACTACTTCTTGCATTGTAGAGAGCTTTGAGCAAGTTGGGTGCCCTCTGGCCTGTAGGATCCTCTTTGCAGAAGAGGACAGAACCTTATTAGGTGTGTGATAAGCAAAAGTTGGTGTGGAGGAAGGAATATTATTGCTAACCTATGTTGCTATGTGAAATTGCACTGTGGCTCATCTGGGGCTAGATGGGAGCTGGGCACACAGAGTGCCTCATGGAGGAATTGCTCAGCATCTTCCTCAGCCAGAAAAGAAGGTTTTCAAACGAGAAAATAGATTAAATAAATAATGAAATCCAGCAAGCTCAAGCATCTGCTAGAGACTGCTCCATGCCTTTTTGCTCCAGAGGGGAAAAGGAGTTAGGATGTGAGAGTAGGACTGGACTCATAGAGGCAGTGTCCTGAAGGACTGATTTTACATACTGCTGTGTGGGAGGATCACGGTCATGGACCCTGCAGCAGAAAGGACTGAACTCTTCTGACATCACCTGAACACGGCATTCTTCCCATTTCATTCCTGAGGTGAAAGTTCATGTTGCTTTTTTATGAGCCACCTAAGAGTGTAGCAGGTCAGGACTAGTTGTAAAAGGATGTGTTTATCCATACAAAAATGTAATGTACAAGTGAAAGTAATCTTGTAACAGAAACTTACCTGAGCATCTTAACAAGGAAAATTTTACTGGCCATTGCAGTGACAGTGTGGATTTTCCCTTCATCCCCCTTTTACCTGCTGTGTCACTTGTGATCTCTACAGGCAAAGAACAATGTCTAGCTTGGTTGTGATCCTTCTGTAATGTAAAAGATGTTATTCAGTGTTCATATCAGTATTGTTTGCTTGGATTACATTGTCTTTTCGGGTTGAATACACAGTGCATTAAAAAGCACACAGTAATAAAAAGTAACAAATAGTGCAACTATAAATGTCCTTTGGCCCACTCCTCAGCTGCTGTAAATTATTCTGTATGCATTGACACTTCCTGATAAAGCGCTGCCTTGTTGCAAGGCATAGTAAAATATGTTTAAGCAGGTTAAGTAGAGACATTAATAAAACTTAAGGCCGTGTGACAGGACATTCGATAAAGTGGCTTAAAATAATAAGCTTTCAACGGAGGTATTCAGCAGGGTGGGTTTATGAGCTCTGCGCTGCAAAACACAGGAAGAACTCGATGATTCCTTGTAGGCTTCCTCCCCACAGGCCGCTGGGGCTGCCAGCAGAGAGCCCCTTCAAATTGGGCTGCTCAGCTGCAGCCACCACTCAGCCCCTGTGGGGTAGAACCACTGGTGAGAGCCGTGTGTGCCAGCTTGGACTGCTGTGACAAAGTGCTGGAAAGCACCAGGAAAGGGCATTACAGTAAAAGACAGATTTTGTTTCTAAAGGGTGTGCTTGAAGTAGGCAGCAGGGACCTTCTCCATCTTTCTGTGTTGATCATTGCATGTGCTTTTTGAGGGCTAGAGCATGGTCAGAAGTAAGGCAGGATTAAAAACAGAGCTTGTTTGAGAGCCATGTTGAAGGATGACATTTGTTATTGGTAGGAGGCAGCAACACTTAATGTCATTAAATGCTACACACCAACTGTGTTGCTTCACGTAGCACACCTTGGCATTGGTTACAGGGCACGAATTCAGCAGAGTCCTTCCCTGAGCTTCTTAACTTTTTTCCCTTGGCCTGGTATGCTAATGAAAACTCTGGCCCAGCTCTTTCATCTTGTCCCACGTTTTCCTTTGTTGATGCGGAAAAGAAGCAAGGGAGGGAGCCTGGGCTGAAGAATTAGAGATAAAGCAAGTTTGTTTTCGGCTGAGTCAGAGGACAGTCAGACGAAGAGTTTTCTTTGTAACTTAATAGCTGCATTAATCACTGGGACTGTAGCTACTCCCACTGATGGCCAGAAAAGGGCCTCGGTTTCTCACAATTTTGCTGATATCAAATGAGTTCTCTGCAAAAGCGCTCTCCTAGCAGGTACAATCAGAGTGCTTTAATAGGCATGCAGGATGTGGAAAGATTTTTAATTATCTTGCATTAAACACAGCATCACCTCAGCAGGAACAATCTCTTTATGTATTGTTAGATTAGAGTAAATGAAACTATTTTGTAGAGTAGTAATATAATTGGAGCATCTCTGAGCAACTGGCTAAGAGTGGCTGTTTCTTTTAAAGAAATAAGGTCTGGACTTGGCAGTCTTAGGTTAATTGTTGGACTTGATGATCTAAGAGGTCTTTTACAACCTAAATGTTTCTGTCATTCTATGGTAATGCCAATACCTTATCCTATTGCATATACTAACGTGGGGCTTAGTGAGAAGCAAACAGTTTAGTATGAGCAAAATCATGGGTTGAATCTACAGAAGCCTTTGATGGTCTATGTTTAAAGACAAATGTGTCGAGGTAATGTAAATGTCTCCCTGTTTTCCTTCAAACAAGGTAGAGGTAAGATTTCCTCGATGAACAGTTTATCCCAGAGGAAGGAAGTTCAGCACTTTACTCACTAGGCTTTGGAAGATGCCTGTCACTGAAGATTTTTGGGCTCCTAACTTTCAGCTGGATCCATATCCCTTGCAGCCAAACAAAGCTTTTCTAAAGTAGCTGCCTGAGTAATTATAAATTCCAATTAAAACAAAGGGGACTCACTAACACAGCTTTGAAAAGTTTCCTCTAAAATTGGTAACAAAGTGGAGGAACTAAAGTGACAGATTAATAATTTATCTGAATGAAAATAGTAAAAAAAAGGGGGAAAGTGGGGTAAACCCCCACAAAACCCTGAATTACTTATTTTAGTCCTACTCTTCTTGTCAATACTACCAGCATTACACCCCCAAGTGATGAATTGTCCCAATTTCTTTTTGTTTGGGTGGGCTCAGCCTCTGTTGTGGGCAGAGACATATTCAGAGCATCCAGAAACATTTTCGTAGCTTTCTCCCTGCTGGGTCTCCTGCCAGTGCCTGCACAGGTGGCAGGTTGCAGCAACAGTGCCAGTGGCTCCTCAGTCCGACTCTCCCTCACCTGTTTGTCTGGAGCTTACCCCTTCTTCCCTAGCACTGCTGAGAGTTCCCATCTAAAAAAGCCTAACGGCTTTCCTTTCTGCCTGCCCTGCGTTTGCTGGAGCCAACGTAATATCTACAACATAATATCTACAATATCTACAGCACACAGACTTCAATTTCTATTTATCTGATTGCCTAGAGCACATAGAACTACAAAAGTTACATCTTCTCCATGTCCGTAAGTCCTACAGATGAATGCACACCACCCACTCCTAGCACCACACTGTCTGGCAGTGCAGGCACTGCTCCTATCCAGCTCCATTTCTGTAGAGTCTGGGGTTTTATACATCCACAGGGGTTTTTTCAATTTTTTTTTTTTCTTCCCCACCTCTCTCTACTTTTTGTTGTCGGCAGTGTGATTGCCAGCCTGGGCAATCATTTTCAGTCTGGAAGGCAAGGGAACTCTGGGGAGGAGCTGGAGGGTGTGCAAATAGAGAGCAGCATGCATGCATTTCTGGCTCTCTGGTGCAGTGACGTGACAGGACGGACTTGTAGCTGCCAAGGGAAGGGGGCATTTCCTCAAGTTTGGAAAGTGGAAAGCTGACTGTACTCATGCTGCAGAGCACTCCCTCTCCAATGGTTGGCCATGTGGGTTTATTTTCAACCTTTATTGTGGTCCCTCTGTAATTGCATCTTGCTAGACCTGTAAAAATAGTACCTCGTGCTCTCTACAGAGTTGACTGCTAATTACTTGCAGCCATTGGTGGCAGAACCAACGCAGGCAGCCATCCAGGTGGCGTGTTCCTACCTGCAATTCAATATGAATGATGGTTTATCGATAGTGAGGGGATGGGAGAGTGGAAGCTGTGTGCCTCCCACACCCATTGCTCTGTGCTAGAACAGCTTCATGGGAGCTGGGAGCTGCATCAGGGATGTGAGAGAAAAATTCTCCCCTCCTAGTCCAGGACAAGGGCATGGCCTTTGAAAAGATCAGACACAGTGTGGCTTTGCAGAGTCAATGGAAAATAGCTCGTCTTGGGGGTGTTTGGCTTGCATGTTGATGAGGCTTTTTTGTTTTGAGACCAAAAACTGCTGGCTGGTCAGAGTGAAAGTCCTTCACAAGTAAATGTGTGATGGAAACACCTGTGGACAGCCTGTGCTTTAAGGCAAAGGCTTGGAATACATGGGAACTTGTATGTACAACCTGTTTTTCTATTCTTTGCAAGTTTACTCTGTAGGTTCCCAAACTTCAGCTACTAGAGGCTTTGGAAGATTCCCTCCAAAAGAGGGATTTCTAGGCTGTTGCCGCTTTCAGATAATTTCTCCTTAGTACAGAGGTGAAAAGGAAAACTAATAATTATCTTCTCTTGAAAAACAAATAATTCTCAGCACTGTTACAATCATATTCATTAGGGCATTATCCAAACTTTTCTTATTTTCGTAAGAAATGTTTCTTTCCAAAGACCGCTGCTGGAAGGAGAGGGCTGGAGCTAGATGAACAGCAAGTCTGGACAAAATCTGGAGCCTCTGTGCTCCTTTCCACAGTGAATTTGCTCTTCTCAGCTTTCTCCTTTCCATACTGATGTACCTTTCCAGACTTGTTACTTCACATGGGGTTGATGTTAAAGAGTCCTGCTCACAGAATCAAACGAAGAAGGGAGGTGGGCTGAAGCCAGCATAGCCAGGACACACAAACATAAAGGAGATAAAGCCTCACAATATTTGCAAACAGCAATTTCAGATATAGTGGGTCGCTGCAATGCAGCAAATCCATCCCTCATCCACAGCCACTGATATCAACAGATTTAAATGCAAGATGTGTTTGACTCAGCAGGTGGAATTAATTTATCTAATTAATTTTTCTAGCCTGGTCTTTTTCAAATTAGCATCCAGGATCACAGGTTGCAGAGAGAGAGACACCATTATCCTCCTTGGACCTCCCAGACAAGACATAGGAGCCTGGGCAGCAGGACAGGGACCTCTGCTCTCCCAGGTGATGTGAGAGGGAGCAGAGGGCCAGATCCTTACCTCCTTTTCATTCCTTTTAACTAGCTAAAACTCAAACAAGCTTATTGAGGACTGGGGTCAATTTCATTTCATAAGTTGGAGGGTGGAGGCCTGCCTGTATTTCCCAGTTCTTTAGGAGGTGTGAAGACAACAGATACAACACAAGGGACTACAAATGGATCATGCCGTAAAAAGAAGGTAAGTTGTCTTGATCAGACTGCAGTTTAGAAACATAGCAATCTTATAATCCAAAAAGGGGTTCCTGTGCCAAATTCTTCTCTGTAAGCCATAAACCTGTTTAATCATAAACCAAATATTTCTCCAGGCTGCATGTTTATGCAAACTGAGTTTATGTACCAGTCACAAAAATTAGTCTCCATTTTTTTGCATCTCAGGAGACCTTGGTTCTACTCTGCATAAGTGGAAGCACTAAAAATTATGCCTGCAATGTGGATGTACACTTAGATTTCTTAGTCTAAGCCAAGATTCAGATATAAGAATACCTAGCTGGTGCCAGACAGTACCTCATCTCCTTCTAAGTCCTCCAAGGTACCATAAGCATGGAGTGCTAATTCACAGGCTATGAAAGATGAAATTAATGTTCTTTTCTTGTATTAATAAGAGGAGACCAGGTCAAGCAGTTAATTCTTCACACTACCCTTGGCCCACAATAGGCTGACTGCATCAGCAGTGAGGTACTTCCAACTCATTTTGGAGCTCAGGAAAGACAGGAGTTTGCTTCCCACTGATGGGATGATGAACGCAATGGAAAATCCTGCTTGTTTCAGTCAGAGGTCCTGGGGCAAAGGGATCATGCTGCAGTAGGCCACTGTGAGGATTTCTGGGTTTTGGCTGTGCCCCATCCTACCCCTCCTCTTTTCAGAAGGTAAGTTTGGCAAGAACCAGTTCTCCAGTGTGCCAGACCTCCCTCAGGATATTCCGGCTGGCAGGGTCGGGAGGGGAGGGGAAAGGCACAGCAGCTCTCTGTTGAGGCAGCGCCACTTGAATGAAGCATGCCTGAAAAATTCTTGACTACAGATCTGTTAGCTGAAGCAAGATGAAAGGCATATTTTATGAAAGTAATACTTTCCAGTGCTGCACGTGCAAGTCAGGAGATGGACAGCATGCACATGAGCACATGATCTGCTTGTTTGAGGCCATAATTTTACATCTATAGGATTTAATGTTCGTTATTTACACAGTGCTTAAGAACTGATCTTGAGACCATCCTATCTGGCTGTGAGCCATGTAGTGGGGTATAACATGCTTAGTTATTTTGCTGCGGTTTTCTCTTTTGTTGAAAGAAATTTTTTTGCATATGATGTTTTCTGAGGTGAGATGTAAATCCAAGGAGCAGAACTGTGGTAGCTGGGATGATTTAAGGATAAAAGATAAACAAAGTTTCTTGAAATACTAAATATCTGTTGTCAGATCAAGTAATGTGTCTGGAAAGATAGTCTAGTTTTCCACCTCAGTATTCATTTATAAACATATACATATATAAAATGTCTTTTTTTTTTTTCCAACTGAAACTTTCCCAAATGATCTCATACAAGCTCATACAAGCTGCCACTTCTCCCACTGGAGAGCAGGACTGAAGTGCTGTCACACTGCTTGCTAATCGAAGGCTGGGGGAGGTTAAACTGTCAGCTTCACAGACCCATGATCCAAAATGATACTTTGAAGAGCTGGGTTCTCCCTTAGCTCTTGAGCACCTTTGTCATACAGTCATCCAAAGTAAAACTGGAATTGCCTATCTTTCCAAAAGTTATGCTTTAACTCAGCCACCAAATATAGGTTTGATTCAAGATTAGATTTACAAGGTGAGATTACATAGTTTGTCTTGTGCCAGGGACCAGCCATATTATCAAACCAGTTCCTTCTGGCTTTAAAATGTTCACCTCTGTGAAAAATAGCCAGTTGTCAGCTATGGCTGTATGCAGTATAAGGCAATACTTAAAAAATGGTCTCTCTTACATCTCTTTCAGAATCTTTTGTTCTGGCATATCCACCTGCTTTTTGTGTTTGCTGTTTTTCTGCAAGGGAGTGGTTTGCTGATCTCCTGACAGTGTCTGAAGGCTTTCACAGATGAGAGGAAGGTGTGGAAAAAAATATCACTTACCTGAAGCAAAATGGGATTCCTGCAGTTGCAGGACTGGCAGTCCACAGCTGGTTGGATCTCTCTGCTCTCTTGTGCTGAAGGCATGAGCTGCATGTTTGCAGGCTGTGGAATCCTGGCTCTCTGTAAAACTGTTGGATTTCGTGCAGCAATCCGATCCACTTTCAGCTCTGTGCCTACCCATACTTCCCTTGCTTCTGAATCTCCAAGTTGCTTTCCAAGGTTTTGCTGCTGAGGCCCAAACTGTAACACAGTTCTACTGAAGTAAATCCTTAGTACCGGGTCAAGCTGCCCCCTGTGAAAAATATATTATACTATTATAGAAAACATGTGCATTACATGCACAAATATGTTGTGTTGCTCCTTTCTGGAAGAAGTGGTCAGTCCCCTTCCTGCAGAGATTAAAGAGAGTGATAATGTCAAAAGATCTGGGGAGGTATGATCTGTAACTCATATGGAAATTTTTTCTCAAATCCTTTAAAAAAGGGCAAAATGTATTCTTTTAACAGAAATCATCCTTATTTAAAATTTGTAGGAAAAATCAAAATTGTATTTTCATAAGTCCTTGCTCCATATCATGAATTATCCTAAGTGCATCTATTGCTGAAGTCAACCTTCCTTCCTGCCACGTTGCTCCCTCATATTCCCTCCTGCTCTCCAGGTTTTCCCGTCTCTCTGCACTGAGTTTGGAGGCTCTTGCTTTAATGAGTGATACCCTTTTTGACCCCGTGCCTCTGTATCTGCTCACACATTCCTTCCTTATCTTGCTCTCACACTGCTCCAGATTCCCTCCTGACCATAGACCATACCAGACCAACCACGTTTACAGAGCCCAGCTTGGTGCCTTCCAACAAAACTGGCTTTCATCCTGACACTGGGTCATATGACCTTCCTCTCTTTTTTCCAAACCCTTCTGTATATGCACAAACCCTTTAAACAGCAGCATCTGAAATGTTTCTCCATCCATCTCCATATTTGTAAGTCTGCTTATATGTTCAATGTTTGTATTACGTAGCTCTTCTGAATCTGTTCTAGCTGTATTGCTGTTCTAGCTGACTGGTGACTTTCAGGCAAAAGCTCTGTTGTGCATATTTATAAATCATCAAATAGGCTGTTGATGCTCAATAAATAAGAACATTATTCAACTTTGAAAGAACTTTGAAATTAATTTTATGTGTGGAAGCAGCTTAAGAAAAAGGGGTGAGAATTTAGTCAATAAAGTCAATGGAAATTCTGCCATAAGGTGTTTTTGAATACAGTATTACAATTATTGTTGTCCTGTTGCAGGTTTAGGTTATTAGTTTGCTTAGTCATTATTTTTATATAGGTAAATATTGTCTATATAAAGTTCCCTTGCTTTCTTAAGTGTTGCAGATCAAATATCTTCTGGGTTTGTAAGTTTGTAAATATGAATATATTTTACTTGTAAAAATAATGTAACCTCACTGAAGATTAATTTTTTCCCAAATGGATCACATGAGGCAACACCTCGTCTTCTAGGGTGTTACTCAGCTCCAGGGACAGAAGACTCTGAAATACGCTGAATGTGTGCTGCTATAATGCCTATGCCTAAATATGTGGTGCTGTTGCAAATTTCAGCTCTGTAGAAACCCTATTGTTTATCAGTGTGAGAGGCTCCACCCCAAACAGTAATTAGAGCGAAGCTCATGTCATAAATCCACTGGCATCCCAAGTGAAGCTGGTGCTCTCTGGAAACAGAGGTTATCTCCTCCTTGTGCTGCTGGTCCTTTGAACTTCCTGTGGTCAGGGAATCCTTCTGGTTTCAGCTAGAATAACAATTATGAAACTATCCCTGCTCTGCTGGCTGGAGTTCATGTCTAATTAACTTTAACAGGAGTCATAATTTTAAGAGTGATTTCTCAAAAGCGTTATAACTCAAGACAATTAAGGCTTGAGAGAGAGCGTGCGAGACAGGGAGGGGAGGAAAACAGAGGCACTCCTTGGGGCAGGGCACTACATGCGTATTAAACAGATGTGACTCATTCCTGCCTCTAGTCCCAGCAGAAGTAATACCTTTTGAATAAGTTCTGCGTGCTAGATAAAAACTTGTTTGCTGGTGCAAAAATTGTATCACGCGTGTTAGAACAAGCTCCCTGATGGGCTATTCCCATCAAAACCAAGGGCACACAGCAGTGGATTTTTCAGTATGTTGGTGTAAGTTTGACACAGGGTTTTCAGCTATGGAAACTTGACAGTCTGCAGAAAAAGGGGGTAAAGGTAGAGGAAATGAATGAATGAATGAATTCAGTTGCCCTTCTGGAGCAGGATGTTTTTATTTTTATCGTCCATGGAACCTGTATAGTGTATATGTGTGTGTGTGTGTATATATATATAAAAATATGTATAGTGCATATATGTATGTATATATATATATACATATATATGTACATGTACAGTATATAAAGTGTATATAGAGTATGCCCATCAGCCGGTTTGATAGGCAAAACCTGATCTTCTTGAGGACATGTGAAACTAAAAAGGAGATTATAACAATGTAGAATATGAAAATGCTGGGGACCTCTAGGTCTGACTGTGTGTTTATTTAAAGGTAGCTCTGCATGCAGTACTTATATATGACATATATCATAAGCTGGGGCATCCCACAGACCTTTCACAGACAAGATGCCAAGGAAGATGACATCTCTATATATGAAGGACTCAGCCTTCTGTGAACATACAGAAAATCAGAGATCAGGTTTTATGACAAAAATCTGAAATGTTTGCTGTTTGTTTCAAATCTGAAATGGTTGTAGGGAAATCTCATGCCACTACTACAGGGGTGATCCCTTTCTTTACTGGTGGTATGAGGATTCCAGAGGAAACAGGGTTTCTTTTACAACAAAATTGGCTCAGAGCAAGGTTAATCAAAGCAGCAGTTAAAACAGAGCCAGACAGCATACCCAAGATCATAACTGGTGTTTCTGGGGCTGGACTGCTGCTAAACCAATACTGGAATATTTCTGTTCACGACTGTATCTGCAGAGTGGATGCAAGATCCTTATGGAGGTTGAGAAGGTGGTGATGAGGAGAACAGCTGATGTCATGCATTGCTGCGCTGATTATCATCTGCCACGCAGAACATGTCCACACCAGAGCTGAAGGTGCAGCATGGGTGGACTCTGCTGAGCTTTGGTTAGTGGTGCCAGCTCAGGTGGTCATGGTATTATCATGACAGCAATGCAATATCAGCATGTAGCTGCCCGGGAAGATATTCTGGTCATGAACCATGCCCAGTCCCTGCTGCTGAAGTAACATGGCTGCTAGTGTCTGTTTGAAAATAACCCCCAGGCTTCTCGCTATGCTGTATTGTGGGCAACCCCACAATCCCCAGCTGGGTAGTCAGCCCCAGGGGTGGGGTGCAGGCTGCTTCTGGTACAGCGCAATCACACATGGCTCTGGATGCAGTGTTCCTCTAGAGAGGAAATAGGAATATAATCTCCCTTAAAAATACTGAATAGTCACAGTACAACTGCAGGTTTCTTCCTGTTGCATCTCCTTCAGCTCTTCCCACAGCTTCCCATGAAGCAGCCTTCCAACAACCCTGCAGAAAACTGCTCATCTGCTCCAGATGAAGCAACACAACAAAATGAATATCTTAGTATGACAAGAGACTACAAGTGAGCCTACACAATCCGTGGTCTGCTTGGGAAGTAAACCTTGACCGCCTCGGGAACAAAGGTCTGACCTACCAAGCAGTGGAGCAGCATCTCATGTCCTTGGAGCTGGGACTTGGGAATTTTGTGCCCTCTGGGAGGGAATGAGTTGATTTTCTCAATGTAAGAGCCTGGGGGCAAACCAGCATGAAAGTGGTATGGACAATCAGGGGCCCAGGAGTGAAACAGGGCGCAAACCACAATGATAGTGTGGATATGTCCTAAGGATGGTGCTTGATGGTTTTACAACATATTGTTGTAAGCAATGAACACTAATCTTAAACAATCAATCAGCTTGTTTGCTATTTACTCATAAGAATTTTGCATTGTTTTCTGCTTGTTACATTTCTAATGTTAGCATAGCCATTATGTGGTCTCATCTCATTAGTTTGACTCATTTGGCATCTCTCAGGGATGCCAAAATACAGGGGAATTTTTTGAAAAGTATTTCATCACTATTGTTACTGGGAAAATTATAACCAGCATGTTTTAGCATGCTTGAATGTGAGTATCACTGACACTTGGACACGTCTGTACCACTTATTCTTCTATTATAAAAACGATGCTAGCAGCTCCACCTTTTCTTAATAGCTATCATCCAGCAACAAGAATTAAATTTAAAAAAAATCTCGTCTTCAAAAATCTTGTCTTCATCCATCCAAAAGACAGAATAATCAGGGTCTCTATTGAGTCTGCCAGAATTTGTATGCAATTCTACTGAATAATGAAGAAGGTGATTTATACCCTTTGGAATAAGGACATTCCAGGGCAGCTTTGGTGTGTTCATGCTGCTGTCCAATTTTTCTGAGGGATTGTGGTGAATGAGAAAGCTTTGTTACATGAATGAGAAGAAGGTGATTTGGAATTGTCAACATGGCTTTACCAAAGTTAGATCATCAGATGGCATAGGCTCTGCAGGACCTCTAGAAGTCTCCTGTCCCACCCCTGCCCAAAGCAGGTCCAGGTACAGCAGGTTGCTCAGGGCCTTGACCAGTTGGGGTTTGAGTATCTCCAGTGTGGAGAATCCACAGGCCTTCTGGGCACCTGCTCCAGTGTTTACCTTCGTGGTAAACTCATTTTCCCTTAAATTGTCTGGGAATTTCCCTTGCTTGACCAAACTGATTGTTTAGTGTGATAAGGGAAGAGCAGTGGTTGTTATCTGCCTTATTTGCTTTGACTTTAACTTAATGTTAGGCATGATCTTCTACAGCACCTTTGTATCTAAGCTGGAACATTCTGGTCTGGACAGATGGATTAGCAAATGGATGAAAAAATTGCCTTGTTTTTTGAGCTTAAAAGGCCTATATTCTACCTGGAGGCCTTTACAAGCAGAGTTCTTGAGGAACCTATTCTGGCATTTTAATATTTTTGTCAGTGATATGAAAGTGGAGGCAGTATGCACCCTCACCAAGCTTGTGGCTGACACCAAAACTGAGAAGAAAAATAGATGCATACCAGGGGAGAAGTGTCACTCATAGAGGCCCGAGCAGCTGCAGGAAGGGATCAACAAGAACCTCATGAAATTTGACAAGGACAAATGCAAGGTTCTGGAAGTGGCGTGAAGTAGCTCCTTGCAACAGCACATTATGCTGCTGAGCTCTGCAGGAGAGGACGTAGGGCTGCTGCTGAGCAGTAGGCTGAACGTGAGCCACTAAGATGGTTGAGGTTTGGAAGCCAGTCCTGTGAGGAGAGGCTGAAAGTCCACATGTTGTCCAGCCCAGTGATGAGATATTTTCAGGGGAACCTAAAAGCAGCCTGTCGGTATCTATGAAATGCCAAAGCTCTTCATGGTGGTGCCCGTTGAGAGTAAAACAGACAGCGGGCGTAAATTGAAATAAGAAAAGGTCCAGCCAGGTATGAAGACAAACTTTTCCCCATGAGTTATAATAAGCAGTGGAACAGGCAGTGAGGTTGCTTAGGCACCATCCCCAGAGATTTTCAAGAACTTGGTGGACAAAGCCTTGAGAAACTCTGTTCTCAAAACTAATGGGCGTTGAACAGGAGATCAAACTACAGACCTCCAGACATGCCTTCCAACCCAAATCCTTTTGTGATTTCCTGTTAAAGCTGGTAAGAGAAACTTTATTACTTAAGTTGTTCAGTAACTAGAAGCCCTGGTGCTATCCTAGGGATATCAGAAACTTCCCAGTACCAGTCAGTTCTCACACACAAAAGTCTAGAAAAACTTATGGCCTGATGAGATGAGCCAGGCAAAACTTCATGGCAAAATATGTCTCATATACATAAGAGTCCCTTCCTTCTCCTGCCCAGCACTGTTGCATAGGAGCAATCCTCAAGCACAGCGTCTCAGGCCACTTCCCATGTGCCCTTTGCCCAGTTCAAAGGCAGGTGGAGCAAGCCCTGAGTGCTCCTGTCTCTTCCAGAAGAGCCCAGGTTGTAGTTCCTCTTGTTCTTGGCTGCATCAACCAAGTGCATTAGCTATAAAAGCACAAGAAAGCACAGTGGTGTAAGAAGTAGTTCAGTTCATAATTATTATTTTATTGCTTTGCTGCAGACAAAACCTTTTTCAAGGATGTGGCTAGAGTCTGTCCTGGAGGTGAGGCCATACCTGTCATGCAACTGGCAGGACTGGACGTATTCTTAATTTAAACTCATACTACATTTAACAGATTAGCATGAACAAGTGAAATTTCTACCTATATCGAAGGAGATCACGTATACAGTGTGTAAGTAGTGTTCCACACTGAGTGGTCTTACAATATCTGTTCACAGATGTTTTAAACTTTATTTCAGCACATTCAGTTCACTGAGACTTAGGCACAAGGAGGCATTTGTACAGTGAATCGATCTGGTTTCCTACAATGCCATTTGGAGGTGATTTCCCAGGAACCCACTTGGAAAAAAACAAATACAGAGAACTATCACAGAAAAAAAACAAGGAGTGGTGTAAATCCCTCAGTGCCACCATAAGAGCTCAGAGCTATGCCAAGAAGGTTAACGTGAAGTAATGCTTTGTCTTCCTTGTTTTCCATCAAAGTAATTTTTTATGTAGTGTGTTCAACCCAGACCCCCCGTCTGGATGCCGGGCGCCCACCAAAGCCTCTCTATCATTCCCTCTCCACAAGTAGACAGGGGAGACAAAATACAATGAAAGGTTCTCAAGATGAGATACAGACTGGGAAAGATCACTCACCAAATCCCGCCATGGTCAAAATAGACTGAACTTAGGGATATTAACTGAATTTATTACTAACAAATCAGAGCAGGATAATGAGAAATCCTGAAAACTTAAAAACACTCCCACCCCGTCCTCAATCACAGGCTCTATCTCCCCTCCCCAGTGGTGCATGGAGAGGGGGAATGGGGGTTAAGGTCAGTTCATGGTATGTTGTTTCTGCTGCTGCTCAGAGAGAAAAGTCCTTCCCCCGCTCCAGTGTGGGGTCCCTTCCATGGGACGGAGTCCCCCACAAACTTCTCCAACGTGAGTCTGTCTCATGGGAAAGAGTTCTCTACGAACTACTCCAACATGTGTCACCTTTCCAAAGCATGCAGTCCTTCAGGCACACCCTGCTACACAGTGGGTCTCCCATGGGGAACACAAGTCCTACCAGGAAACCTGCTCCAGTGTGAGCTCCTCTGTCCACGTGTCCACAGGTCCCTGCCAGGACCCTGCTCCAGCAGAGGCTTCCCACAGGTTCACAGCCTGCTTTTCAGGCACCCACCTGCTCTGGTGTAGGTCTCCTCCACAGGCTGCAGGTGGATCTCTGCATCCCTATTGACCTGTATGTGTTGCAAGGGGACAACCTGCTCCACCATGGTCTTTACCATGGGCTTCAGGGGAATCTCGGCTTTGGTGCCTGAACCACCTCCCCCCCTTCTTCTCTGTCTGCAGAGTTGTTCTTCTCACATATTCTCACTCTGCTCTTCTCTGGCCACAATTACTTCTACACAATAACATTTTTTCTTTCTTAAATATGTTATCACAGAGGTGTTATGATAATTCCTGTTGCTGATGCCCCAGCTCAGCCAGCACTGGATCTATTCTGGAGCAGGCTGGCATTACCTCTGACGGACATGGAGGAAGCTTCTAGCAGTTTCTCACAGAAAGCCACCTGTATAGCCCCCTCAGCTACCAAAGCCTGGCCACACAAACCCAATACAGATGTTAGCCTCGTTTGTTCTTATGTTGCCAGTCATGCAAAAGATGATGTTTTCACGGAAACAGCTGACTGTGCCCTAAAGGGGCAACCCAACAGAAAAGTGGATCTGAACAGAAAAAGAAGAAATAAAACAATAATGTTATTTCCTACATGTCTTACTCAGACCGACTTACATGGAGGAGATATTATAGATACCCATAGACATATCCAAATCAGATGGAAAAGAAGAAAACATCAGAAGAAAACATTAATGCAAAGTAGCTTCTTTAGCTTCTCATCATACTAGGGCTCTAATTCTCTGGTCTCTTTATCAGACTTGGAACAGGGAATGAGAAGGCAGAAAACTGAATTCAATCAATTCTGCTACTGGAACTACAGGTTCACATAGGTGTTTGAGGGAAGGAAACAAAGCACACCAACTACTGAATGATGAGCAGCAGCACTGTAGAAATAACTGAGGACTGAGGAGGAGAAGGATATTCCATTGCGAATCTGAGTGAAACTTAGGTAGCACTGGAATTTGGTCTAGACTGGAGAACACTTCCACATTTACACTCCCACATTTTGAAAGCTGCAGTAATCACAGGTGTTTCATGATTCCCAGTGGCTTCCTTGTAGTATTCTGGTCACTCTGATGTCAACTACTCAAGATTTAAGTGAGTTATAGCAATGGATGTGCTTTTATAATGGAAGAAAATATAGTTGGAATAAAAGAGCTCCCATTTCTGATCAACGTGACTCAGCTGCAGGGAGGAGAGAAGCTAACTTCAACTCCCCACTTCTGAATTTGTTTTTACAGGGATGTGTGTGTGAAAAAGAAGCCTGCCTCTTTTTCTTTTTTTTCTCACTTATACTGAAAACTTAACACTAATGTTAACTCCCCGTTAAATGAAGGGAATGAAAAGGACTCTTAGGAAAATTTCTTAACTCAATTTTTATACACTTGAAAAGGCTTTTTCAGAACAAATCAACTCTTAATTCTGCCTTTACCAAGTAGTGCAAGGTTCCTTTGGTGTGGTGAGCTCTTGCTGGCTGGGTGTAGAAGTAAGCACAGCTGGAGCACACAACACTGCGATAACATCTGGAATTTGTATAGCAGGTATCTTGGTAAGGAGGTTTCCAATTGTACTAGAAGATAAATTGCCCTCCAAAGCCTTGGGGTTTTGGAGAATAAAATATTCCTGTAAGGATGACACCTCCACTCTTCAGCTGTGAGAAGCAGAGCTTCTGGCACAATAAAGAACTGAATCTTTATTTTTTCCTGGTTGTTATCAAAGTAGTTTTGGTATGTTCCACAAACTGAACATGAAACGGCAGATCTGCTTGCAAAAACTAATGCAAAGTGAGATTTTTTGGCATTTTTTTAATATATTAGATCCAATTCTCCATTGTCCTCCACAGTCCACCATATTATCCACCATAAAAGTTCAGCATAGGGGAGATGTACATGAAAATCTGTTTTTAAGGTCCCACCCTTTTGCATTACGTTGGTAAAGGTACTTGGAACCTTTCTAACTCCTCTGATTTGGTATTCCCTCTTACAAGTTACAAGGTATTTTTAATTATGGTGGTAACACTTTAATAAGGCTATCAGTGCCCCAGGCCAGTGCCATAACCCAGTTATTTGACATGTTGGGATGACAAACATCTGTTACGATGTGAAACCTTGCTAATGGAATATTCAGTTTAATGAAGGAGATTCCTGGGTGTCTACAGGGCTACTGTCTCAGCTCCTATTTGATCCTTTACTCCCATTTCCAAGAAGGAAGACACAAGTGAAAGGAAGGGATGGGTGTCCATAAAATCATGCTGCTCCTTATCCCTTTGGGTCTGAAGACACCTGGGTGTCCCATTGTGAAGCAAATGTAAACATCCCTTGACAGCTTCCACTGTCCCACTTGTCATCTTGTACTGCACGTGGCTGAACAGCTTCGTGGTATCTAATACCAATTATCAGACTGCATGAATAATGAGGGGGAGTGCATGAAATCAAGAGCTATGTAGAAATATTGTGTGCATGCTCTGTGGGTCATGGTGAGACTACGCTGGGAAAAGAACATCACGTATTGGTCTCCTCCACCTGAAGCAGAATAGTGAGGCATCCTGAAACTTTTTGTCTGAGTAGTCAGTCAGGTTTGACAAGGCTGACACATCCCTTACCACACCCTCTACTTTTGCATGGTATAGAAGGAATTGTGCAGTCTTAAGCTGCATTCCCTCCTGATGAATTCAAAGACTTTTTTTTTTTTTTTAAATCCTACCAAAGACTGAGATCACAATATTCCAGGGACTGTTTGAGAGGAATACGGTGGGTGGGAAGGGACATGGAAATAGCAGCTCTTGGCAGGCACAGGCTTGACTAGACACAGGCTCACAGTGAGCACCTTGTATCAGTTGTTCCCTCCCTCTCCAAACCCTCCCTGTGGCATATCTACATTTTAAAGTGGATTTCACTGCAGGGCACTGTAAATCTGCCCATAATTAAGCACCATTTGAGTGTATTTAAGATATCTTCCCCATGACAGGGATGTAGTTGAATAAGTGGTCTGAGACCTTTCAGCTTGTTATTAATGACATTTCAGACCATGTCTGCAGATGCTATAGAGGTGTTCCTACTGGCAGCAGCCTCTCTCCACACGTATAGAAGTGCTCAGACTGTGGACCTAAGAGTGTTAACCGTCAATTTTCTGTGGAGTGTTCCACTTGAGTAAAGTGAGGAAATGGAAATTTCCAGGACTGGCCTTCATGTTGTCCCAAACATGGACTTTGTGAATGCTGCTGTTCAACAGCCTCAGCTGTTGCTTCGCAGACAGCCCTTGCACAGGAGTGGTGGTGCATAGCAAGCACCTTGCAAAGACACATAGCCAGATCAGTGGCTTGCACTTGCAAACTTGTCCTTTCTGCCCAAAACTGTAGGAGTGAGGAACATAGGACTCACATGCTGGTTTACCTGGATGATTCGATCTGTTTGGAAGGCCAGATGTATTTTTTCGCAATCTACAATAATGGAAATCAGTTATCAAGTTACATTCAGACTTGTACTTTGAATGTCAGATGCCACTGGTTATCAATGTGTTTCAGCTATTTTAACTTCATTTAGTTCCTATCCAGGAAAGGAGAGCGTTAAAAAGAGGATGCCATGAAATAAGCCCAGAAGAGAGTGTGTGAAATAGGAAGAGCTGGTAACTACTATCAAAAGCTATGAATTAACAAGCCTTTGAAGGGCATTTCAATGTGCCTTTGGGAATTCAGTTCTTAAGATAAAATAGAGATGTTTCCCTAATACAGACAGGGAGCAACACAGCGTGTTGAGGTCAGCTCAGGTAGTGTCCTAAATAGCTGAAGACCCAGCCTAAGCCTAAAACAGAGCTTTTGGATACATCATTTGGAGTTAGGAAGGAGCCTTTTATGAAAACTAAAAAGATGTGCCTGGCACTACTATTATGTATAAAGGAGTTCCTCTCTGGTTACTAAAGCAGTTGTCAGGTGTAGACACTTTGTCCCTTTGGAATTGCTTTCTCATAATACCCTCATGGTGTCTGCAATGACAAGGGAGGCAAGTTAGGAAACAGGGCTGCAGCACAGACTTGCCTCTATCTTGGGTTAAGGTGCCTGGAGGGAATATTATATCTTCTTTAGACCAACTTGCTTAAAGAGGGTCTCCTAAGACCCACACAATTTTAATAGATCCTTACTTTAAGAGACAGAACTCTCTGCTAAGGGAGATAAAGTATAAACTCCCTCCTTCACATAGTTTTCCTTGAGAGGAAAATCATACAGTCATGGTATGGTTTGAGTCAGAAAGGACCTAAAAGATCAGCTCGCTCCAATCCCACTGCCATGGGGAGGGACACCTTGCACTATGAGACTGCAGCTTGCAGTTTATTGAACATTTGCTCAAAAACTCTTTGATGTCAAAGAAAGTCAAGGAACTTAGGACACAGCCTTAGGTCTGTCAGGACTGAGCCTTTCCAGAAATAGTGGAGCAAGGTTGAAGTGAGATCATCCAGTTGTGACCCTGAGATTCTTATGCATTTGGACAAATTTTAAACAATATCTATGTGACTTGATTATGCTTCAAGATAACTGAGTCCACCTAGGGTAAGCACCCAGGAAATACTATTTCAGCAAATTTAATTATTCGTATTTATTTCTTTAATTTCTCCATCTATGAAAACACTTAAGATAGGAGTACTGTGCTGTTTTCAGTATCAGTCCAGTCTTATCTTCTCCTCTTCATTTCAGTGGAGCTAAATGTGCAAGTAGGACCACCAAAACCCACTTGCTATTTAAGTGCACTTTTCTGTGTCCAGGTAACAGTGACTCATCCAGGCCTCTGGGTGTATCACACACATATTGTCTCTATCAACAGATAATGGCGTGTCTCACTGAGCTGGCACTCCAGTCCAAGCTGAAAGTTAGGGCTGATTGGAGGTGGTACTAAAACTCAGAAACAACCTCAAATCAGCGTAATATGTTTGGATTTCTAAAAATGCATAAAAATTAACAGACGGCTTTCAAAGGGACTTGCTGAAAAAAACCCCAAAACATTGTATGTCTAAATACAAATGCCTGGCTTGCTATACCACCACGCAAAAAAATCTCTCTTCTATGTGCACTGGTGGTACTAATTCAGAGATCTGTATTTACACTTCAAAAGGTTTGGATTGGAGTATTAAGGCACAAAGTGCAAGCTTCTCTCATTCTGCATTTCTTTCCTATTCCATATCTGTTTTCTATCTGTTTACTTCCTTCTTTACATTGTTAAGCTTCTGTATTTGTTTTTCTTACTCATCCTGACTGGTTTTGTATTCTGCTCCCTAACAACTTTAAAATGTATTGTCGAATCATCAAATCGTACAGATGTAATCTGTATTCAAAACAGCATCCCAAATCCACATATATACACAAATATATATGTATGTATGTATGTGTGTATAAACAAACATATATGCACTCAGATATAATGATTCACGTTATACATAATACAGCACATATATTACAATATAGCAGTCACTGTATGACTTCACATATAATATCCAACTTGCATTCTGCCTCTTTGTAACACTCTATACAGCTCCGGGCGGTGCCACCAGGATGTCTTTCAGGACCAAGCAACCCCACGTTTGCTTGGAGGAGTTCTTATGCCTTCACTATGCTACACTTTGCCCATCACCTCCAGCAGCAGGTCAGGTTCTCATATAACCTGTACTGTGGTGCTCCCACAGAGTCCCAGTTGTTTCAAGGGCACTGGGGAAAGCTGCTCTCATTCAGTTTTCTCTTGAATAGTTTTGAATGTCTTGTCCTTTGATACTTTTATGTAGTTGTTATTTACTGTCCCATGGCCTATTACTTGCATCTAAAATACCAGGAAAATGATCAGTGCAGAAAAGACAGAAATGAGCTCAAGAATTTATGCATGGTGAGATCTTCCACAAGCTTAAAAAATTTCCAGCACATGTGTTGTCACAGAGCATCAGATGACTGATATGGCTGTCTCCTATACTGCACATTGGGATGAAAACCTCAAGATTACTTCAGAAAAGCTGGTCAGGGTTATTCATGGGTGACTGCTGCTTCTTAAAATTTGGCCATCTTTGTTTCCTAACACCATGAACAAGTGGCCAGACCAGCTGAGGCAGTGCCACTGAGAGTAGTTAAGAAATGGTCCTCATTTGACCCTTGAGACTGACTCAGTGGTCAATGGATGATAACAAAGTCACCACTCAGATTCCTATAGCAAACTGCCTTTGCCGACACCCTGCACACACACACGAACGCGTTAAAATGACTTTGTCTCCTAGGACCTGGTTTGTTTTGTATTTTTCAACAGTAAGGCATAACTTTCAGAGCACCAGAAGACAGGAATCACTAAAAAACCGAGGGGGAAAGTCAGTTTAAATGCTTGCTTCTGAATATCCTCTTTTTCACGCACAAATGCAGCCAGCGCACGGCACTACTCCAACATTTCATGTGCTGGTGCATAGGTTTTAGTGCTGTTTCAGGAACACGCGGGGCTTGGGCCACCCAAAGCCCTCCTGAATGGGAGATTCTGTGTATTTTGGAATTGATGAAACACGCACGTTGTTTTCCCCATGAGCATCAACACGCTGTGATGCGGAGGGGCGAGGGCGGATGCCAGAGGACCGGACCCCTCCTGGCCGTCATGGTATTGATTTAACCCGCGCTGCCTTGTCCAGGTGCCGGCCCCTTTCCGGAGCGGCACAAGGCTGGTTGGTGTCCAGGGCACCCCGGCCTCGTCCATCCTCCCCGCAGTTCTCTCAGCCCTCGGGAGAGTCGCCCCATGTCCCGGGGCCTCGGCCACAGCCACAGTGCAAGGGCAAGCCGGTAGGTACCGTACAGGTCGGGAGGAAGTTTCCAGTGGGGTTCAAACTCCACGGGCAACTCATGAGGGCAGTGGAAACACCGGTGCGACGGTGACAGAGCCCGTGCGGTGCCGAAGCGGCCACCGGGGAGCGACACCACCGGGAGCGACACCTCCATCGCCGCCGGGCGCGGTGGGGCGGGGGCCGGGGCCGCGGAGAAATCCGAGGCGGCCGCCGAGGAGGCGCGGAGAACGCAGGCGAGGCAGCGGCTCCACGCCCAGGAGCGCCACTTAAAACCACGCGGAAAGGTGTGGCCTCGCCTTTCCTCTGCCGGCGGGGAGGGGACTCGACGGGATCTCCGCTCTCGTTGCCGCCGCCGTCGCCGCCGCCGCCACCAGCACCAGCAACCTCCGCCGCCCGCCCGGCACCGCACAGCGAGCGCTTCGCGGCGCCCCCGGCCAGCCCTCACCTGCGGGCCGCCCCGATCCGCGGCTCTCGGCCCTTCCCCGGCCCTCGGTGGACTGCGAGGGAGCGGCGGCACCGCGGCGGGCGCTGCCGGCGGTGAATGCCTTTCCCCCCGTCGGGTCTGGTTCAGTATCCCCGTCGCTTTGCCCCTCGCCCCCTCTCGCCCCGGGCGGCTCCCCCGCTGCCATGAGCATCAACGGCGGGTCGCACCCGCGCATCAACACCCTGGGCCGGATGGCGCGGGCAGAGTCGGGCACCGACCTGCGCTACGAGATGAGCTCCCATGTGGTGGGGGGCGGCGGCGGCGGCGGCGGCGGCGGCACCCACACCCACAAGACCTACTACTACCAGAAGACCTACGGGGGGGACTACGCCTCCGACGGATACGGGTAGGTGCCGGTCCAGCCGGCCCCCGGCCCCGCTCCCTCGGGGCCGTCCTCGGGGAGCTGCCGTGAGCCGGCTTGCCGTTTGATTTCCTAGGTGTGCTCGAGCTTCCAAGTCTCTTATTTTCTCTTCCTCCCTGAAGAGTATTAACTTCTAAAAGGCTTTCAAGCGCAAGCGAAGAACTTACTTAAAAAAATAAAACAACACTTTTGGTGGTGACTCTCCTTGAATAGATTAACAGGATTAAAAGGCAATATATCCCGTTTGCACTCAGGGCTGTAAATGGGTCCATGCTGTCGGTATTGACCCAGCAGTTCTCTGCTGATAAACCTCCGCTTTGCTCGGTGACGTAAAACAAGCTGTACTGGGGTGAATTGCTTTATACGCCATACACCCAGGCTCTGCGCTCACTGTTCACCCTGGCAGTTGCATAACTGGGACTATAAAACCATTTTAACTAGTGGGAATTGTTCTCTTGTTCCTTTTTGAGGGTTTTTTGTAGCTTGTGCGAGGCCTGGGAGTTTTAAGTCATGATCTTTTATAGAGCAATCCCTGACGTTTAGTGCCAAGAAGCAAAGATGTGTGACAAGCGACATCAGTCTGCTTTCTTCCCTTCCACCTTTTTAACTTTCTACTTGCCCTGTTGCTGCAAGCATAGTCAAAGTCTTGTAGGCAGGATGCCGGCTGTGAATCCTGGCTTGGAGAATGCCTGCTATTGTGGATGCAGCTCTACCATCAATCTGCGCATGTCAAGCCTGACGAGGACTTTTGGGATCAGAGTGGTCCTGTGGATGTGTGAAAAGTACAGTGGTTATGAAGACTTCCTTAATCTCCTTGCCTGGGAGTTCACAGGACTGAAAAGCAGGCAGCAGTTAACAGTCACTGAAGGAAAAAGCACTGCCGTATATGATACAGCACCTGTACAAAACACTGCTTGACATTACTGGTTTTCGTGCATGGAATGGCTGTATTAAACCACGTAGTCTAGTCTGTTACTGATTTTTAGTTATTTTATAATTATTTATATTAGTTATTACATAATTATTATATAGTTATTTATATTAGTTATTGTATAATTAGTTATTGATTCCACTGACTTAAGAATTGATGCGGAAGCACTGACACATATTTTGTGTTAGAATTTAGGCCCTAATTTTATGGATAGTACATAATTAGATTTCATAAGGATAAGACTTAAACATATGTACTAAATAAACAGCAGATGAGAACAGGCAGACTTCTTTACATCATGCAATCTATAAGTGGCTGTAGAGAATAAGGATTATCCTAGAGAGCAGAATGCTCTGTTTAGGTATGTCAGACGTGTTGCTGGAAGACCACTGAATGAATGACAAAACTTGCATTCTACATGGTTTTTGTTTATTATTTTGCCCAGTTCTTAGTGTTACTTCTTCCTTTGACTTTCAGTTTGGTGGTGTTCGGGTAAGTTAGTTACAATGAATTGCAGCTAAAGCTCCTCTAGTACTACTGATACAGTAGTATGAGAGTACCTGTTCATTGCTACAAAATTAGAACAATTCGATACTTTACCATCGAAGAGGACACATACTAGGACTCAAAATGCTGTTGCTGCGTTGCATTTGTGAGGATTTGTTTTGCTAGTGGTGCTTCATTGCAAATACCTTTACTGTTTACAAGAGACAGGCATGAAAAATGAATGGCAGCACATGTTACTTCCTGGCTATTCTCTTTTTCCACACTTTTCTATATTTGGATTCACTGGAGTGACTTCCCTATCACTCCTGACTTTCACTAGAGGAGACATACCTTCCTTCAATTTAGCAATCTTTGACTTTTTTTGTTACTTATTTTTAACCTGTTTATATTTTCTTAGGCTCTTCTCTCTGTAGTACTCAATTGTAGCATAGCAAGAGTTAAAAGGACAGACCTGATCAAAAGGTTAACAAACTTATATCAACATCCTTTCATTTACTCTTTATAACATAATATTCATCTCTCCTTTTTGGAAAGGCATTTCTGGCAAGAAGACTGCAACTAAAGTCCCTATTCACTTTTTGTGAGACTTCTAATGGAACTAAAGATACCTGTTATTGAGAGCAAAATGCATTCATATATATATATATATATATATATTTAGTTATGTATCTACATCTCTTTTATGTGAAACAATTTGGCCATACAAAATACTTTAAATATTTTTTTAGCAATACAGTATGTGTGTTTGCAGCCTACTGAGTTGCATAGGTTTATTTTTAATCCGTGCTGATTGAGTTAAAATGTGCCCCAAAATACAAAATGAGGGGTTTACTGACAGTTAAGGAAAAAAGCAGTTGTGCCTGATTTTGCACATGTGTTGTGTGCAGAAAACCCACTAAGTCCTGTCCATGTTGTGCTATCAGGATCAGGGCCATCATCTATGGAATTGGTTTTAATAATTGCACTTAGCCTGACATCTTCGTTGCCAAAGTTTAATGGTATCTACTGAACTCATAAAACTGAGGCTTCCTTTTCCAATGGGGAAGATCACTCGCCCCTCATTTTTAAATGCAGAAGGATTCAAGTTAGGGTCTAGTCTTGTAAGTTTTGGGGCGTATTCTGCCAAACAAGTCTGTGCTGAGTATTACATTACTCACAGAGCAATATGAGACGCTCCCTACCCTTAGGGCTCACAAGGTGCTTTTACAACATTCCCAGTTTCTTCTGGCTTGGGAACTCAGGATGAGCTTGGCCTGAAGTACAGATACTCCAGCTTGACAGTGAGTCACACACTGCTAAACTGCCAATTCATCAGTCAAATATTTATCAATGCCTTTGCTACAGAGACAGAAAATCTGATAAACTATGAGAGAAAAGAAAAAAAAGAAGTACAAAATTGTGCTGTTTTATTTGTCATCACTGAGATTAGGGGAAAAAACAGCCTGGGATTCATGGCCACTGAATGATATGAATATAAATTAATTTGCACAGTTCTGCTTAAGGATTAATGTAACCTCTGTGCCTCAAGTTAAAGGGAGTTAGAAATTCGCATACCGTGCCCTGACATTAGTTTCAGGAGTTGACAAAGTAAACTTGCAGAAAATAGACTCAAAGCCACATTTTCCCCTTCCCATCAGTCTCATAGGGATCTGAAGAGTCCTGACTAAGATGAGTGGTGGTAGTGCTGGCATGATAGCTTCCCCTTTGAGCTCCTCAGACAGAGAGGAGGAATGTGTCTGAATTGCTGCTGAATACCTGCCATGCTGGCAGAGCCTGTGCTGTGCTCTGGCTGGCAGAGAAATAGGTTTCTGTGACAGCTGGTGACACTGCCATGCCATGAGGAGAAAGTCAGGTTGTACCTTTCCCAACTCGCTGTTCCCTAGGTATGTGTGTGAGATTTGAAACTCGGTTCCTTTGCAGGTGTGGAAGCCCCTGCCTGGCGAAGCGGCTTCACTGTGTTTCGAGCGTCTGCTCTCCAGCAGAGGTGTATTTCCATGGTCTAGGCTAGACCTGGCATTTGGCACCTCCCTCTCCCAGAGCTGGCAGCATGCCGCCGGGCAGGTACAGCCTTCTGAACAGTTCTGTTGCTCCTGGTGATTCATACCAGTGGGAAAGAGCATGAGGATTTTCTCTGAGTAGGTGTGGCAGGATCCCTTGTGAAATCCTGTGTACTGTGAAGGCACGAAGCCTCAGGGGTCTTAATAATTCAATAATTCACTAATGACCCTTAAACTTTTGCACATTTCTAATGGTATTTAGAGTCTGATGCCTTTTTTTGTTGAGGTTTCCTGCCATCGTGCCTTAGTCTATGTGCATACTTGGCAGATGGTACTAGTTTGGTGAGGCTGTGGTGTGCCAAAAGTGGTCGTAGTTAGAGCAGAGACAAATGGGGAGAACTCAGTTATGAAGCTCTTGATGATCTGACACTTGTATTCAACTTTTTTTCCAGTAGGAGGAGAAAAGCTGGGTAACAGTGTTTTAATTTTGGATTATATTCTTAGGATATTGTGATTCACCACCTTTAGCCACCATATGCCAGTGCATTTTCTGGGGCATGTACACCTAACTGGCAGGCGGTGGCAGATGGGTGGTGGTTTACTCTGGTGGTATGTGCAGGCTGTGTACCGGGAATGGAGATTCCAGGTCAGGTTTTTCTTCTGACTTGCCTACCCTGGGCATACCAGGTAATCCCTTGATGAATCTATTGCTTGTTCAAACAAGTATTTGTGGAGGGGGGAAGAAAGTGTGAAGAAATAGAAGTGCTATTTTTTTGCTCTCGTTGAGTTATAGGAATCCCTCAATACTCTGGATCTGCTAAAAGATTTTTTTGAAAGCTTCCTTCGCTCTTTGAATGAACAATAAGAAAAAAAACTTTGAATTTTTAAAAGGGTAAAAGTTTTGTGGAGGAATTGGAAAATGCAACAAGGATTATTCTAATTTATTTTCAACGGTATCTTTGGGACAAGAGCATCCTCTTTGTACTTTGAAAGCTTTGAGCTGTGAAGCTGCTGGAAGGCCCCTCAGAAGTGCTGGATGTGCTTCTGTCTCTCCTTCACCCTGTTTCTCTAAACACTAGTTGCCCCCCTGGATAACCCAGCGGCCTCTTGATGTATGCTAACAAAGACAGAATGCAGAACAGCCTCCACATTGCAGGCATTTACACTGGGGATGTGCAGTTCTTCAGCAGCAGGAGGGAAATGAGAATGCAGAAGGTAGCTAGCTGACTTTCTCCCTTGCCTCTCAGGTTCGGCAATAATGACATGAGCTCCTGTACTGAGCCTGTGAAGGTGCAAACTATCTGTTTGGAGCAGATATTTTATTTATTCAAAGCATATCTCTTGGGGAATTTTTTCAGTGCTTGAATAAGTCAATGGCAGCAGTACTCAGTTCCAGGGACGTGGGCACCACTGTGTTTACCCAGTCTGTCTCAACTCTCATAACTCATCATATGGTCTTGAGCATGTTTCTCAGTCTCATGTATGAAAAGCAGGAGTAGTTGTTTTGTGTTTTGGTAGAGCTGGGGATCTTGTGAGAATCGCTGGTACTGCTCGACAGTTAAACACAATCCTAGTTCAGAAATTGAGGATTCAACAGTAAAGTAAATGGCTGAGTTTAGTTCAGGTGGAGTATAGTCTAGCAGGGAGGTGCTATCCTGCCCAAATCCCAGTGGCAACAGAGCTTGAGCTGTCCTCTCATTTCTCTGGGAGTGTAGTATAGCAAGGGAGCAATGCGTTCTGCCTTGACATGCATGGAACAGGGTGGCTCCTGTATGGAGTAACAGCGTAAAGATGCAATGACTTTCCTAGGGCTCTTCTGACAGTAGTGACAGACTGGGCTACATTTTAAGATCCCAAATAAAAGCAATTCATCTGTGTTTTGAAGTGTTTTCATAATTTTAAACCAAAGAAGCCACTGTCTTTTGTTTTCCTTTGTTCCTTTAATAGCTAATGACTATTAAGATTCAGTTATTTTAATAAAGAATGCTATTTAATAGTATTTTTTTGAAATTCATGGGTTCCAAATAGGTGTCATGATCTAAAATGTTGATCTGTAGGGACAAAAGGGAGTTAAAATTTGAAGCATTACAGGCTTTTTCACTCAGCACTGCTCTGCAGGGTTTACAAAACCAAAGCAGCATAGCAAACAGTCAGATTATTGCAAATGTGTATATTTGTTTAGTAGGAGACCCTGTACTCTTTTATTATGAGTCCTGCTAGAAGACCACCCTCCAGTTCTTTCCCATTCTGCTGGAATGGTTGTTAGCATATGCTGGATTTACAGGGATGCAGTAAACCATTTGAAAAATATATCCATATTTTCACCCATGGTGTTTGATACAGCAGGTTCTTGTTCATAGGTTTGAGCATTAAACGCTGTCAGAGATAGATCAATTGTTGTAGCAGCAGTAGTTGTTACGATGACCAAACATAACTTTGAACTCATTCAGGTTCATGTAAACAAAATCAGACAAAGCAAGAGAGACATTGACAAAATACTGTGTAAAGTAATCCGCCTAATCTGTGTTCTGTGAGGATTGTTGGGATCCTACTGCCTTCTGAGGGACATAAATATATTTTTATATAGCATGTGGGTTACATGGGCCTACTTTAAAAATCCAGCTTTGTTCGTACCTCCATGTTATGATGCTGTCCAGCATGTTCAGGGTTTACTTCAGTTTCTTTGGTAAAGTATTTTTTGTGTTGGATATGGTTTTCCTTTGGGTGTCTGTTTCCTACTGCCTCAAGGTTGGATATCTTATTAGTCTGCATTAGAGTTTCTGCTTTGATCTACTTGTTGCTATTAAAGATCTGTTGGCTTCATTAAGAGTTATATTGAGAGGCTTTGAAACTGCTTACAAAATACTTTCCTGTCACATGGGTGAAAAGTACTGAAGAAGTGTCCATGGGAGATTGTGCTAGTGCCATCTGATATATCAGCCTATGCACATTGAGGTGTTGTCTTGCTAAGTATTTTTATTTTTTTAAGTTCAGAGATTGATTTATGCACTTGAGTGTATTTTAACAGCTAAATCTTCTTCAGATTTTGGAGTCTTTGAGTCCTATTGACTTTGGTGGAGCCATGATACCAAACATCAAGCATCATCTCCTGTATTGGCATCTGTATGTGCCCTGTAGCCCCCATGTAGCTCCATTTGTTCCTCTGACAGATTTGAAAGCCAGTGCCTCTTAACAGGCCACTGCCTTTTTACCCATTATCATAGGGTTGATATCCATATTTTGACTAGTAAAACCTGTTAGTTTTTTAACAACAAAATTAACTAACAGGGTGTTAAGAGCAGCATTGATAAAATAGTGTGCTCCTTCCTGGTTTCAATTTGTTTAACTCCAACTTCTGCCATTATTTTGATTATATCTACTGAATTGGAGAGCCTTGAGCATGTGCTGCTTTCTTATGAAGGTCCCTGTGAACCGTAAACAAGGAACTGGTAGATATTTTGAATCTCTAATTAGAGCTTGCACTTCAAGGCATTTGCTCCTGCTTTGGAAACAGTTTTGTGCATCTATATTAAACTATCTTATAAAAGTTTTCAAACTGTTTTATTATTTGGACAATAATTCTGGACGTGGTATGCAAACACCACTGGAATTAACACAAAATACTTGTAATTCTATGTTTTCTGTATTTTAATTTGTTTTAATAGTTTGATTTATTTGAAAATAGTTTTTCTTAAAATTTCTTACCATGTTAACTATGGTAGCCACCTCTCATTGTGAAGCGAAGTAATGCCTTCGAGGTGAGTGAAGTTACACTGAAGCCAGTGGAGATACACTGATTTATTACAGCATAAGTCTGGTCACTGCCTATAGTTCTTTTGGCTTTAATGGATATCCAGCATTTGTAGCTACTAGGACATGATTGAAAAAGCGACTGAAGAAAAAATACTCTTCTGATGTGCTAAAAAGAGAAAATTGCTTGGAAGGTTCCTTTCTTCTTTATTATGTTTCATTCATGAGAATAATTGTGGGTGTAATTAAATGTAAATTTCAAATGCAGTCACATACTTCTAGAGCTAAACACAACAGTGATGCCTAAGGAGAAGGAATGATTTAGAAAAGGAAGCTGACGGAGAACCTGGCGCAAAATCAGACCCATCTGGTTTTTTTCATAGTTGTTTTCTTTAAGCTGTTTCCAGGGTACACAGGGGTGCATAGCACAGTGGGGCGCAGCATTTATGCAGCCAAAGGGTCACAGTACAAACTGGGGGTTGCAAGTGTACAGCTTGTTTTATGTTAACCAGTGATTCTCCAGTCTTGTCTATATGTTTGAAAGTCTGTTCCCTGGTATTGGAGGAAGCTGTGAAAAGTTGCTCAGACCTTTTCCATTTGTTCAAGACAGGAGAACAGCAGGACGCTGGTGCACCAACACACTTTAAAAATACACTGTTGAATGTTGTGATTTTCCTAAAGACAATTCTGCTGAGTTTTTTTTTTTGTTAAGAATGATCAGAGTCTGTTGAAGTCAGTGGAAAGATTTCCACTGAATCCAGATTGCTTGCTCACCACGAGTCGGACGGGTTCATACTGATAGTGTCTTCTTGGCATTAGTGTTGTATGGAATGTTTGACTCTTCAGTGATTTGTAATGGAAAAGGTTACCTACTGTGAGCACAGGAGTTAGAAAACTAGGCAAGTCTTGGAAGTACCTTAGTTGCTTACTGTCTGTTAGTAGTGGTTTATTACAGTTTCACTGACAAGTCTTTGGGTTTGGGAGCTGCCTGGACTTGCTTCAGAGGTCTGATCCCATCAGCAAGGAATGGTTCCTCACTTGAAGCACCTCACCCCCATTCAACTAGCAGTGGCTCACTTCGGTGGCTAAATCCCAAATGCTGGAAAAGCAACCTTCTGGCAGTATGGATGCAGTAGATAATGTGCAAGACAACAATAATGACCCTGTTGCCTGCCTTGGCTTTTCCCCTCACTAGTGTTTTCAGTGCTGGAGTTTTGCTTGGAACTTCTGTAAGAAAGCATATACTCTTGACTCCGGGCCCTACACCTATTTTTGTAGTAGCTTGTGCATCTTGCAATTCCTTTTTAGCGTGCTGCACTGCCATTGTGCATTTCTGCTGGCAAAAAAGGCCTTTCATACTCTTGTGTGGACTTTTGTGCTCATGTGTTTGTGTAGCCAAGGATCCTGCTTTCCTTTTATGTCCTGACATTTGATGGCTGGTGTGATAACATGAACAATTACATCACACAACGCTATGCTCTATGTATTGACTTTAACAAAGGTTGTGAATAATTCATTCTCACTGTAATGCTGCCAAAACTTTGTCTATCAAAGCTACAAATACCTGTGCTGGAAGAAAAACTTTCTCCTTTCTGGCATGCCAGTTTCCATGTTCAACTCCATCCTGTGGCAAAGTGAGTCCATGCTAGCTGTTGCAGAATTACAAAGTGGCTCTGCCATCGTGGAATTGTCATGAAAACTTCATAACGCTGGAGGGTCAGATAATGTGTGTGTTTCTCTGTGAACCTAAATGAGATGGATTATTCTGTGCAACTTCTCTTAGCTGTTCCAAATGTGTGTTTCTTGTATTTGTTCAAAATGTGTAGTTGCTCTACTTTTACTTCATCTTCTTCTCCCCCAAAACAGTCAGAATGGGACCTGTACAGTGTCCAGACGCCAGAACACCATCCAGGAGCTTTTGCAAAACTGTTCGGATTGCCTGATGCGAGCTGAGCTCATAGTACAACCTGTGAGTACTTACTGTTCTTCTTGTCAAAAATGATTAGGAATATTACAGGGAGTTAATGCTGTGTTGTTATCTGGATTCAGAGGCTCTGCTTCTTCATCTCTTTTCTCCTCTTTCAGCTGTTTGTGTAAGGCAACTAAGAGTGCAATGGCATACCTCCTTCCTATGTCTCCTTCTTCCCTCTGTACTCTGTTCAGTAAAACTGATTGAAACGCAGCTGGTTAAGAAGAAAACAAAACTCACCCTCAAACAGGTTCTACTCCATCTTATTTTTCAGTTATAGGTCAGGACCACTGTCAATTTAAACAGCTGTTACTAATGTTAGGATTAGTTTCACTCTCTTAGTGTGTGTAGAATATTTTCATCATTTTTTGGGCTGTAATGAACCTGAAACACCATAGGGAATACCTTTATTACCTTTATTTTTCCAAATGATTCCTGAAGAAGTATATGGAACTAGATTAAAATGGTCTTGACTGTTTTAGCTCAAATGCATACAGATGATCTTTGTAGTACACTACCCTGATACAAACCCATAGTGGCTGGATGTGGGTTACTCACTGGCACTAGAGTCAGTCCTGGCAGACATGGAATGTCCTCTGTTCCTGCTGAAGTCAGAGGAGGTGCAGAGTGGTGAGTGCATCCTGCTGTTAAGGCCACTGAGATGTGAAACCCCTTCACAGTTCTGGCAGTAGATGTGATTTAATGCACCCTTTTGGACCCTCTGTGGACAAAAATTTCTTTGAGGAATGAACTCTGTGGTTAGCAGTTCATTTCCTTTTCAGAGATACAGGACGTGTGAGCATGTTTATATAAAAATCTGTGCCAGAGTAAATACTGCCTTTTGTTAAGGATTAATATTATTCCAGTAAAGTTAAAAGAAAGAGATGTTTAGTTCCAGCTTGGTGTCACAACATGCATTGCTTACTTTGTTTCTTTTTTGCTTTCTAAGGGACAAAGTAATGAGGTCCATAACATTTTATTTGCAAAATCAAGTCACAGCTGCATTATGTTTTGTTCAGCATGGCTGTGTCAGTGTGGGGTGAGATCAAAAAGCCATGTCTTCCTGACTCAAATGCCATGGCCATGCTGTTCCACTGCACTGCGAGGGTGCATGGATTATTTGCCTGTGATAAGGTGGGGTGCAAATGTGATGGGGCATGGAGCTGGAGCCAGGCGGACAGGGTGCAACCTGAATTTTTGTAGGACAGGGGGAGTCCTAGAACCTCAGGGAATCTCAGGGAAACTTGTGAAAAATCAGGAGCAATATCCACCAACTCCCATGAGGACAGTATTTGCTTCTTGTCTTCTTGACGCAAAAGTGTGATGTCTTAAAAGTTAGTATACCTTGGGAAGCCTTAGCTCTGTTGAAATTAACATCGGTAAAGATGTGCTGTTCTTTCTGGAAAGTTTTGGTTGATACTACATTTTAACAATTTTCTTTCATATTTTATTTAAATAAGGGCTTTTCAGCAATTGTGACTCCTTTGGCAGTTGAAAATTATTGTGCTTCCTAAAAATAATCAGTCCTCAGAACATCTCTTTTAAGACAACCAAGATGAAACTTAGGTCATGAATATTTAATTTAATCTCCCATCTTCCCCTCACCCCCAATTTTTTTGTTTTGTTTTAGGAATTGAAATATGGGGATGGTGTCCAGATCAGAGGGAACAGAGATCTGGAAGAGTGTTTTGCACAGGCAAATGACCAAATGGATATCCTGGATGGGCTGATCAGAGAGATGAGGCAGATGGGCCAGCCCTGTGACATGTATCAGAAAAGGTATTGCCAGGGAAGGGTTGAGGGCAGGAATATGACTGATAAAAGTTTGTGGTATCTCAAGGGCTCATCTTCCATGATGTTGCAGGACATGACGGATATCAATGAGGTGGAATTTGTTTGGGGCATGCTAACATGGAGAAGGGCCTTGCAGTAATGTATTTCTGATAGAAGTTCACGCCTCAGGTGTCTCCATGAAATTTTAGTCTGTACATTTTTTCTGCAGCTTTTACTTTCAGCACTTTGTTTTGAATACTTGGTGGTCCAGTAGGACAGATAAATTATATGATTTGCATGTTTTCTGTTTATTTTCTTCATAGACATTAACTGGTTCCTTCCCTTTCAGGCTGCTTCAGCTCCAAGAGCAAATGCGTGCCCTGTACAAAGCCATCAGTGTTCCTCGTGCCAGGAGGGCCAGCTCCAAAGGTGGTGGTTGCTTTTCCTCTCAGAGTGGCTCAGGCTGGGACGAGTACACGAAACGTGTCACAAGTGAATGTTTAAACTGGATGAGGCAGCAGAAGGTAAATCTGTGCAAAACCCAGAGGCAGTGCTGAAATGTGGTATTGTTTATGAATGTCACCTCATATGTAGTGTTGTTTTGGGTGCCAGTAGAAAAGTAAAAGTAGTTGTGAATGCTTGCGTATTATTCCAAGTTCCTTTTTTTTTTTTTTCTTTTTTAAGCCCTATATTGTATGTATGCCGAAACATAAACATGGATTTGGGGTTTTCTTTTGCAGAAGAAGTGTTGAAGTTAGATTTCAAACCTAAATGAGACACAGCTGTTAACATAACAAAAGGCATCAACATGTTTGCGTTAGAGATTATTGTGCTCAATATTTCCCTCCTTCCTTCCACATATTTCCTCTGATTCAATTTTTTTTTAACCCTTTACATAGATAGGACCATCTTCACAATATTTAACCATTGTCCAGTGTTTTACAACTTTTCTCTCCCTCTATCTGTCTTTATCACAGAGGGAGTCAGAAGGTAGAGCTGATTGCCAGAGGATTAGACTGTCAGAAGTCAGTGCTGAAATACACACAAAAATGCTGAAGTTACTATCTGTTGCATTCCTAGAACAAATTTGCCTATGCACGACTGTTGCTTGTGTAAACTGCAATAGAAGACACACATTGAGAGCCAATAGTCTATTTTTTTGCTGCTGAAATGACAGTTGTGTTGGTTTGTGGTTGGACAGCCCTTTCTGAGAGATGGATAGGGAGGATTGGAACAAGGCAGCTGAAGTTTTACTTTGCAGAGTCCTTGTAAATTGAAATTGCATGATTTTTATCTCTCTGTATTAGGTTGTTGCTTTGTGGTTCTCTCATTATTTTCTGCGTATGGTGGCTGTTATGGTGCCAGGTGGCTGTTATGCAAACCAGATGAGGAGGGGAGAGCTCTGTACAGTTCCAATATTTTTATGTGAGTGCCACTCATGGTCTAGTCTTTCAGTATGGCATGTTTTAGAGGAAGAAGGGGAGGTGGGGATGCACCCCTTTGAGTGGCAACATGTATAAACATCGTGCCTGGACACCAACAGCAGACTTGATTGGTTTACACATGCTGTGGGTGAGTAGGCCTGCCATGGTTTGAGGAGTGATGTTGGACAGACCCTGGGCATGCTTCCAGCGATGAAAGATGGCAAATATGCTGCATCTCTCAAAGACACCACATGACACCCTGTTCAGACACTCCATGCTAAACACAGGGAGCATAAGCAAGTGCTTTATAGCTGTGTTCCCATACAAACACTCCTGCGAAAGTAAAACGCTGTCTCCCTCCCTCCTTTCTCCCTCCCTTCTCCTTCCCTCAGTCCGTGCAGCAAAGCTGAGGTGGGGCCAGTTAGCATTCAGCTCACTGGGAAGATGTATTTTGAACTTTCCACCATGCCTCTTCTTTCCATCATGCCTTGCTGTATCCCAATACCTGCCCCCTTTGAGATTAGGATAATGTTTCCCCTAGCAACATTGTGAGATGTGGGAAAAAATTCTGAGCAGCTGTTGGTGTTTTTCTGTCTGGATGTATTTGCTGATAGAGGAACCAGGTAGCAGGAGGGTTGGTCACATTTCTAGGGCAGAATTAGGGAAAGTGCAGTGAAATCCAGCCTGCCTTTGTTCGCGTACTGGCAGCCAGCCATGACTGCCACTGTTGCTGCAGTCTCTTTGGACTGTGCAAATATAATGAGTAGGGTCAAAGTCCTGTAACTTTAAAATGGCTGAATGCAAAATGGTTTTGTTTCTTGGATCATTTTCAATGCTGCCTTTGAACCCCTATGCTTGAGTGTGGTTCTGGCTTTATTGTCACCTGTTGACTCATAGAGATTTGACTCCAGGCTGGTAATCTCCAAATTCAGTCCCAACCCAAGATTAAGATACTATTTCTGTACTGTGCCTGTGCACAGACAGGCATCCAGACATAACTGTAGTGTGTTTTCACAGCATAAAGGGGAGATCTGGAGTTTGAGGAGCTGTTTTGTGAATTTGATGGCTTTTAATATTTGAAAAAAAAATGAAACAAAGAGCTTCAGTCAGTTTTTGGGTTAGTTAATTATTAAGTGTATTATTGTTTTTCATGGCTGTTTCTAGAGATTTACACTTGGCATCCTAAAATAAATAGTGTCAAAATGCAACACAAACAACATATTTTATGATGATTTGATTTTATCTTCTGTTTGTTTTTTTTTCATTTAGTTTGACTGCATTTAACTGAAGTGAGTGAAGTTTACGTGAGCAAAATTAAAATGGAAATATAATGTATTGGGCTACAAAACTTAACTGGGTATTTTCACATGAATTGCATAAATAGCATTGCTTGATAAAGTCATAGTTTACTTTCAAAGTGATAAGAATGTAACTATGCTGTAGAACATAAAAGAACATTTTGATCCAAAGAAAACAGATGAAAATAGACTACCGAGTGTGCTTCATCTAGTCAAATTATAAACAACTTAAATATTTTTTGTATTTAGTTTCTTCGGCTTTGGGAGCCTGTCACATAGTTTAATAGTTGATGACAATTTAAAGAAATTATAACCACCTATTCTGAATTTCCCTTTGTTCAGTTTTACTCTCTCTTGCAAGAGAGATATATTCTTCAGTTCCATTCCTTTATGCTCTGATTTGGGTAGTAATGTTGGAAATGAAAGTACAAATACTATTTCTTTCTTCTAGGCTGAAATGGAGCTAGTGAAGTGGGGGTTTGATGCAGCGTCAATTGAGCAACAAATTGGTGACCATAGGAGAACTCACAATGCCATTGGAGATTATCGTTGGCACCTGGACAAAGTCAAAACAGATTTGGTAATTACTGCCTTCCTTTACATGATACTTAGTCTAGATTTATATCATTGGCTTACTGATGTTCCACTACAAAAAGGAATGTTGAGTAGTTCATCCTCTCTACAGAAAGCACTCATATCATGATAGCATCCGCTTTTAGCCTGAATTTCATGATACATTTGTGTCTCATTTCTTTCCTCAGAAGTTTAGAATGAAAATTTAGTAGCTGTTTTAACTTTTAGTGGTTGTGCTCCAAGGCTGGCAAATAAATACTGCAACTTTTTTGTGAGAAGAATGCCTAAGAATGATTATTCTTACTTGCTGTCTAGGTATGTTAAACAAGAGGGTGAAAGAGTAAGGTGGGTGCTCAGATGCAGCCTTGAGTCATCAGGTGTGATTGGAATAAAGAAGTTGCTAAAAATGCAGTTGGCTTCCTCTGCTATCAGCCCAGCAGTTAAGGCAGAGAAAAGAGGAAGCTGATTTCATTTCCATTCATTTTTTCTGTAAATTGAGAGGAGAGAGTTCGGTCTAAAGAAAAGGCAGTCTGTTCTGGAGCTCTGATCTCTCAACCAAGCCGAAGAGTGAAAGGGATGTTACTCCCTCTTCTCTTCTGCTTCAAATACAAAAGGTCATAGTCTGGCCCTGTGAAATACCAGTTCCAAGGATAGGCAGGTTCCCAGCCATAAAAGTTGGAATGAAAATTGGAGCCTTCTGCTCACGCTGTAATTTATACTATTTCATAAGCTCCAAAGCTAGCTCCTGGACTAGCTGGTCTGGGAGTCTGGTGCAGGAACACATCCAGTTTGAAGAGTTACATTGATATTACAGGTGTTATGTGCAGACTTGTTTATATACCCTGAGGATAGTAAGTTTGTCTGAGCCTTGGTTTTATATGTCCTGTGATCCTCCAGTGTCTATTGTAGACATTTGCAGGTTGCCACCTGTAGTTAGTATGATATTGATACTGTAAAGGAAATACCAGCAAACAGGCAAACTTGTGAAAGGCTCACTAAGTATTTCCTATCTCCATTTCAGCGGGAGAAGGCTGCAGTTCATCAGCTGGAGGAAGAATATGAAGGCCTGCTGGTGAGCAAGAAATGTGTTCATTTCTGATACCCTGTATGACGAAGGCACTTTTTACTTTATTTTGACTGGCATGATAGTGAAGGAACACTTCAGGTTCTGACAGAGTGACAGAATTGTTTTAATAATTCTCTTCAGCAGTAAACTGACAGTGCTTTGTAGTTTCTTGAAGATTCATTTTGAGTCATGACCTTGAAATTAATTCATTGCTTGGTCTATAATTAACTTACTCTCACAGGGAAGTTTCTAGTTTGCACTTGGTGAAGGGAGTTGGTCACTAAGCAGGTGAAGAATAGAACTCCTTCTTAATGGGAGTAAGTGAAACAAAGAAATTAGGCTATATATGAAGCTTAAAAAGTTACTCAAAGGTGGGATTAAAAACGAGTTCTGCATAGGGCTGTGCATCTTCCCTGCTTTGGATCTTTATATAAAACCCAGGAAGAATCTTGTGCAAATGGTTTATTTGGGGTCAGAAGCTGATTCCTGTGCACATTTCAAGCAATAGGATGTGTATTATGGTGTGAAGACAGAGAAGGAATTTGTTCACGAAGTGTCATCTGTGCAAAAGGTGCTGCTACAACATCGAGGATGTCTTATGGGCAGAAATGCAATTAAAAGTAATGTTAAGTGTTCAGACATTTCTTATATTTTCCTCCATGCCTTTTTGCTTGCCTGCCTACATGTCTGCCACACATGTGTTTGAAATGACTTTCAGAAGTTGCTGACATTAGGTTCCCATTGTTCTATAAATCCGGACACACTGCCCAGTGTCCATTTCCATTAGGTTTCATAGGTCAGTAAACCCAGACACGTTATCTACTGTTCTCTGCTGTTCATTGTCAACATGTTTTATAAATGTGTGGATTTTACTGTAATTTTAGTTAAAAAAAAGGAAAAAAAATAAAGAAGGATATACTGTGCTTTCCTCTTGCCTTCCCTTTCACCATCCAGCACAGACATTCCTGTGTTTATGGCTTCTCATTTCTGGAATTCCTTGTAGAAATACTCGTTTGAGAGAATGGATCAGCTTCGTCAATTCCAGAACCTCATCCAGGCCACCAGCAGAGAGATCATGTGGATCAATGACTGTGAGGAGGAGGAGCTTCTCTACGACTGGAGTGACAGGAACACTGATATTGCCAGGAAGCAGGAGTCCTTCTCTGTAAGACAGCTCATGCTTTCCATGGAGCCCTTTTTTGAAATAGTGAGGGAGAAACAACCAGTCTTGGGAAAGACTCATTGCAGGATAGGCATTTCTTCATCTTTTGAAGTTTCTGGGTCTTTTTATCTACACTTTTCAATTAAGTACAGTGTGACAACCTTTTGAGTCAAGACTGGACATCTATTAGAAGATTGTGCTCCCGTTGAATATGTTGTCATGATTTTCTTTGACCTTGGAAGCTGGCCTTCTTGGCACAGTTCACTATGGACCAGTGATCACATACAGCTTGTGCACATAGTCATTATGCTGGCATGCTAAACTCAGGGACTTGAATCAGGCAATTTATACTCACTGTTAGGACTATGTAGGGGCTGGGGGGTCCCTGTATTTGGCCCTGATTATCTGTCATCAGGAATCAGACTTATGCCAGAAGGAACTGCTCTCTTCCCCTGATGGTTTTGCCAGTGGCATATTGAGTGCATGGTCTGATGTAGTTTGCACTGCTCCTTGTCATCTGTGGGTATGTAGGGAAATTGAGCATGTTTGTTTAACCAGTATTGGTGGTAATTACAAAATTGAAAAAGGAATGAAAGTTCACACTATTAAGGAGGTACTTTGTCTTTTTGTATTTCAGTTTTTCTGTGTGTTGCAAGATGCAGTCATTTTCACTTCCATCATTCCTAGGAAAGACAGAACTCTGTGTGCTTTGCTCTGTTGAAGCAGCAAGCCTAGAGACTAGAACCCAGATGATTGTACCTTCCTTGATTCTACTGTCTTCATAATTAAGTACACCAAATAGAATTACTACATAGTGTTAACAGGGATAATTTTACATTATCACAACTGTCTGCAAAATTTTAAACAAATTATCCCGTGCAGTGTACCTTTGGGAGCTTGTTTAACGCTGTGTTTTGGTTGTTTAGAAACGCATGAGCGAACTGGAGCTTAAAGAGAAAGAACTTAACAAGCTAAAGCAAGAAAGTGACCAGCTAGTGCTCAACCAGCACCCTGCTTCAGACAAAATCGAGGTAGGTTAGACACATTTTGTGCCGTTTCACTTGCTCCTTTAGTTGCTACATGAGAAAAGTTCTCGGTGGAAGTCCACAAACGAAGTGCTGCATCTGGACCTGAGGGTGGTTTGCCCGCCAAAAAGCATGTCCATTTTACCCAGCTCTAATAAATAAATGTTACCACCTTTCTGTACAAACCTGGCCATAGTAAGTGCATGATGATTGATGCATGTAAAAATGAATTCTAAGCTTGAGGAGTTAGTGAATTGAAATGGGACTCTCTTGTTTGAGTTGACTACAGTGCAGTGGAATTCATGGTAGGAAGTTGTCATTATTCTGCTATCTTAGTAGGCATGTTTTGAAAAAAGCCACACCTTTTGTTGAAGGTTTATATTTAATCCAGGTGCAAATACTTTCTCCAAGTGAAATTCATAGTGCATTTCTACAGCTTAGCCAAGACAGTTTTGCTTTCAGAACTTGGCATGAATTTGCCTTTTAATTACAAAGCTGCAACAATTTGGAAGACTCATTTTATTAGGAAAAGCTACAGTTCTTTTATTTTTAAGAGTGCATGAGAACCCCGAAACTGAAAAAAGCTAAAAGGAAAAAAAAATTAATCCTTTCTGCTTTTTAGTGTGTTCACTTTGTTAACTATTATCATGTTGTGTAGAATCAGTATTCCTATTTATCCTGTGGTCTGTTTCTCTCTTAAGGGAAAGATCCTTTCAAAGCTCCAGGAGTGAAGTTGTATGTAATTTTCTAAAGAATGTGCGTTATGGTTGTATGAAAATTTTTAATTTAAAAACAACTAGCATAAAAAGTCATGTTTGGCAGTAGTCCTTGGAAGGAGGAGAACATGGAAATTTGCAGTTGAAATATTTTGTTTTCGGTACCGTTTGTGCATTTCACCCTTCTTTATTAACGCACCGCAGGCTTTATGCTGCTGAAACAAATTCAAGTCATGAACAGATTTCTCTTTGAGTCTCACAAACAAATATTTAAATCATTTCACTGTGGTAGATGCTCAGAAGTTGTGGAACTATTTGCATCAGTTACATTGTTCTGGTGTGTGTGAATTTCTTTTAGCAGATTTTTCATTTGTATTTATGTGGAGCATAGATAATTTTGCTTGAGTCTAGGTATGGGAGGAGAGATTTATAGTGGTTTAAGTTGTATATATTACTGTTTCTGTTAGGCCTACATGGATACTTTGCAAACTCAGTGGAGCTGGATTCTTCAGATCACCAAATGTATTGATGTTCATCTGAAAGAGAACGCAGCTTACTTTCAGGTGAGTAGTGATGTGGAGAATTCACACTACTTTTGTTAAAAGTGTGAATCCCATCACAGATGTATTTATTGTGCATAACACACCGTTGCTATATTATTAATGCTACCATTCTGCTAGAGGTGAACCGGGATTTCTCATTAAAGGAGTCCATCAATTTTTAGCAGATGTTTTTAAGAGCTATTTGCAGGCAAATTCACAACTTTTTTTCTGCAGTTCTTTGAAGAGGCCCAAGCTACAGAGTGCTACCTGAAAAACTTACAAGACTCTATCAGAAAGAAGTTCATCTGTGATAAGAGCATGTCCCTGCAGTCTTTGCTGGAGCAGATCAAAGAGCTGGAGGTACTGTCACACTCACCTGACAGGTTATGTTCTGTTTTTCTTGGAAATCAGCTGCCCTTTTCCATACCAGATGTAAACCCAGGTGCTTTGCAATGTTTATACAGTACTGTAGGAACTTGAAACCATTATGGTATTCCTGCCCATTTCGCAGAATATGCTGAGTTGGAAGGGACCCATAAGGATCATCAAATCAGAAAGCCTACAAATGGACCAGTGTTGCTTTCACTTACATAATACTGTTGGGGAATTCTGATTTCTTTTTAAACCTGTAATGAGTCCAGCAAATTCCCAGGTTTCTGACATGCTAACAAATTTAAAAAAAAGGTGAATACTTTTAGGTGGTAGAATAAATTTTACCTCAAAGGATAAGTACATTCAATAAATGACTCTTCATGTCACTACATCACTGTTGTTTCTCTGAATGGACATAACTGAGCTTTTTTAGCTATTTGCTTATCATGAATTAAGTACTACAATCCCAAATTGGAGAAAAATGGTCAGTGATATAAAAGGCCAATTGATGAAGTCAGATTTCAGGGTGTGGTTATTACCTTTTTTATTTTGTTAGATTCTTTCAATTTAGGCCTGTGTTTCTTAAATGTGACTTCATCCACATTGAAGATCTGTGTGAAAAACCTGCCACGCAAATTTTGCACATTTTGCATCTTGCCAGAGCTGCAAAGTTACTTAGTTTGATGTTTCTACTCTCTTTTTTTTAAAATCACAGTTTTATATTATAGGCCAAAGACTCATTCCATTAGAGCTAAAGTAAGTTTTGCCTACTCTAAGCTCCAGATATATCCCTCTCTTAATAAAACAGTGGGAACTAGATGCCATTTCTTTTTAGAATGAATTTGTAATATACAGTTAATTTTTGCAGAATGAACGAGAGAGAATTCTTGAATATAAGAGGCAAGTGCAGAGTTTGGTGAATAAATCCAAGAAGATTGTGCAGCTGAAGCCACGTAACCCAGACTATCGGAGTAACAAGCCCATTATCCTCAAGGCTCTGTGTGACTACAAACAGGATCTGGTACTGTATCCCTTTTTGGCTCAGAACAAATGTCACTTAAACTAGAACATGGGGAATTAGTTAGTAAAAAAAGCATTTGAGCTGATAGGTGTAATCCCTTTGTCTGCTTTTGCTCAGTTTAAATTCCTTCAACAGAAAAAGCAATGACTTTCTTGCAATTATGAATAAACAAGCTAGGTTCTGGTTGGTTTTTAAGTCCAGCCAAAATTGCTATTATTAATCTGTTAAGTAGCATTATTGCTAATATTTCAAATCAGCACACGAAAGTCGTGTTGATAATAGGATTAGAATTGTTATACAGATCTTTCCAGCATCTACACTTTATTTTGGTGATTATTCACCTTTCTAGTGTACCCTGGGATCCTTAGGTGAACACTTCATCTAACAAAATGTGAGGAATGTACAGTGAGTCATTGGTATCCCCATTTTTTTTATGCATGGAGTATGAAATGAATGATGATGTTTTTGTCTGCTCCTCAGTACTGAGGCTGCTTGGATTTAGTTCTGTATTTTTTTTTCTTAACAGTAGGCTCAGATGCATTTTCTGCTTACAGGCTTTTTGCTGCACCATGGGCACACCTGTGCTGCACTGTGTCAGGATTTCTGGCAGTTGGGGCTCGTGATTCTAACTCTGCCACACTCGCTCCCAGTCCCTTTGCAAACACTGCAGCCTTATGCCTCGAGCTCACTGGCTCATACATGGTTGCATAGCTTACCATGGCCGTGTGTCCACATTCACTCTTTTATGTTTGTCAGGGCAGGCCTCAAGTCTGATGATCAACCAGACTGGCAACTTCTCAGTATTCTGTGGCTCCCACTTGGGGTTTTTTTCAGATTTTCTTCACATGGAGACTAGTTTCAGGGAGAAGGATTTGATCTGTACTGAACTCTTGCCCCAGTATGAAGCCAACATGCACACCCAGACCTGGCAGCTGGGAAGCACTTTCGCTCCTGTGATATACATGCATATTCCTTATCTTTCTCTCCTAGAAACCCCATCTTACTTAACTAAAGAAAACAATTGTTCTGCGTTCCTTACAGAAAACAGTGCGCAAAGGAGATGAATGTATCCTGAAGGACAATAATGAGCGCAGCAAGTGGCTGGTGACTGGCCCTGGGGGAGTGGATATGCTGGTGCCATCTGTCAGTCTTATCATCCCACCCCCCAATCCATTAGCAGTGGATCTTGCTACAAAGTGAGTTGTTGCCTGGGTTTAGATAGAAGAGTTCACTTAAAATAGGAACCAGTCACAAAGTATGATCTGTGCCTTGATCAGAGTTCACTCCCACTGCCCTTAAGGGTGGGGGATTAAGGACTAGACCCTTGAAGGTCACACTTCAGTGAAATTTGCTGGGATCTACGTTGGGGTCCAAAAATATTTAAATGTTAGCTTCTATAAGGATTTGCTCATCTCTATTAATCAAAGTCATGGATAAATTTATTTCCAAAATTTTTTCAAGTGGGGAACATGCCTTAACACACTCCACATCTAGTGGATGTTTCTTGGGATGTTTTGTAGCTGGACTACAAGGACAGATGCATTTTAATCATGGATTTTCTTTTCTCACGTCAGAATTGAGCAATACTATGAAGCTATTTTAGCTTTGTGGAACCAGCTGTATATCAACATGAAGAGCCTGGTGTCTTGGCATTATTGCATGATCGACATTGAGAAAATTAGGGCGATGACTATTGCCAAGGTAAGACACCAGCTGGCCTTACCTGCAGGCCAGAGACATTCATGACTGACTCTGCTGTCCCAAACAGAGCTTGCAGTATCCTGTGCAGATGTATGTTCTGAAAAACCATGGGCCTTCTTTTGCTGGGCTGCAAACTATTACATGTGGAAGCTGTAATTTTATTAAAGGAGAAGCAAAATGATTTCCTATTCAAACATGATAAGGATAAACAGGAAGATTAGCTAAGGAGGTTTATTACATACTTGCTGTACTTGTTCCCACTGTGCAAGTGCATGGGTAGACATAGTAAGAGGTAGAATTTCAAACTATTCTTAAGTTATGGAAGTATTGTAGCAAGAATAGATTAGATCAGAGCATACTCTTAGCATTGTAGTTTAAGAGGCAGCCTGGGTAGGTTTTATTCTAAGGAGTGGTTAATTTGGAGGTTTTATAGGTGTATTAGTTTGTTCCTTGTTGATTGAGTAGTCATAAACCTTCCTCAATTTTTTTTTTTAATTTCCCTTCTCCCTTTTTTCAGCTGAAAACGATGCGTAAGGAAGATTACCAGAAAATAATAACTGACCTGGAGATCCATTATCAAGAGTTCCTCAGGAACAGCCAAGGCTCAGAGATGTTTGGTGATGAAGACAAACGAAAGATGCAGACTCAGTTCACTGATGCTCAGAAGCACTACCAAACCTTGATTATACAGCTGCCTAATCAACCACGACAGCCACAAACAGGTTTGTCGTCCTGCTGGTTTTTGTAGAGTTTAGACTGCTTGGATTTCTTTGTTCCAGGGGTTGTTCATGGTACATTCTTTTTATGTGAAAATGTTCTTGTGAGCAAATTAATTAAAACATGTGCAAGAACGGTTCTGCTATCTCCCAACATAACAGAATTGGCTAGACACAGGGAAGATTTTGTTCTGTCTTCCTTTGGTGGAAATAGTACTCCAAAGTTCATGGAACTTGCTGGGAAAATGAGAGCAATATCCATCTGATATATTTCAGTTAATAGGAAGCAAAATCTCACTGCTGCATTTAGGGAAGCCAGTTTGTCTTTTTGTGAAGGAGAGATTTCATTCCCTGAAATAGCTGCATAAAGGCCAAGATCTTTTGCCTGTTCTCAGTTCTAAGGATCAACTCAGTGCTTAAGATCATTTGGGCACCACATTGGCTTCCTGTATGTGGGTGCTCATACTCTGGGGGTTGACATTTACCCAATTCACTTCACAGTGGTCCCAACTGAGACCTGTCCTCTGGGTTCCTCAAACACCATTATTGTTAATGAGAGAAACCGAGAGCATGAGAAGCAGGAGGCCTGGCTGCTGATGGAGCTTCAGAAACTTCGTCGTCAAATTGAAGCTTCTGAGATTCAGATGGTTCAAAGAGCTCCTCTTGGAGTGGATCAAGGGGCTATGCATGACTTTTCAGTCAGGATAAAGGATTTAGAGGTAACTGTTGGTATTTTTCCTTGAGTGTCTCAAACTCAGTATGACTGTGTGCTGCAGAGCATGCTGCAGTTCTACGTCTGATCAGTTGGGAAAGACTCATGTTCTGGGCAGAAAATTTTCACTTGAAAGCTAACCATGATGATTTGGATTGGAATTTAGCTCCTAATTAGAAAAAGTTTGAATTTTAGAAGCCAAATTCTGCCAGGCAAAGAATACAGAAAGACTGATGTCAAGTAGACATGAGCTCATGTAAAGTGTCATCCAAATTAAAGCACTGTTAAAATCATTTCTCAAGGACCCACTTTGCCACCTAACTGTGAAGTGCTGTCTGTGGGATACAGACTGGATATATGAGGCTTACAGACTCTCTCCCTCTCCTGGTTCGTAAGATTTGTAGGGGACTGGAGGGAGAAGATTACTGAGAAAGGAGAACAAGTTTAGCACATGAGAAATTCCCCTGAAGCAACGAAGTTGCAAAGGACTTAAGAGCAGAAAGACCTTGGCTTGTCTACAGAGTGTAGTAGGCAGCTGACAGTAAAGTACTTTGCTTTCAAAAGAGCTGAGTTTAGGAGTGGAGGTGCTCAAAAAGAGATATTACCTATTAGAAAATGTCAAAAAAGAAACCACTCTATGTTACTTGCCTTGAAGAAAGGAAGTCTAGTCACTGCTTCAGTCCTCAGTCAAGCCGGTTATATAATTATTTGGATAAGGAGACCAATTCCATATGTGTTGTAGAATGATCATTCAGCCAATCAAAAATGTGTAAACCGGGCATTCTCTTTCCTTAGGGTGTGCAGAATGACTCTCAAATAATGGCTGAAACCCTCAATAAGCATAAGGACTTGCTGCCTAACTTCAGAGGCTGTGAAAAATATGTGTACTTGCAATCAGAGATAAATGCCCTATTTCAAAAACTGGAAAATATTAATGGTGTTTCTGCTGGCTACTTAGACAGGTAAGAAAATTGAGGTTATAACAATAAATAATTCTTAGCCCAGATACCTGCCTTTTATTACCAGTATTGTAAAATTACACCTTTTCTACAAATTCTGTACATGCGGATAGAAACAGACACTTATGTGAATTTTTTCTCTTTTCTGTAATACTTTAAACAAAGTGAGAATAATGGATATCACAGAAATTTCTTGTGTTACCTATTCTTTTTAACCAATCAACTGCAATTAATTAGAAATACCACCTTTCCATCCCCAGTCCACAATAGATTTGTCTTGTATTGTTTATTTCAGCTTGAATGCACTGAGATGTCTGCTCCAGGTTATTCTACAAACAGAAGATGTGATCAGAGTTTTTGAAGTCAGACTGTCTGAAGAGGAGACTGTTCCTTTGGATCTTGATAAAGTGGAGGCTTATCGGGCTTGTCTGAAGGTGAGGGGCCAAGACCTAAGGACATAGAAAGACAAAATTCACAGCTGCCAGCACTCATCTAGTGAGCTGGATGAAACCCTTCCAAAACCACAGGAGATGGAATTGCTGTTCCTGTTGTATTTTATAAATAGACACCCAGTGTTTTTGTAATTCAGGCACAGTGTCACTGGATGTTTGAGAGAGTTGATTGTCTTGCTCTACTTTATGCTGGTGGGACTTCACCTTGAATACTGTTTTGAGTGCAGTTTTGAGGGCCACAATATGAGAAACATAAAAATCTATTAGAGAACAAACAAATGAGGGCTGTGGAGATGGTGAAAGGTCTAGAGGGGGAGCCATACAAGAAACAGCTGAGGTCACTTGGTTTGTTCAGCCTGGAGAAGAGGAGACTGAGGGGAGACCTCATTGCAGTATACAACTTCTTCACAAGGGGAAGCAGAGGGGCAGGCACTGATCTCAAGGGAACAGCATGAAATTGTGCCAAGGAGGTTTAAGTTAGGTAGTAGGAAATGGTTCTTCATCCAGAAGTTGTCTAGGCTCCCCAGGGAAATGGTCACAGCATTCGGACAGCCCTCTCAGGCACATTCTTAGGGCTGTCCTGTGCAGGACCAGGAGTTGGACTTCAGTGATCCTTGTGGGTCCCTTCCAACTTGCAATATTCTATGATTCTCTGAAATTATTGGAAGGAATGTATGGGTTATTACTTCTCTGGTAAGTGCTGTGCATTGTTCTGAGAATCTGAAATGTTAGCTTCAGAATATGACAGCAAAGGATTTTGGTTTAGCAAATTATTTAAAGTCTAACTTTAAGCACATTTTTAAGCCAAAGTGTTTACCAAGTTAGGTATTTCACTTTAAAGGTATTAAGTCCAGGCAACATCACTAAACATACCTTACTGATTTAGAAACAGTATCTTTAGATCCAAACACATTTGCGTTCTGTTACATTAGATTTCATTGTCTTCTCAAGAATAAAATAGATGATAGCTTTTTGTTTTTTCTCCAGAAAATGAAAGCAGACCTAAATATGAAGAAGTCACTGCTGAATACCTTGGAAAATGAGCTGCAGAGAACACTTCAGATTCACTCACAGTCTTGTCAGTCATATACCCTGTATGACATGGACATTGGAAAGTACTGTGACAAAGTTACCCAGCTAATAGACCGCTGGCAGAGAGCTGAGAAGCAGATAGATAACAGGTTTGTTCATATTCTCACAGCTTTTTTCCTACTCCTATTGCTACTAAGATCATCTTAACAGTGAGTCTAAAAGAACCAATGTGCACTAATCTTCAGCTCCAAATGACAATGATGACTTAAGGGCAATAAGACGTGAGCAACTGTGAATAGTTTGAACATACTTTAAAAAAGATTGTGTAAGACCCAGCAGAAAAATGTAGTTAGCCATGTAAGTGTCTAATTTACATGCTCAGGAATTCTTCTAATTTATTTTTTTTTAATTCTTCCTAATGTTCTTAAGTTCTTCTAGTCAGCATTTTCTTCCTCAAACAAGGGAACTATGCTTATTCCTGAATACCCTATATCTGAATGTTAAAAAAGTAACACTAGGAATTCTGTAAAAAAATCTGAACCTTGAATCTGAATCTTGAACAGAAGGCATATTCTGATTATTTGGGGGTGAGGGATGAAGGTGGGATGTGGTTTGGTTTATTTTGTTTTGGCTTGAGGACAAAATGTAGTCCTAATAATAAAAATTGATTGGTTGCTGGTTGCAGTAAAAATTGAGAACAAGAGTACTGAAGTCAGTGAACTTGATTCTTATCACTGCAAAGTTTTGTCCATCCCTCACTCAACTGACAGGAAGGCCCAGCCTGTGTATTACAGAGTTACTCAAAAGTGAGGCACTAAAACCGCTATATCAGTTGACTAATAACCAGTACAATTCTCATTTATTTGAAATTTTTCTCCAGAATTTTCTTTTTCAGATCTTCCCATAGTTTTACATAGTTTATTACTGCGTCTTATTTCTGCAAACTGAGGGAAAAAAAGACAGAGAAAGAGAATTCACTTTCCATTTTGACAGGGTTTTTTCCCTTTTTTTCCTAGATCATGGGATTTAGAAAGGCAGATCAAACAGCTGAAAACTTACCGAGATCTCTACCAGGCTCTGTGCAAATGGATCTCTGATGCCAAGCGCCGGCAGGATTCTATTGAGTCCGTGAAGCTGTGTGATTCCAACACTATCATGAGATATCTTCATGATCAGAAGGTATGCAGCACCTGAATGTCTTCAGTTGTCTGAACTGTTTTGCTATACATAAAATACCAGTATCAATACAGTCTGCAATACAGAATTATTGTTCTGAATTACGAAGTACGCAAGCTTCCAAAAACACCACATGTGTAGAAGTCAGGAGAGAGGAAATATTATTATCCTTATTACTTTTTTTCAGCACTGCTGCAGATTATGAATAAGACTGGTTTTGGCTCTTGCATGTTCACTGACACTTTTGCACATCAACTTTGAATTAATTCAAGGGACTGTAAGGTGGTGAAATTTGTGAGGCAAATTATAGCACAAAAATAAAAAGTGAGGAAATAATCTGAACTAATGTCAAGGAATTCTCTCTCTCCCCAGCTCTGGGGCTTGTCCAGTTGCTGGGTGCTCTTTCTGAGAACAACCTCATGCACAGAGAGCTTGCTGTTGTAAAAAACTGCCTAGATACAGGCAATTTCAGGTCTCAGCCCCAGGGGTTGCAGTAGTCTGCTGCAGGTGCTTTCTGGTGGAAGCAACGGGTATAGGAGGAAATACTGGTAAATCTTGAGAGATTGTTTCATGGCTCACTTTTTTCTTGACAGAACTTGCACAGTGAAGTCTGTGGGAAGCGAGACAAAGTTGAGGAGCTTCTCAAGCATGCAGATCAGTGCTCAGCTGCAATTAAGGTACTTGAAACTCAGCATTTTTATAGGGTGTGGTTTTCATGGTCAGGCGCATCTTATTGTCTCTGCTTTGCTGATGGATGAAAAGTTGGCTCACTGATGTGTGCCTGTGTTTTTGTGCAGAAATTGCTGGGGTAAAGCACTTCAGTGTAAAAAATACAGTGAAAGCAATGTATATATTTGCCATCTGAAGACTATGGGATCGTGCAGCAGATACTAGTAAGAGCTTCTCTTCAGGGGAAGCAAAGCCTCCTTCTAGCCAGACCAAACTTTGCAGTTCACATGTAAAAAAATGTAAGGGAGCAAAGAACATGTTGGTATCTTATGAATTAGGTCTTATTAGGTTCTGATCTAGGAGGCAAGACAAATGCAGATTAGCAGGAGGAATGGTATTCAATAGCCACAAAAACCAATAGCATACAAAGAGAATGATTTTTTGATCCTTGCATTTTTATGTCACCTTTATATCTGTGCTTTCTCCAGCTCAGTCTTACTCTCTATGACAAAGATCTTGCTATATATGTGACATGGCATATGTGATACAAGAGATTTCATTTATTTCTAATGAAGTTTTGGTTGATAACAGTGCTAAGACCAGTTGCTCTCATGAATGTTTTTCATCTGTGCATAGCCCTTAACTAACAGAAACACTTGTCTTCTCTTTTTTGTAAAATGCTTTTCCTCTTTTTTCCCTTGTCATTCTCCTGTGTGGATCTCCATAGTGGTTCTTGAGCTGATGAGCTTCTGTTTATGACGTCTGTACATGGCCAGAAATATAAACAAAAGAAAAATGTAGCTTTTATTAAGAAAACAAAACCAGAACAACCCAAAACTTTGCATTGTTTGAAATACAGATTCCTAGAGAGTTCCTTGACAGTTGCTCAATGGGAGTTACTTTTCATCTTGTTTTTCAGGATTATGAGCTACAGGTTGCTTCCTACAGTTCAGGATTAGAAACATTGCTCAACATACCTATCAAGAAAAGTGTGGTTCAGTCTCCTGCAGTGCTGATTCTACAAGAGGTATCTTTCTTTCCTCCCCATCAGTCTTTTGAATACATTTGTTTGTCTTTGTGAGCCATTGTGAGTCATATCCAGCTGTATTCCAATAATTAGCGCTGTCAGTGGTAATGTGGACTAAGCATATAAGCACAAGGAATTAGTACAAAATAGTTGCTGTGCTGTAAAATCAGACTTGGGCTTGTTTAGACAGTAGATTAGCCCTCAGGAATTTACCTCATTCCTATTCAATGTCCACTGCATAAATATTGTGAGAAAGGAAGTTTTGTGCCCCAAGTGCCCCAAGTCACTTTCAACCTGAGAATTAACTACTATTAAAAATTTAACTTAGGTTGTTTGTGACTGTCAGACAGGAAGAGCATGATGAACCAGGGGATGAAGGCTTGGATTTAATATCATGTCACCCACAGGGGGAAAACAATCTTGGGAAAAAAAAGAAGGTGTGGGTTTTTCAGAAAAAAAAATTATACATTTGGAGTCTTCAGAAAGTCACATGAACTTGTGAGCAGGAGAATTTGCTTTTCACTTTGTCAAGTGATATGTTTCCTCAAGTGGATTGGCATATTTTAAGTGATCTGGACATAGATACGTTCATATCTTACTATGTAATACAAGCTGCTAACAATTCTCTTTCTTTTCAAGGCTAATGAGGCTCAGTCTCGCTATATAGAGCTTCTGACAAGATCAGGAGATTATTACAGATTCTTGAGTGAAATGTTAAAGAGTATGGAGGACTTAAAGGTATTCTAACCCTTTTGTTTTTTTTATCTTTTATTTTTATCACAGATAGCAAATGATCACTGATCAGAGACAGAAAGTACAGTGTAAAATATTCCCCCAAACTATATCCTGAACTCAGAGGTGTCTCGTGAAGGAGGCATATTAGCAGTGCCATGCATCTTTTGTGAAAGAGTATTTTACAAAGAGTATTTTACAAAGTTACCTCTGAGGTTATGTGTGAGGTGAAGTGGAGAACACTGGCCTTCTTAGGAGATGCTCATCAAAGCATGCAAGAGATCCTTCTCTGCCTGTCACAGCCTTGATCTCAGTGAGAGTACAGTTGCCTCAGTGCTGAAAACTTGCTTCTCACAGTTAAAAGCATCTCATTTCAGGCCATATTCTAAAGTGTTTCCAAAGGAGCAACTCCTACTTTGATAAAGCTCAGTGAAACAGAGAGGCCCATTTAAAAAGTCACATATACAGAATGTAGTGCCCCTGACTGAAAATGGTAGGGGTTCTAAAGGCAACTATTTCATGCTTTGCTGGTGAGCTTTAGGTACGCCAGATTTTACTTGTCTGTATTGCATCTCCCTCCCCCCATCAAGTATCATTTCCCCTCTGAAATTCATTATGCCTATTTCCGAATAATGTTTGACCCTGATTAAATAAGAATTCCAGAATTTGTCTTGATAAAATTAAGCAAAAAAGGATTTTTATCCTTCACTGAAGTAGTGAAGTTGTCAGAATTACAAATGTGTATTATATTGCATGTGATGATTTTGCAACAGTTGTCACAAGCATTTATGTGAATTTTTCTGTTTGTCTTTCTGCTATCATGTGACAGATGAAAACCACCAAAATTGAACTCCTGGAAGAAGAACTCAGGCTTGCTAGGGATTCAAATTCGGAGACAAACAACAAACATAAATTCCTGGAGCAAAATCTGCAGAAGTATCAGATGGATATTTCTCAGCTCAAGGCAAAGCTGATGAGTTTGGAGGAGATGAAAAGACAAGCTGAAATGGATGGAAATTCTGCTAAGCAAAACCTAGACAAATGCTATGCCCAAATAAAGGATCTAAATGACAGAATAACCAGGTTGACTTATGAGACCGAAGATGAGAAAAGGAAAAGGAAGTTGCTGGAAGATAGATATGAGCAGCAGAAGAATGACTATGACCAGTTGCAAAAAACGAGACAAAATGAGAAAGACAGCCTTGGTTGGCAAAAGTTAGAGTCTGAGAAGGTCATCAAGGAGAAGGAGTACGAGATAGAAAGATTAAGGGTTCTTCTTCAGGACGAAGGCACACGGAAGAGGGAATATGAAAATGAGCTGGCTAAGGTAAGAAACCAGTTTAGCGAGGAGATGAGTAATTTAAAGAACAAGTATGAAACAGAAATTAATATTAAGAAGACTACAATCCAGCAGATAGCTGCACAGAAAGATGATGATGCAAAAGGCCTCAGAGCCCAGGTTGACAGACTGACAAGAGAGAACAGAGACCTTAAGGATGAGATTGTGAGGCTGAATGATGCCATTCTGCAAACAACAGATCAACGACGGAGGGCAGAAGAAGATGCCCTTCAGCAGAAGGCTTGCAGTTCTGAGGTGTCACAGCAAAAGCATCAGTTAGAGCTGGAGCTGAAACAGATCATTCAGCTTCGTGGTGAAGACAACTCAAGATACAAGCAGGCTCTTGAGGAGGCTGCCTCGACTATTCAGGATAAAACTAAGGAGCTGGAAAGGCTAAAGCTTCAGCTTCAGGAAGAGGCTAAAAGCCGATGGGAACTTGAAAATGAATTGGCTAAGGTAAGAAACAGTTATGATGAGGAAATTATTAGTTTAAAGAACAAATATGAAACTGAGATTAATATCACAAAGAACACAATTCACCAGGTCACCATGCAAAAGGAAGAGGAGACAAATAATTATAGAACGCAGCTTGATAATGCCATGAGAGAAAATAGGAATTTATGTGAGGAAATTAGGAGACTGAAGAATACAATAAGTCAGACAACAGATAATCTACGTAAAATAGAAGAGAATGCTCAGCAGCAAAAGGCAGCTGGCTCAGAGCTTTCTCAGAAGAAACAACAGCTGGAGATTGAGCTAAAACAAGTTATTCAGAGGCACTCTGACGAAAGCATGCGATACAAACAGTCACTTGATGATGCTTCTAAGACCATTAAGGAAAGAAACAAGGAGATTGAAAGGCTGAGAAAGTTGTTGGATGTAGAAACAAGTCAGAGGAAAGAAGTGGAGGATGAGAACAGTCAGTTAAAAAGAGTCCAGTTTGACCTGCAGAAAGCAAACACAAGTGCTACTGAGACAATTAACAAGCTGAGGATCCAAGAGCAGGAACTGGCCAGACTGAAAATTGACTATGAAAGAGTTTCGCAAGAGAAAAAAGGCAGGGATCAAGAAAGTGCAAAGTTCCAGAGCACTGTAAAAGACTTGCAGATCCAGAAACATAAACTGGAGGAGGAACTTTGCAGACAGAATAAAAATTTAATGGAGGAGACGTCCAGGAGGAAGAAACTGGAGGAGGAAATAGAAGGCATGAGGAGATCTCTCAGAGACCAATCAGTTAAAATAACTAACCTCACACAGCAGATAGAGGAAGTATCTATTGTAAAGAAGAGGAATGAAGATGACCTTAGACACCAAAGAGAAGTATTAGATGGTCATGTGAGAGAGAAACAAAGATACATGGAGGAGATAAGAAAATACACATCTGATATTGAGAATTTACGTCGTCAGTTGGTCCAAGAACAGGAGCAATTGAAACAGGCTCACCTGCGATATGAACACTTACAGAAAACCTCTGAGGAAAAAAGCAAAGCCTTGAATGAGTGCAAAATAGAAATTGAAAGGCTTCAGTCTCTCACCGAGAACCTAACCAAGGAACACTTGTTACTGGAGGAAGAGCTGCGAAATGTTAGATTGGAGTACGATGATCTCAGAATGGTCAGAAGTGAAGTTGATGAGAAAAATACCACCATTGCTGAACTAAAGAATCAGCTTCAGATGAGCAGCAAGCAGACCCTGGAACTTCAGGGGTTGATTAATGATTTACAGAAAGAAAGGGAAAAATTGAGACAGGAAATTGAAAAATTCCAAAAGCAAGCTCTAGAGGTATTCACACATATTTTGATCCCAGCTTTACTGTCTCTCAGATACATAATTAATTGCAGTGTCCATTTGAACAAATTAATTCACCCTTTGCTGTTTAAAGTCACTGCACTTGTAATTAACATCCCCTATATGACTCTTCCTCTTGTTAATGTTTAAATAAAAATGGCAGGATTTGGCCACTTCTTTAGCCTCTTTAGTCCCTGGAAGCTATCCTAGGGATCCATTAGCTGTCTTATCATCTAGCCAAGCCTTGCCTTCAGCCTCAGGAGAGGCATAGGCTTTGTGCCAGTCTCCACCAAACCATTCTAGGGAGTTGAGAGTACATGAAGTACCTCATGCTTTAATGGTCCCCTGGTGGCTGTGTGCTTCCCCAGGCTGTTTCAGCCAGGATGGGTTAAAGCAGTCCTTTGAGGCTGACCTGAGCGCTGTCACAAAGTAAACTGGCTAGAAACCCCAGAACCAACAAGCTGTCAAAGTGCTGCTTAGCTGGGTAAGGTGGTGACTACAAGTGAGGATTAAAGATGGTGTTGTCAGCTGTACCTAAAGTACTTGCATTTCATTGACTGTTTTGGGGATATATGTTCCTAAGCCACCAAGGGCATTTGCAAATTTTTCTATTGGCCCTTATTTCTTAAACTCTGCATGACAACCAAGTTAAAAAAACCACTTTTTATATTTTTTTGCTTGTTCAAAGAGGTACTCTTTCAATATATCTAAGTGACCACTTGTGAAAATGTTCTTTGTTTTTTCCTGTATTTGTCCCTTATATTTCTTTTCTCATTCCCGTTCCCAGTTATTCTTCCTTTAGTCAGTTTTTCTTTATTTTGAAAATCTTACTAATGATTTCTAAAAAATACTAACATTTAGGATTATATAACATCTGTGCATATATATATATATATATGTGTGTGTGTGCATGTGTTGCAGACTTGTATTCACTTTAATATGGACTGCATACAAATGTGCATGCTTGTGTGTATTTGTGTATGGGTGTATATATATGAATACATTACATGAATTAAAATATAAAACAATGCAACACAGGTAAAGTTGTTTGGAGTAACATGTGAAACTAACAGGAAAGCAAAAATTGAGTCATGTATTTTCTTTTTATCTGTATATGACCAGTTGTTAGCTGTTACAAATTCACCCAGGTTAGTGGGACTGCCAGGGGACATCTGCTGAGCATCAGACTATTAGTGAGTCTTGATTGCTCTGTATATTTGTTGGTGTACTGTGAGAAGTATAAAAAAGTTATAAACACAGAACTAAATCAATGGAAAATCATGGCTATGGATAACAGAATGGAGTTTCTAAGTCTCCGGTGGTACTGGAGATACTGTCAGTGAATAGATAATGTACCTTCTCTGGTTTAAGTGTATCCATGGTCTTGGGTAAGGTTCTGCTGCAACTAGAATGTTTTCTAGTGGGAGTTTACTGCAGGTTAAATGATAGGTTGAAGAGCATTGTAAGTGCAGGGCATAACTAACCAGCATAAAGTCTAACCATCCTTTCCTGGTTTATTTCTTCTTCACAATTGTAGGCATCCAATAGAATTCAAGAATCCAAAAATCAGTACAGTCACATTATGCAAGAAAGAGAAACCCTCCTGATAAAAATGAGTGCTTTGGAGCAAGACAAAGCCAGGCTGCAAAGATTAGAAGAGGAGCTGAACCGTTTGAAAGTTACCCTGGAATCAGAGTCACGTTTGAAGCAACGCCTGGAAAGTGAGAAACAACAAATACTGAATGACCTCAATCAGTGGAAGAGCCAGCACTCCCGAACAGAGGAATCCATAAGGAAGATCCAGTGTGAGAGAGAAAAGAGTGAGAGGGAAAAGAATAGCCTGAGGAGTGAGATTGAAAGGCTGCAGATGGAAATCAAACGGATCGAGGAGAGATACCGGTGCAGATTGGAAGAGACCGCTGTCAAAAACCAGTCAGAGTTGGAGTCTGAGCGACTCAGGCTGCAAAGAGAAATTGAGAAACTGAAGCAACGCCCATATGGGTCCCACAGATCTACGCAGACCGAGGAAGACTTTTGTATTGATGCCTCCAAGCTGCTGTTCAGTGGGCTGCGGAAGAAGATTACAGCAATGCAGCTGTACGAGTGTCAATTGATAGACAAACTCACGCTGGATAAACTGTTGAAGGGGCAGCGGTCAGTGGAAGAAGTTGCAGCTGACATTGAACCCTACCTCAAAGGGGCAGGTGCTATTGCAGGGGTGTCCCTTTCGCCCAGACAGAAGTACTCTTTTGTTGAGGCCAAACGGAATCAGCTCCTTACAGCAGAAAATGCAGTCCTGCTGTTAGAAGCCCAGGCAGCAACAGGAGGTGTGATAGACCCGCACCGCAATGAGATATTAACTGTGGACAGTGCTATCGCCAGAGATCTGATTGACTTTGATGACAGAGAACAAATCTATACAGCAGAAAAGGCTATTACAGGATTTAAAGATCCTTTTTCGGGGAAAACGGTGCCAGTATCTGAAGCCATCAAGAAAAATTTGGTTGATAGAGAAACAGGGATTCGTCTGCTGGAAGCCCAGCTGGCTGTAGGAGGGATTGTTGATCCTGTCAACAGTGTTTTCCTACCCAAAGATATAGCTTTATCACGTGGGTTGATTGACAAAGACCTGTACAGGTTGCTAAACAACTGCCAAGGCAACACAAAGAACTTCATTGATCCCACCACCAAAAAGGCAGTCACTTATATGCAGCTGAAGGAAAAATGCAGGATTGAACCACACACTGGGCTGCTCCTCCTTCCAGTGCAGAAGAGGAGTATGTCATTCCAGGGGATCAGGCAGCCTGTCTCAGCAGATGCACTGCTTGAGGCTGGAATAATTAAGGAATCAACTAGGAATGACTTGGAAAGAGGTGCAATTACTGTGGAAGAAGTGAGTGAGAGAATTATTGATTTCCTTCAGGGCTCTAGCTGTATTGCTGGTATCTACAATGAGGCTACTAAGGAGAAACTTGGCATTTACCAGGCTATGAAAATAGGTTTGGTTAGGCCAGGGACAGCCCTTGAACTCCTAGAAGCCCAGGCAGCCACAGGATTCATAGTGGATCCTGTCAGCAATGTGAGGCTGCCTGTTGAGGAAGCTTATAAAAGAGGCCTTGTTGGAATTGAATTTAAAGAGAAACTTCTCTCTGCTGAAAGAGCTGTCACTGGGTACAAAGACCCAGAAACTGGAAACATCATTTCTCTGTTCCAAGCAATGAACAAAGAGCTTATAGAGAGAGGCCATGGCATTCGTCTGCTGGAAGCCCAGATTGCTACTGGAGGAATCATTGACCCCAAAGAGAGCTACCGCTTACCAGTGGAGACAGCCTACAAGCGTGGCTACTTCAATGAAGAGCTCAACCAGATCCTTAGTGATCCGAGTGATGACACCAAAGGGTTCTTTGATCCCAACACAGAGGAAAACTTGACCTACTTGCAACTGAAAGAAAGATGCATAAAGGATGATGCAACAGGGCTCTGCCTTCTGCCCCTGAGAGAGAAGAAGAAGGTGGTGCACACCTCACAAAAGAACACCCTTAGGAAACGCAGGGTTGTCATTGTTGATCCAGAAACAAATAGAGAAATGTCTGTGCAGGAGGCGTACAGCAAAGGCCTCATAGATTATGACACCTATACAGAACTAGCTGAACAAGAGTGTGAGTGGGAAGAAATAACTATTACAGGATCAGATGGTAGCAGTAGAGTAGTCCTTGTTGACAGAAAAACAGGTAGCCAGTATGATATCCAAGATGCTATTGATAAAGGTCTGGTGGAGAGGAAGTTTTTTGACCAGTACCGTTCTGGCAGTTTAAGCCTGACACAGTTTGCAGACATGATTTCTTGCCGTAATGGCACTGATGAGGTATTTAGGCATGAGTCAGTGACTCGGTCTCCCACAGTACTGAGTGTCAGGAGTTCTTCTTCGCTGATCAGGAGCGGTTCTTTCTCAGAGACTCCGGATGAGTGCAGTCCTATTGCAGCCATATTTGACACAGAAAACTTGGAGAAAATCTCTATTTCAGAAGCTATACAGCGGGGCATCGTGGATAGCATCACTGGGCAGCGGTTACTTGAAGCCCAGGCTTGCACAGGGGGCATAATTTGCCCTACAACTGGCCAGAGGCTTTCACTTCAGGAAGCCATGAGTCAAGGCATCATTGATCAGGATATGGCCACACGTCTCAAACCAGCCCAGAAGGCCTTCATAGGGTTTGAAGGCATAAAGGGTGGACGGAAGAGAATGTCAGCAGCTGAAGCAGTGAAGGAAAAATGGCTGCCTTATGAGGCTGGGCAGCGGTTCCTTGAATTCCAGTACCTTACTGGAGGTCTCGTGGACCCAGAAGTGCGTGGAAGAATAAGTACTGAAGAAGCCATTAGGAATGGATTGATTGATGGTCGTGCTGCCCAGAAACTACAAGACACCAACAGCTATCCCAAAATTCTGACCTGCCCCAAGACCAAGCTGAAAATATCCTACAAAGATGCAATGAATCGATCAATGGTAGAAGACATCACTGGGCTTAAACTCTTGGAGGCAGCCTCCGTTTCCTCTAAAGGCATCTCCAGTCCCTACAATGTTTCCTCTGCACCCGGCTCTCGCTCTGGCTCTCGCTCTGGCTCACGCTCAGGCTCACGTAGTGGGTCTAGGAGGGGAAGCTTTGATGCGTCAGCAAGCTCTTCATATTCTTACTCATACTCAACCTTCAGCAGTGGGTCTATTGGGCGCTAATAACAAGTGAGGAAATGTGTCTGCATTTTATTATTGTTTAGATTGTTCTATATCTCCTTCCCTAGAAGAAAACCCAAAACAAAGCCTTGAAATCTTTTCTAGGTGTGCTACACTTCTCTTCTGAAAAAGCTGTAAAATGCTTAAATATAAACTTAGAGATCAGGGAATGCAAAAGTAATATTTGTGAACTTTGAGTTTCAGTTCCCATTTCCTTTAGAGTTTGGATTTTAATAGGTCTCTGTATATTTTAAATACTGTCATGTGCCTTCTCCTCTTACCCATAACTGTCAACCCATAAGGTGATAACTGAGGTTTGAAAATCCTGCAGTAGTTAATTTTTTTTTCCATGTAGACCTTTTTCAACTCACTATAATGAAGAGAAAAATAATAGCAATATAGACAGAAAATGCCCTTAATATTGGTTTAGAATCTATACCATAAACATGAAACTGTCAGTTAGATGCTCTAATTCTTTATGTTTGGCTAGCCATTTTCTGAAGTATAACTTGTTGGATATAAAGGGCTATTGTTAGGCTGGGCTTTTGTTTTACTGTTACCCATATACATTTTCTACTGTTTTGCTTGATTCCTTGTAACGAAAAAAAAATAAAAATCTAAATGCACCATGTGAGCTGTTCTGGCAATAAACTTCTGAAGTTTTAAAGTATTTGGTGTGTACTTATTAAATTTATTTGTGAACATTCTTAGAGGTACAGGTTAGAAAACTTTTTAAAGGTAGGAAACACTAGCTTTGTTGTAAATTATTTTTTGTGTTAGCTGTGCTATTACTTTTATGAATGTAGACTTCTGGTTCTGTACTTTCAGATAGCACCAGTGTGGAAACTATGCCCCAGAAGCAAAAAGCCTGTTTGCACAGCTCTTTATAGACTTGATGATGATGATGATGGCGATCAGAAGAATATTGCTTCTACTTGTGATCTAGCTCATTGTCTCTGCTAGCTACAAGGCACTGAGTCAGATTCTCTCTTACATCTTGATGTAACTTGAGCAGAACAAAGAACTGGCTGGCTTAGCTGGCCAGTATGGTGGCACAGAGGCATCTTTTAAAACCTTAACAATCACCTCCTGTAACATCCACCTCTTGTGCTGACTGCTGAAGCCCGAGTTGAGGAAACAACAATAGTATATCAATTTTGCATGATGTCTCATTGTCATTAGTTCTGTGTAGGCTGATTCCTTTTACGTGAGCTGAGAAAGTTTGTGAGATGACAAACCAGACCAAGACTAAATGACCACGGTATTAGAGGGCACAAAAGTGATTTGAAGCTACTTCAGCTCTAATTAAAACTCCTTAGCTGTCATGGAAAATTACTTGTGTACGCTGAGGCTGTCCTGTCCTCTACCCTTTAGCACACAGTGCAGTACCTCTGGGTAAGCACTATGTTCTTAGCAGAGTGATCACTTATAAGAATTTAATATGGTTTTATACAACTGCTACTGCAGTGCTTTAATGACAAAACTATTACTATAATTTGCCAGTAGGTGAAATAAGTACCCCCTTTAAGTAATTAAAATAGACTGATTATCTGCTTTGCCATTGCCTCGGACATGGAGCTGAGAAGCCCTACTGCAAAGGCTAGGCTGCTGTACAAGCTGAGATGCCTTCAAAAGCTACAGGTGGCAAGAAGCAAGCCACAGGATGCAAATATGTGTCAGAGATTTACCATCCCAAGTAAGGTGTTCCAGGCAGATCTTGCCTGAATACTGGCAAACCAGCCATTCAGGGCCTACCTTGGTATGAGGCAGACTTCTCCTGGTGATTGGTGAACAAACCAAAGGGCCTTTGAGGTCGGTCACTGCCATGATATTTACAGCAGTGCCCATTGTGCTACAGGGGGACTGCTGCAGAAGCTACTGTCACTTGCTTACTGTACCTCCTGATTTGCTTCTCAGAGGCTGCAGGACCAGAGAAGCAGCCTGACAGATCACCTGCAAGAAAGCCTAGGGTTCATGGTGGTGCTAAGTCCTTTCCTTTCCTTGTAACAGTTGCCCCTTAGATTTTTCCTATTTTTTCTATTTTTTTCTGGGTTTTTTTCCTCTGGTATTTTTTGTGTTTTATAACAATTTATAAAGTCAAATTATCACTTTGGAACTCAGCATCTGGTCTCGTTTGTGCCTTAATCTCACATAGAGGAAAGTTTAGAACCTAGTTCCCCTCTAGTTTTGTGGACTGAGGCAAACCCTCATCTCTCCACATCTAAGCAGAGTGGAACAGTAGTTTTGGCCATGTACCATGTACATGCTCTATGAATTTTATCAGTTGCTAGAGATAGAAGCTCAGGGGTATAAATGCTGGCCACTGTTAATGGTGCTGTCTAATTTTTTTTGGTAACATTCTTTTTCTGCAGTAAGGTGTGGCACAGGTTCTAATCCTGGTGTCTCTGTGTAAAGTTTCCCCTCTAGTCTGAGAAACATTTCCAGTGTTTTCTGAAGATGAGAGCTGTGAGTAAAATCTCTGCTATATATAAAGTACCCTCAGTTATTGTAGTAAGAAATGAAATGGATTGGTACGAGTCAATGTTGGTGTTCCCTATGGAAAGGAGATGAGAAACTGCATCCTGTCTTTTAGAAAACTATACAGTTTTGAAGATTACTCTCTTCAACTAAGTTCCTTAGCTGTACCATGGAGGAAGAGTTAATGGCTGAGTGGCTTTCTGACTGATAGGGAGAAAAGACCCGGTATAAAAAAAATCACTCCTTTATTTAGTCCCAGACTGTTTCTGCAGTTTTAAATGACTATGATGTTCTTGGGGTCTTCAAAAAAGTAAAACTGGTCATTACTGTTGGGTGCATGCACTGCTGCAGTTTGCATGGGCTGAGAAATCCTGAGCATTCCACAGCAGACTGAGCTTTTATGGGTTTTTGCTCAATTCATTCGTGACATCTCTGTTAGGTTATCTTAAAGCTCCATCGTTACATAGTATTTTTCTTATGGATCAATCTTTTGTCCTGTCATAGTGACTGTATATGAGATAGTCTCATAGAAATTAAGATGACTGTGCTTTCTCCCTGCCTATGCTCCAGTGGCAGCTGCTGCTAGTGTGTCATTCGTGGTGGTGGCTTTATATGGCAAGAGAAGCAGGAGACCCAGGTGCCCAGGGTCTGAGTAGCAGCCGAGCCAGAATAGGCAGCAGGTGAGACAGGACACTACTAGGCTGGGAGTGTTAAAGGGATGAGTTGAGAGCAGAACTGGTGGACAGGCATGGAGAGGTGAGCACACCCGGGGGCGCAGTGTTGCAGAGCTGAGGAGACTGTATTTCTAGCAGTGCTCAGTGTTTCGGAAGTAGGGTTTGAAGAGCAGGCAGGCTGTAGTTTATTATGGTGTGATGTAACAGGGGCAGAATGGGGAGTGTGGGGCTTCTCCTGTGGATTTTGGCCTGGGTGTTCATAGGATCTGTTGCTCTTTTGCACCAAACATGGAATGAACTCTTGAGTCATGCATTTAAAAAACAAAGACTGGCAACTTTGGATGATCTCTGCTGCTGAGACAGTAGTTTCGTGGTATTGAAAAGCCTGAGTGAACTTGTTGGTCCAACCGGTAGCTGTGAACACTTCCCTGTCTGGGAGGAGTGCAGGGCTTAGTGTACTCACCAGCAGCCTTGTAGTTATCAATCACTCCTCAGAATTTGCTGTCTTCTACTTCCTCCCTATGCCTCGGGGTAGGTGATGCTCACTGTGTTCAATGGCAAATGTTTGCCGAGTGTGCTGACTTGTCTGCTGCGGCTGGGGACGGTTCAGTCATTAGGAAGCTCAACTTGTAATAGAACTGGGCTTTGTTCTGGGCAGGACTGAAGTTTATTTACACGAGTTTTACTGATTGATTAAATGGCCTTGATGTTTTGTATTTGCTGTCCTTTATTTTTAGGCTGGGAAATGACTACTGCTTAGGTCTTAAGGTGTGTAAAGCACCATATAGTTGGCACAATACAGAAGTGCTCAAGACAAAGAATTCTATCTGTTTTGGGCTATTTGGAAATGTGCGCATGCCATGGTTAATTAATAGTCTAGTCTTATGAATATGGAAGAGGGGTGAAGAGATTTAAAGAATAGTGACAATGTGACAATATAAAAATGTTTTAATTATTAGTAAATTATAAGTATGCAGAGGATGGATTTTGCTTGTTTTTTGTTTGGGTTTTGTTCCAATTTTTATAGTTTTAAAAAATGTATATCTGGAAGAGTCACTTGCTGCAGTTTTTGTGAACCTCAGTTGTTTTGAGATGAGCTGAATTTATGTGTCATATAATTCTCTAAGAATAATGTTGTAGGAAAAGACTTTTTTTTTTTTTACATGCCCAAACAATATGACAGTAATTCCTGAGTCCCTCAAGAAAAGCTACGCATAGCCTCTCTGCTTCTGTCTGCCCTGTGTTCAATAGCTTGGCATTTAATGATTTTGTACCTGTGATTGAGGTTAAATTTTTTTTTTTTGTCCTCAGTTACATCAAATACACAGTTGGAACATTTATAACAGCATCATAAAGAAAAAACCGTGTTTGGAGCTCCATTCATTGTCTGTCAGGGTCCGTTTCAGCTTTAGTAGTTTATCAGCAAAATATTTTATGATATCATTAATCCACTGGGAGGCTACTTTAGAGGAGTTGAACATCCATCTATTAATACATGGAATGTTTAAGTAGCTGATCCCTCTGTACATTCCTGTTCTGTTGGTAGATTGTGAATGTAATACAATTGTTTGCTTCACACAGTCAAAGTGCTACTCTGCTTTGTGAACTGACCCTGGGGGTTTTTGGAATCCTACCTGGTTTCCTGACTGTCCACTCCAGAAAATCCCATGGGTCCTGTGGGGCCAGGCTTACCATTAGGTCCAGGCAGGTCAGATTTCTCTTTTTTAAAATGTTGCAGATTTTTTTTTTAAATTAGGCCAAGAGCAATGTGTTTGTCTTTTTTTATCCTATGAATTCCCCCTGCCCTCCACCCTTGTGGCAGATTCGGCATATCTTACTTCTAGAGGTCATTTTTGAGCAGATTTTCTGAGATTTGCCTGCTTTACAGTTCTTCAATTTCAATATTCGAAATATCTGTATCTTTAAGTCAAATTCTGATGGATCTTGAACTTTTCCAAAGTGTTGGTGAGCAGGTCTGCAGAAATATTCTTGAAGATTTTTCTTTCCTGCCCCCTTCTGGAAATAAAAGCAGCTCCTACAAACAAGGCTTTCCCCTCCTGCTGGTGACCTCGGACACACCTTCAGCTGACAATTCTCATCAAACCTTGTTGAGCTGTGACTGCTGCATGTCTGCTCCAGGGATAAGTAGGACTCTGCTTGTAGCAGGGCTGTGAAACTTCCTTTTGCCTCAGCTGCACCCCACATATCCATATCAATGATTAAATGTCTTGTCTGTGATGAAATGCCACTATTGAGAATACTCATTTTTTGGACCTCTATTTCCTCTGTACATAACAATAAGATCAAATCTCATAAATGCAAATTGGAATTAGGCAGATACTTTGTATCTTTTTTTTCTAGCACAAGAACAACCATCTCCCTTACTCATATTAATACCATTCTGGAATGCAAAACCAGCTAATATTTTTGGGTTTTGAATGAGAAGTATGATTACATTGATCCTTACTTAGTTGCTTCCAGCAAACCACGTAAAAATGCAGTGTAATAATTGTGTATCCTGCCGTTTTTTGGTTTAGACCTGGCAAGCTAGGGATCAAGTTGTGCTGAAGAATTCAGACATTTAAAAATAGTCACATTGAAGCAGTTCAGCTATTTCCCAGCACCACAATACACACAGTCAGGTATTACCACTCCTTACTGAGTATGAATGCATCAAAACCAATTTTGGGAAATTAGTGAAATACCAGAGCTTCATCAAAACAACTAACAAAAGTTAGTCTGGACTGGAGAATGCTGATAACGCTAAATATGGGACAGGAATTTGCAAGTGAGTAAGACACATAAACAAGGGTGAGATGGTTATGTACTAATTAAATAAATGAAGCTTGGTATTAAGGGTGAGATATGAGGCAAGGCAAAATATTTGCTTTCCCACCTTTAGAATCAGCTTTACCTTTTTCTTCAGAAAACCCAACAGTTATTCATGTGTATTTTTTTTTTTTTAATAAAAGAAGTTTCAAACCTGTGTAATATGTGGCAAAAGCTCTCTCTTTCTGTCTCTCGCTCGCTCTCTTTCTGTCCCTCTCTCTCTCTTTTGGAATCATACAAACCCAAAGCTAATGGAGTCCCTCTAGCTGATCTGTCTAATCCCTGGTATCTGATAATGAAAAAGATAATATTTAATGAAGGAAACAAAAGAATGCAGCAATTGGTATATGCTTTGTTATTATGTGTGATGTTCAAGGATTCTGGTCGTTTACTACAGGTCCTGAGTAGCCAGAGGGTCTTTCAGAGCCTACTGAGTCTGAGACAGCCTGTCAGCTATAAAGCAAGCACTAACTGGTGACTCTGGAGCAGGGGTATCACAGATAAGATGAAACAACTTTCAAGCTGATATTCTGGTACCATGAGTAGTCCTGAGAGATAGCAAAAGGATGAAAGTGCTAAATAAAAGTGATAAAAGTTATTTCTGCAACACTTGGTGCCCGGTGGTGATACGCTTTGCCATAATTTATACATACCATATGCCTTATGATTTTATGTATATGTCTGTATTAGGCTGGTCTAAAAGCAGGTTGTTGGGGAGGGAAATAAATAGGAAAAGAAAGCAGCTATCTTAATCCATAATGAACCTGTAATATTTCAAGGAGATATGTTGGTTGTGGATGTTCTTGGTGTTCAGCCAAGCCACCACTTTCCTTTTGAGTACTACTAGTCAGAAGATAAGGATTACAATCTGATAAAGCATTTGCTACCTAAATACAGAAGGAAGTTTGTATTAAAAGCTGTACAGAAAAAAGTTAATGAAGGTGTTAGGAGGACCTGAAGGTTGTGGGGTGGAGAAGTGGCCAGGAGTGTGAAAAATGTAATTCTCACTGCAATCACTGATTTCTTGTAATTTCTGCTTTCTTGTAGTCATTCTTAACTTTTTCATACATTTCACATTATTAACAGACCTGATTAATTTTTGTTAGAGGCAGTTCAAATGCAAGATACAGGCTTTTTTATATTTGGAATAAAGTTAGGGCATGAAAAAAAATTATTTCTAAACATCTGACAGATAAGCATTATTTGCTATCCTTAAGTGTGATAACATGATTGTCCCCCCTGCAATCTTAGAATCACAGAATAATATATAGTATGCTAATGCTTTGCTGTCTTTGATATTTATGATTCCTACTCTCATCTCAGTGGGTATCACTGAATAAAAACTAATGTGCCTGTGAAGAGTTAGGAAAGGAAAATATTCAGACTAGAAAAAGCCTCTCTTCTCTAAAATTTAAATTTGCAGTGGCCTGAGAGATGAAATTTACACTTGTATACAAATACAGATCCCAATCAGGGTAACCGCACCTCTTTATAATCTTAGGTAAATTAAGAAGAATTAGAACTTTGATTTGCAACTATAAGAAGAGACTTTGCCTCCTGAAGATCTAGGATGAAGTTCTGGCTCTACAAAAAGAACAGGGAACTGACTACTGATTCCAGTATGACCAGTTTTCACCTTAGTCCTTTAGTATTTTCATACAAATTCAATTTTTTAAACAAATGAGTAATACATTCTTGCAGCCCCCTAATGTTTCATGCATTGTTAGAGGCTTGCTCTGCTATATACTGTAAATGTCTATCCTCCTTACTAGGTGGATTGGCATAACCTGGCTCTCTAAAAGACACTGTTCCAGTCTTTTGGGAGTTTCCATATATCCCAAACAAGCACCCTTGTGGAAAAGGGAAGAAACATGCAACAAGAAAAACAAATAACTAGATAATAGTCAGGCTAAACCTGGCTCATTTAAGTAGTGCTTGACACACACTTTGCTTCTGTGTACCAAGTGGCAAAAAATATGTGTCTAATTTCCATATTTACAAATCCATAAAGTAAGAAAGTTGCCTGCTCATCTTCATATAAGGAAGAGGCGAAGGAAAAAACAACAGTGAAAACTAGGCAAATGAATTTATTTAAAACCTCAGGGAAAAGCTTCCACAAAGATGTTTTATTTATAGTCAGTCAGCTTACCATCCCAGGAATGTCACAGCAGGTTTCCTCTGCTGCTGTGTTATGATTTACATGAAGTTCAAGCAATGGCTCATCAACCTACAGGATAAGCCAATAGGAAGATAGGTTCTGAACTTTCTGTGCAGTTTCAATCTAGCTAAAGTCTGTCTTCTTATTCATAGATGCCTTCACTAGCATAGTGAACATTTCACAAACATAGGACTAAGTATAATAATTGATTCCCAGTTTGTGGGAGGAGGAGCTTGGTAGGTTTGTGGACTTACCTGCAAGGGATGGAGAGGATTTCCGGTGCTGTGATGGTTTCCTCTTATGAACTAATTATGGAAATATTAAACATAAAGGAAATATATTGTGCATTTAGTTTAGAGGATGGTAAGGTCTGAAGTGATCTCAGCAGGAAGTGAGTTTCTGGAAATTTTTGATGTATGAAATCCTTTTTTGTTTTTTTGTGCTGGTTTTAATGTTAGGGGGCGCAATCAGGACGAGAGATAATATAGGCAACAATAGCAAAAGGTTTATTTTCTATGGGCTCTGTAAAACTATAGAATCCCACTGTGCACTAAACAGATACAGCAGTAGTAACCCGACAATATTTGCAATAATAATAATAATAAAGACAAACTGCTCCTCCAAGCTAAGCTGGTAGGGCTGAGAAGTGAGGGAAAAGAGGGAAAGCTGCCTCGAAGATGATGCTATCCCGGTCTTGTAGCCTCTGAAAAACAGAACAGTGAAAAGCACCCCCCAGGGAACCCAAGGGGAAAGATACCACTAGCTTTGCAGCTAGGTGGTGTCCCACCATCATTCTTGGAGCTCTGGTGGTACTATGGGGTGAAAGAAACCGGGAAGGACCAGGAGGGGCAACAGCCGATCTTATCTGCACCACGACGAGCCGGGGAAAGAGGCAGATTTCTGGGTCTCATGGCTTTTATATGATGCCAATCCCGCATGATTTCAGGGTCCTCTTTCCGGGCGTGCTGTCCTCCCATTGTCCGGCAGCGTTGGGCACCGCGCCTCCTCCCAAGATTTTGCCATGAGGACAATGTGGCGTTTCCTGCCAAAATTGCCTACGTGGCTGCTGTTGCCAGGAGGAGAGGGGCTGCCACCACTGGGGACGATCCCTCTGTCATCAGCATGGCTGCCGGGCTGTGGGAACCCTAGGAGGGGAACTGGGGGCCGCTGGGGGCCGGGGCCAGGCCGCCACCCCATGGCACCCGGGGACAGACTCAGGACGGCCCCGGGGGGTGTCCTGCGTCCAGGCACAGGCTGCGCTGGGCTGGCCCCTGCTGGCACTCGAGGACGGTCCCAGCACAGCCCCAGGGGACCCCGCAGCCAGGCAGAGCCCCAGCCCAGGCCAGCTCACAGATACCTGAAAGCACAGCTCTGGGGAGAAGTCCTGCCTGGCCTCAGGGGGACCTTGCACAGCCCCCGGGTGGGCCCTGCGGCCAGGCATGGCCTGGGGGGCCCACATGGCTCGGAGAAACCCCCCGCCCTCAGCACGACTGCCCGAGGGGGGCCCACAGTAAGGCATGGTCCTGGGGTCACTCCCCGCAACCACCCAAGGAGGAGGTTTCATCATCCAAGTTGGCTGTTTCTCTTCTCAAGAAAAAAAATAAAACAAGTTAAAAGAAAACAGCCTTCCCCCTCCCCTCAAGACAAAACTGCTTCCCTAACCCACTACACTTTTCCAGGGTTGGATGGCCTTTTCTTGTTTCAGTGGTGGCATTTTGTATCAAGTCAGGGCACCATAGGGAAGGCAAAAGCTGCGACTGCCAATTTCAGTCTCCAAGGTTGTTTTCACTAGGGAACAGGGACTTGTTCTGTATTTTGGAGGACCCAAAGCAAAGGCAGAGCACACTCATCAATCCCTTTTGTTAAACGGAAGGTTTAAAGAATTTTGAGCCAGTCACTTCTATTTATTATGAAGCACATCCTTTGCACCTAAAGTAAAGCAAACATTGTTCTCAGACTAATAACTACAGCTCTGCTTCTAGTGCACAGTAATCCCAAAGGTGACGAAGTAATAAATTCCTACTATTACAACACACAGCCAAAGGTGTGCATAGGGTAACTCTTGGAGCTCGAGGATAAGTAGAGCTGTACATATACAGTAAGACCCCGATGATCACCCAGGGAATAACATCGTCCCAGGTGAACCTTGCTGGGGCACTGTCTCCATCTGCCCTGCTTGCTTGATAGTAACTAATGAGCTGTGCCTGCAGTCTGGGCATCTGCACACATAGTGAGCTGTCTTCCCCTGGAAGTTTGTGCCAGGCTCCATTAAAAACCGTTCTCATATTATCAAAGTTGGTACTCTGCCACCACTCTCTGGATGACTGCACAATGACAAGAGACTTAAAAGAGATACAACAGCAGACAGTTTATTTATCTAGGGGCTATATGAACTATAGAACCCCAATAAGGCACTAACCAAATACACAAGCCAATTACAAAAACAACAACACAACAATATTCGCAAAAAAAGAAAAATAACAAATAAAAGCAATAAAAACCTTGCTTCTCCTCCAAGCAGGCTGGTGGCCTAGAGGAGCAAGGGAAGGAGGGAAGGCCACCCCATGGATGGTCCTGGTCGCTGGTCTAGCAGCCTCTGAAAAAGAGGGCAGTGAAAGGAACCCCGGGGGCTACCCAAAGGGGAAAGATACCACAACTCCTGTCATTGTGTGGTTCCTCTGCTGGCACTGCCTGGGCTCTGATGCTGCCGCTATGACACTTCCTGGCCTGGGGACCCGGGAAGGATCAGCCGTACTTCTCTCAGCAACAATGGAAGCTGAAAGAGACAGGATTTCTGTTTCTCTGGATTTTATGAGCTGCTGCTCTCGCGTTATCTCGAAGTCCTCTTCCCATTGGGTGGCAGTGTTGGGCACCACCCCTTTGATGAGATCTTGCCATGAGGCCAATATGGCATTTCCCACCAAAAATGCCCATGTGGCTGCTCTTGCCGAGAGGAGAGGGTCCACCGCCACCTCCCTGCCAGTGCCACAGATGCCTGGGGTCCCAGGGGCACCGTCCGTGGGCTGTCCCCCCACTGTGGATCCACTCTGTGCAGCGGAGCCAGTCTGGGGCTGGGCCTGCCCTGCACACTGGCTGCAGCTGCTGTGGGGCAGGGGCCTTGCCCCCTGCAGCCTCTGGCATGGCCGCCAGGTCACTGGGAGAGCTGCTGCCCCTGCCTGCTGGTGCTGCAGGGCACTGGCCGCCGGTGCACTGCTACAGGGATTCACCACGGGACCCACAGGGTATCTGCCGTGGGTGCTGCTGGCAGCACCATGCTGCGGCCAGCGGGAGCTGCTCTTGCCAAGAAGAGCTGCCCTGCCCCGCCGGCACTTCGCTTGGGCAGGTACCACTCCCAAGGGAAGTGGCAGCAGCCGCCCACCTCATCCCCACTGTGGCCCTGGCTCCAGCCAGGAGCGGCAGCCAGTGAGGGGCAGGGGGGCCCTGTGGGCTGCGCTGGGCAGCTCTGCCCACGCCGCCGCCCAGGCACAGGATGGGACTAGGCACCCCATCCCCACCTAGGGATGAGGGGTCCAGCCATGCTCTCCTCTGCCCAGGTCTGGGGTGAGGGCAATGGCGGCACAGCATAGCCCCTCCGCCGCTACTCCACCCTGGTCCCCACTGCAGCCACTGGGGAAGGGGATGGGACCAGGCACTGCTGCCCGCACAGGGTAGGGGCCACAGCCACCAGGAGCTGCTGCTGGAGCCACGCCAAGCACTGGTAGTGGCAACACAGAGCAGGTGTGGAACTGCAGAACCTGCGCCAGAGCTTGATTACCCTCACAGTGAAAACTGTTTCCTACTGTTCAGAGGGAACCTCCTAAGTTTCATTTTGTGCCCATTGCCTCTGCTTCTGTCATTGAACACCACTGGAAAGGGCTCGGGTCTGTTCTCTCTGCACACTCCCTTCAGATATTTATATATATCAATGAGATCCCATGTGAGTGTTCTCTTCCCTTAGTTAAATGGGTTCAGCTTTCCCAGTGTTTCCTCATATGTGCGATGCTCCACTCCCTCCATCATCTTAGTGGCCCTTCACGAAGGTCTATCCAGTACCTTCATGTCTCTCATGTATTGAGAAGCTCAGAAATGGACATTAGGGGCACTAGACATCATAACTTTGAATGATTTATGATGTAAAACACGATGCAAAAGTATTTGATAATACAATTTTAAAAAGAAATTTTAATATGATTTCAGTGGAAATAGTTTCCACTATGTGTATGTGAATGACAGCTCCTTCTCTAGATGGCTGTAGGAACCCAGCAATTTCTGCATGTTATTTCTTCTGATATGCCTTTTCTGACATTTTAGCAACAGTAAATTATAACAGCTTTGATGCCTCCTGATCTCTAAAAATGACCCCTAAAATTTCCAACGTGCTCTTTAATTCTCATTGCTCTAAAAAATCTTGGGCCATGCGGACATTTTGCCTCATCACTGTTAATCCCTGTCTTCTGCCAAATCGGTCTTTCTCTATGAATTTTGGGATTCATTTCTGCTGTTTCATTAAGTTGCAAGTGACTTTCTCTTTGCTTGGCAGATTTCTTAATTGAAGATCTATTTTGCCTCTTACTGAATGGTCATTTACTTTAATGTCCTTCTGAGGTGTAAGAAGGGTGGCCTCATTTTCTTCTTAAAGGAATGGGAGGGAGAAAGGAGTTGTCTCTTTTTGGAGGCACTGTTTTGTTGAACTACTTCCAGTTTTAATTTTGAATTAAGATACTATGGAACTTGGAGATGTGTTTAAAATTACATACATGGTTAAGTACTTTCTTGCCTTTGAGCATGAATGAATACAGATCAACACAGTGATGAGAACAAGCAACCTCACTGACACAGTGGTTCTCTGAAATAATTTTCTTTAGAAGTGGAACAAAACTTACTAACAAATTATTTCAGTCACGGTTGTTTAAAATTCTGAAATGGCAATGATTTAATCAACCTCCCCATTACCTTAATGTGTCAGAAAGTCATGGGGTTTGTTACAACTTCAAGCAGTGACTTTCCATCTCCAAGTTTTCTTCCAGGCTGACGACATTTTTAACTCTGTAACTATTTGGTAACAGCTTACTGTTTTAGGCTAGATGCCCTAAAAACCAAGTTTACAGCTCTCTGTAGCAGTTACTTGATTTCTCCCATCTTCTTAAGATTGATATATTTCTTTTTTTTCATTTGACATGTAATAAGAGAAAAATACATGTGTATGTATATTTTATATATGTACATACATACATACATACATACATATATATATATTTACATATATACACACAATTTCGTAATACATGAGAAGCAACTGCTTACCGAAGTAGGCCTCCCAAATTAGCAGTGTGCAGTAACCTGCACCACGTCTCAGGTGTGTGTGTGTTACCACAATAACTTTTGAGGTACAGTTTTGCCTTGCAGATTATCAATCTGTCTGGGTATTCTCCCTTGGGACATGAAAATATTTCCATTTCATTTCCATTAGTTTTAAATGGGGTGTTTGATATAAGACTTTTTTAAATCAGGCTGTTAAACTCAACACTTTGCATTGATGTGAGAACTGCTGAAATGAAAGTTGAAGGAGCCAGTCTTGAGTGAACAGAAGGTGATCCAGTGCAGTGGCTCTGGTGGAAAGTGTGGCTGAATTAAATTTTAGTTTATTTCTTAATTGCCTAGAGAATGAAGAGTTAAACAGAAAATCAGTACTGAGGAAGTGGTGCTGGAATCACTTCTTAGAGAAGAGAATGCTTTGTTGAAGCTGTTTTGTTTCATAGATGACACGATTGCTCATTTGCAGTCTCTGACCATGGTTCTCAGTGATAGCGGTTCCTGAACAGTTCTTGGACTGATCAAAAAATGGTCTGAATGTTCCCAAGTGCAGATCTCATCGAGTTTGTTCACATGCTGATAGTTCATCAGCTTTTCTGTACATAGTTACATTATTGCAAAAGTGTGTAGAAAAACAAGATTTATTGCTGTATGTAGCTTCCACTGGAGTCTGTGCAGGCAGGTCTGCCTTTAATGATAGGTGATTACAGAACAGTAGGATGAGTTATTTGATTTTTTTTCTCTCTCTTAGTTTTTCTAGCTGGAAGTTAGAAGAACAAACACATCTGTCCATCTCTTCACATGTAAAATATGCTATATACTTTTGTTCTTTTCAGTCACATATGAAGTAACACCATAAACATTAGCTTAATAAATAAACGTGAACAGCTTGCCATATGACATGGAAATATACGTCCATAAGAATAAAAGGTCAGTCTAAAATTACATAGTCTAAATACACTTCAGGAAATCTTTTTTGGTACGATTCTATCACCAGGATAAATTATTTAAAAGATATGCTGTTTTCCACATTTAATTTTGAGGATAATATTCAGAACAGAGCTGTAAACATACTTACAATTAGTTAATTATTTTAAAAAGGGAAAACAGAAGTTTTATTATACCTTTGTACTCAAGTCAGAGATAATTTCACTATGACTGACCTCTAAAGAGACTGACCAGATATGTATAATTCTACATAGAGTGAAAATTTCTTCTTCTTCTTGCCATTCATAGCTGCACTTTTGTATGTAATTTCTGCCTTCCTTGGCTGCGTCTTCCCCGATACAATACTTTTTCAAGGAAGTTTTCCACCAGCAAGTGTCCGGCAATTGTTGTGTTCTGACCCTTGTGCTCCAGCCTGGCAAGACTCAAAATGACGAGAAATACCTGCTTCCAAAATGCAAAAGTATCTGACTATCTCTGACTATTCTCTGTTCAGATCTTGTCCCTTTACCCATCTCCTCAGTGAAGCATGATCTGGGATTTAACTGGTATATATGATTTCTATAGATTTCATTGTTCTTTTTTGTAAGAAGCAAAAGTAACAACTGTTATCAGAGGAATATTGCCTGTGTCCCACTGAAATGCAGAAAGGACAAGTAAAGGACATTTATGATTCCTAGAATATTTTTAATCCAGTCTTATTTCAAATATAAAATATTTTCTTTAAATTTCTGACACATTTTTCAAATGTGTGTGTCTGTAGACACACACATACCTGTTCCCCCAAGGGAGGGGTCGGCGGGGCAGGAGCAGGGGCACACAGACTCTGCCGGGGCAGAGTGTGGCGTGGACGCTGTCCCTGGTGCTCAACCACGGCACATTCCGGGGAGCTGCAGCCCCCACAAACGGTGAGAGGGCACACGCCACTCCTTCTTCATGGGACGTGTCGCTGGTGGCCTCATGGTCCATAGCAGTCTGGCGTTCTGCACATGCCAGTGCTACTATGAGAAGTCCTTGCCCTTGCCTCTATGTTTCCTGGATAATTAGTCTCTTGCAAATGGATGTGGCGATTACTTTTGCCATGCATGAAACGAACAAAGAGGGGTATCCAGAGAAGGAATAGGAGATATGCTGTAACATGTAAGCCACATCTTTAGAGCTTTGTGTCCTCCAGTAACCTGATGTAGTAAACAAAACTTGAACCAAAATACCCTGTTCCTTAGTAGATAAACCCTGTTTCACCGAATTTGCTTTTTGTTTCTCACTCAGACTCTGATTAGTCAGACTGTGAGTCACAGCTATTCAGATAATCTTAGATCTACGGTGAAACAATTTTGCACACCAAAGCATTTTATGTAAGACACACTAGCCATACCCTTTATGTAGTATTTGTTAATAGTGGCTCATTCAAATTCTACGCTTGAAGAAGCAGAAACTTCAGTACTTACTGATTTACAGAGAGAAGAATTTCAGAGCCTTTATTCAGCCTACAAAGTATTTTTAGAACTTTGCCTCTTATACTAGTGCCTAACTGACATGTGAATTATTTCTTTTTTAAAAAAACCACAAACAATCAAGTGAAAAAAATCAAAACCAACAAACAAACCAACCTAATTTTCACTCTTCCAGAGGAAAAAAAAACCAGCCTGGAACTTGATTCTGTGTGTCACCTTTATTTAATGTTTTAATTCTCCCTATTTGAATCATGTGACAAGAGAGAAAAAAAGTATATTGCTTTAAAAAATAACAAAATATGGATATAGTTTTGCTTCAGCTAAAGGAATCATTTATTTTAGACAGGCAAGAAAGAATGTGTAACAGATAACCAAATGTTAAGAGATAATGAATATATATTGCAGGAAGAGTGGAATAACCAAATGGCCAAATGCACAAAGATAACTTACAAGAAAGAATGTGTAAGACCAAAAAGTTGTAAAATTCCAGGGAGGGAAGGCTGTTGTATATGACGAGTGACAAAAGGGACTAATAGCTGAGAGTGCTCTCATGTACTGTATTAAAGCATGCACCCCGCACTGTGAATAAAATTCTTTGCTCTATGGTAGCCACTTTTAAAGGCCTAGGGATGTGGGTCCTGTTTCACAGGCCTAAGGTTTAGCCTGAGAAGTTCTGCCTCTGACAGCAAGCTGAACAACAAAGTAAGAAATAAACAGCCCGAGAAAGAACCTTGAAGAAACACCTGCAGCAAAGAAGAAAACACTCTGGAATGCAGCTTTGTTATAATAAGGTAAAATTCTCTCAAAATACATCGTGTTTTCCACACAGTAGCTTAGAGCTTCACACAGCAGCTTAGAGCTTTTCACACAGTAACAAGTTCCCTCATAATAAACCTAGTCTTTCTCATAATAAGTTCTTCTCAAAAACATTTAGAATCCTTTCCCAAAACAAGTCAGACTCTTGTGCTTTTCTCAAAACAGTCTCAGTCTTTCTCAAATAAAATTATAGTTTTCTCAAAATAAGGTGACTTCATACTTAGTCTAAACCAATGAAATTGTTAAAAACAAGTGTATTCACCAATGAGAATGTAACGCTCTGTATTCTAAAAAGTATAAAAACCTTGGGATTTCTCTTTAAAATGTCTTCCTGCATGAAACAGAATCTGTGTCATTACTGTCTCCACTGAGTCTACAGCAACACTGCTCCACTGATTTTAGCATCAGATCAAATTATTTAAATTGTGAACTTGTTTTTCACAATTGTGTTTTGTAATTTGTATCTTGTATAAAATGCCTCCTTTCTCCTTAAATTTTTTGTCTTTCCTACATGATCCTTCGTCCCCTCCTGCTCTTTTTAATTATCCGAGGTCTTATTCAATAATTATATTGCACAATGACTGGCTTGACAGCAAAAACAATGGGGAGAGCCTCCTCTTCTCCAGGCTAAACAATGCCAGCTCCCCTAGCTGTTCTTCACAGGACTTGTGCTCCAGTCCCTTCACTATCCTCTCTTGTCCTTCTTTTGACACACTCCAGCACTTCTAAATCCTTCCTAAACTGAGGGGCCCAGAACTGGACACAGTACTCGAGGTGTGGACTAACCAGTGCTTAGTACAGGGGAATAATCACTTCCCTATCCTGCTGGCAACACTATTCCTGATATAGGCCAGATTCCTGCTGAGCTTCTTTCAGGGTCGGAAAGGTGTAACTCCACCAATCTATTTCCCTTTCACTTTTCCTAATACTGCTTAGCCTTTCCACTTCTCCCTTAAGCTCTGCCACCAAACACAGCCGATCATTCACCTCCACGCCGTACACAGGTGTCTTTTGCATCGTCCTCTGGTACTAAAGCTGAATTCGTACATTCCCTGCAGCCGCTGACCTGGACTGCTGCATCCTTTTTGAGGGGTTCTGTCTGTGTTAGCACGCTCCTGCTGGCAGCAGCAGCAATGGCTTTTGACCTTTTGTAAAGCATTGCTGGATTTAGTCGAGTTGGGAAAAAAAACCCCAACACCCTTCCCCCCGACCCCCCAAGCCCAAACAAACAAAAACACAAAAAAAACCCCAACACCCATCCCTGTCACACAATCCAGCAGCAAGAGCCAGGAGAGTGGCTGCCCCTTTCCTGCTCAACCTGCCTACACATGCTGCCGTGCAAACTACCCGTGCAAACTGCTGTGCCACAGCCCTCTGCCCGCTCCCGTTCGCTGTGCTCCCTGGAGCTGTTTAAATCACCCACAAGTGGTCCCGGCAACATCCCTTGCTTGCCTGACTGGCTCCCAAGAGCTGCCACATCCCATCGTATAATGAAATTAAAGACTAACAGAATTTGTAGGCTTAAAGGAACTAAATTAATGGTCCCATTCTGAAGATCTGGGTACCGAGAGCTGCATAAATAGCCAGGAGACAGAGGACCTAATTAAAAATACTTTTATTTGAATAGAAGGGAGAATTCACTGGACAAACCCCCATGAGATCTCTCAACATGGTAGAGGTTGCAGCCACTTTTATACAATCTTGCCTGAAAAACTGGTCCACCCCGTTTGTCCTTTGGCTGAAATACTCTGGGGTGACAGACTTCCCAACATGCTTACTACATGTTTTCCCACCATTACATATTTATTAAGGGGTTCTAGAGGTCACTGAAGGTCAAACTGTCTGTTTTTCAAAGTAGATGCTATTGTGTATTCCAAAATATGCATGGAAGGGATGGCTGCATTATCTGTTCCTTGCTGCTGATTGCTCCCCTTGTTACCGGGCAAACTGTACCTCTCTGAGGTTGGCAACTGTACAATTAGTAACTTATTTCATCTTATTGTTAGGATGACTGTGACTATACTAGGAACTTTGCAAGAACACTCCATTTACTCTTAATAACCCTCTCTTTTTCTCTTTTAGATGTTCTTGCAAAAGGAAGTATCATTTTCTTAATATTTGCCTGCAGATCTGCTTCATTATGTAAGATTAAAGTTTCTTGAGAATAATAGTTAGTAATTTTTGTTTGTGTACTATTTTCAGGGCCATTATCTTCTTTCCCTTGGTCATCATTTCAGGATCACTAGGCATAGCTACTAATTGCATTCCTTTTATCACATGTGCAGTAAATTGTATAAGATAGGGAATCACAAAAGGCAGAAAAATCAAGGTAGCTAACCTACAAAGAACAAGAAATAATATTTTCTTAATCCCTGGTCTGACTGGAAGCCAAGAAAACATATCCACATCTCACTCCTTCCAGTTTTGAAGAGGAACATGGGCTACCTTTTGAATTTCTCTTGTTATCTATTTTACTGCTTTTCCATTGCCATCAATCTACAGGTAGTAGTTTGAGTAATTTAATCTTCTGCACACTCCTCCTTTCTCTGCTAATAAATAATCTAAAACCATTCAATGTTGAAAGATGGCAGTCTTAGTTTGGGTTACTTGATCTGCCAGCAAATCTAAGGCATTAGTAATAATTTCTAATACAGCTTGAAGTCTAGTTATGCTATATAAATGATAAATGGTTTCTCTTGCTCCACGAATCAATTCATGGAGGTTTCAAGTACCTGGCCCATAATGCTCAATAATCCTTTGAAGTGTCCACTCATCTTTTTTTCCTTTCTGCTTGTTTCCTTCTGTAAGTGAGGTATCAAGTGCTTATTTTTTTCTGTTTAAATCATTGTGTATTTTGATTCCTAAACTATTCCCTTTTATATGGTTTAATAAAAAGAATAAATGTTTAATATAGTCTACAAAACAAATCCCTTCCCAACTTTCAGGCAATCTTCCATTGGTTCCATTGGAAAAAGGATCATCCCATATTTCATCATCTTCTGGGACTTGAAAATAAAAGAGTCTTATCTTTTCCTAATGGCCCAAGTAGTACATGTATTTTAAGACTATTCTTGGGGTAATAACATCTCTAGACACCTGCTGTATCCTGCCAAGTCCAATTATGATTTGATAAATCGGTTGCAGAACAGAACGTTTGGAAAAGAGTTCTGGTCCCATTCTGGTGTTGCCAAACCCAATGCAATCTACAGTTCTCATTTATTCAATCATACCCTGGTGGCAAGGTCCATTCACAAATGTCTTTTCCTACTTTTACTCCTTTCTCTTGCATTCTACTGAGACAGTATGTTCCTATTCTTGTATGATAAAACTGCCAAGGGCTGCTATCCTCTTTCCTATATCCTGTACCATTGTGAACCTCACTAATGTTGTTAACCCACCATTTTGATTGTACAGGCTCAGCTACTGAGGAGCAGCTTTCTAATCCCCTTGGCCCTTCACAGACCCAATCATTAGTTAGATTAAAAGCTTTTGCAATTTCAGTGCTAAAAATCTATTTTCTCCTGTTTGATTAGCACAGAGGTGACAGCAAAGAGACAGAATCAAAAGTTTCATCTTCATTTGATTGTCAGTCACTTGAGATTGGAAAGTACTCTTGCTGAAACTTGCTAAAGCTATAGGTAAAAGACAAGTCCAGGGTATTTTTGTTTCTATTATTAGTTTCAAAATGTGTTTCTTTATCTCTAAATTCATACATTCTACTTGTCCAGAATTTTGAGGGTGCCATGGCGTATGTAAATCCCATTGTAATCCCAAAATAGTCATAACTTCTCACAAAACTTCTCCAGTTAAATGGGTTTTTCTATCTGAATCTATCACTTCAACTATTCCATATCATGGAATGATTTGTTCTAAAAATATTTTAATCGCAGAATTTGAAGTTGCTGAGGCTGTTGGCACACAATTACCAAAAGATATTTCAGCATTCCTACTTTGGGCATTTCAGTAAAGTCTACTTGACATTTTCGGAACAAACGTACTGCCCATGGTCGTCCACCTCAAGCAACCTTCCGAGATGCTTTACTAATTGCTTTAACGCACACAAAGCATCCTTCTGTTACTTGCTTGGCTAGAGCAAAAAGGCTCAACGTTGCATACATTTTAAGAAAGTCCTCTGCCGGCCCTCAAGAGCTTCAATGACTCCCTTCATGAAGATGTTTTAACATCTGAAAGGCAGATGCTCTCAGTGTTCATTGTTTATCGTCTTTTATGAAACAATTGTCCCCTCTATTTTCTGCTTCACAGTTTTTGATTGTTTCTAATTCTTCTGTTGAGAAGGAGATTCTCTCTGGTAATGGTTGAACCATTGGTAGGAGGGGAAACATTTTAGACACCTCAGGTAATAGTGTTGTTTTCCAGGCCTCTTCATCTGCTAAACTATTACCAATCATTTCTGCAGAATATCCTGTTTGATATCCTTTAACATGGATCACTGCTATTGGTTGAGGTAAAACTATGGCTTTTAATAATCCCTTTACCAAATTTTCATGTGCTAATACCTTAACTCTACAGGATCATAATCCTCTTTCTTCCCATAATTTCCCAAATGCATGTACTACTCCATATGTATATTTGGAATCAGTATAAACATTAGCTATTTTTCCCTGTAATATTTCACAAAGCAAATAGTTCAGCTGTTCGTGCTGACCAAACAGAAGGAAATCTACCACTTTTTTTTAACTGTTCTCCTTCAATTATATCATACCCGGTATACTTCCCTTCTGTTACTCATAAAGTTCCATCAATAAACACATTCTGTCCTCCAGACAGTGGGCTATCTGTTAAGTTACTCCTAGCTCGTGTTTGAAGATCTATTATCTGAATGCAGTCATGAACTATTTCTCTTTCAGGGTTTTGCTCATCTCTATTTAAACATGAAAGTGGATTGAAACTTTGTCTGCCTTTTTTGCTCCATTAGACAAGTTTCATACTGTAACAATCATGCATTAGCCATTTAGAGGCTTTCTCTGTTAATAATGCTTTAACTTGATGTGGGACTTTAACTAATAAATGTCCTGCGGTAGTTAACTTTCTAGCTTCAATATCCATTTGAGCACTGAAGACGCAAATTTAAAGGCAATGTGGCCATTCCTTAACTCCTGGGTCTAATAATTTAGAGAAATAGGCCACTGGCCTATGAGAGTCACCATGGTCTTGTATTAGCATTCCTTTATCATGTCCCTGTTTAGCATCTACATATAATTCAAATTCTTTATTCAGATCTGGAAGAGCTAGTGCAGGAGCTTGTAGAAATTTACTCCTTTATTGCTGAAAACTCTTTTTCCCTTCAGGTATTCAAATAATTACTTCTGAATTTCCCTGAGTCAACAAATCATACAATAATCTGTCTATTATTGAAGAATCTTCTATCCAAGTCCTACAAAATCCCACTAATCCTAAAAATCAATATAATTCTTTGCTTTTGGAAGAGGAATTTACTTTCTTTTGGAAGAGGAATTTACGAGATTCCCTTAACCCTTTCTGCCACTCAAAGGAACGGTGTGGCTTACTATTTTCCATAATTGGACAACTCCAAAATTAATTCCTTAAACCTAACACAGAATAGTAACAGTGAGAAGAGGGATTTGGATTCAGAAAAGTATGAGGATCAGGAACTGTAGGGTGTCTATGCTTAACTATTTCATTAATTACTCTTAAATTTTGGACCATTGGTAAGTTCCATCTGTTTTCCTAACTGACAAAATTGGAGTGTTACAAGAAGACATACATGGTTCTAACAGGCCAGCCTATAATAAAGGTTGGATTATAAATTTTAACCTTTCTTTTCCTTCCTTCGAAATAGGGTACTGCTTTCTGCGCACAATCTGACGCAGATGAATGAATCTGTATTGGTTCTTTATTTAATTTCCCATATTTCCCAGGTACTACCTACACATTAGGGTTTGCTTCTTCATAAGTCCCTGCTAATAGCTTATGGAGAATAATGATGATATTAGCTTCAACTTTATCCTTTACAATATTTGCCATCTGATCTCTCCTTAACAATTACAATCGCAATTTGGAATGAACAAAAATCATGCATTCCAAATTTATTTCCTGTGTCTACCAGCATATGTTCTAGGATGTGTATTTTCTCATCCTTCTTATTCATCCCTTGAATAGTTAAAACTCCGTTTGATAACTGACCTCATCTTGGCATAAAATTCAATGTAGATCTAGAAGCCCCAGTATCTATTAAAGACTGCACTTTCTCTCAATCAGGGCCCACTTGGCAATTTATCAAGTGTTCTATTGTTGCGGGCCCATAATAGAAAGCAAATCCCTGACACACCTAGCAACCCACCTCCATCAAACAGTGGACCTCCTTCTCTGTGGGGTTTATCTGCTTCTGTGGACATTCTCTTTTCTAATGTCCCTCTCTCTAACAGATTGCACATTGGTTCCTCTCTAACTTAGGTTGTACTTGATCTCGGTTAGAAGAGGGAGGAGTATTGTGAGAAGATCGAGGTTCAGCCTCTCCCTCTTGATCTCCTTTGTCCTCTCATCCCCCTTGTTTAGGTTGAAGGAACTGGGCCATTACCCTCACCTTTGTTTTGGCTTTCTTTTCATCCCCTCTTACATAAATTCGTGCATTTCTTATTAGAGCTTCTAAAGATTTGTTCTGCCACTCTTCCTCTTTTTGAACCCTCTGCCTTATATCAGGACATGATTGAGTGACAAATTGTGCCTTCAACAAAGTTTCAGATGCAGGGCTTTGAGGGACTAACCCTCCCTGTTTTCTCAAGGAACTCCTAAGCCTTTCTAGCCATTGGAGAGTATTGTAGAGACATAGCTTCAGATGTGTTATTTGTTCATGGTACTGCTAGTTTTATTGCTCTTATTAAATATGCCCAATAACCTCTCAGATGATGTAAGTGCACCTGGCTATTCAGATCCGAGTTAAGGTCTGCTGTGGAATAGCATTGTCAACAACAAGAGTGTTCTGTTCTGCTCCACCCACGACTAGTGGGTGCTCATCTTCCTGAATTTGCCATGCCTTTTGTAATATCATTTGTCTTTCCTGCAATCTGAAAAGGATTCCTAACAAGAAATCCTCATCTTCCCAAGTGTAATCTATATTCCCTAGATATTGATCTATTCTTTCTCCTATTCCTAAGGGATCCTCCAAATATGAGAGAAGCTCTTTCTTCAGTCCACTTATATCTGGAGTTGTAAGTGGCACTACTACAAACCCCAAACTTCCTCCTTGCCTCTCCAATGAAACCTGGTTCAGCGGCATTTACTTATTTTTTTCTGCAGTGACATACTGCGTTCCTGCCCTTGTCTTTGGAGGAAACAGTATTGAAATACTTCCTTCCTCTCCTTCACTATCACTCTCCATCCCAGGGGCACTGGAAGTTCCCCGTTCTCTTTCCTGTGAATGACTCTGGTTCTGGCTGTCCATCCCCTTGGTAAGGCGAAGATAATACCAGGAACACGTCCCGCTTTAAACATTCTTCCTTCTACTTTGATTTTCTCCTTCCTTCATAATTTCATGGAAGAAGTTTGCTTTAGCCATGTATCACCACTGCCTTTTTCAGTTGTTTCTTTCCCACTATCATCCAAAAAGATACACAAGTTCTGAAAAAGACCGGTATTGTGAGACCCAAAATGCAGCCACCTGAACCCATGAGGTAGTGAGTACTCTAGCCAATGAAAATAAAAATATTTTACCATCAACTCTTTAGTTATCACTTTTTGTAGATTTATCCTGTCCCAAACTTCCAACATATTATCTAAAGGACTATCTGGAGGAATATAAGGGTCTTCATCCTTTCTGCCCGATCCCCTATCTGGCCTTTTGCCCCCCTTGGCACTTTCCTTTTGCTTCCCCCAGTTCCCATATTTACTCACTGGTGGCATTCTTCAGTCCTTTCTCTGTTGACTCCTTTACGAATGAAGATGAATGTTCCTTTACTCTGCCTTCCCCTCTCATTTGTCTCTGGACAGTCTCAGGAGCACAATCAGTGGTCTGATTCCAATGAAGGGAGTTGATCACCAAAACTGTCAGTGAGGTGCATTTCGGTTTGTCAGCTCCCATCTTCAGAGGGTGGAGTTATCCTGGACCACGAGACCCCATTTATTCTGAAAATCTGGGTACTAAGAGCCACATAAAGAACCAAGAAACAGAAGAGCTACCTAAAAGTAAACTTTTATTTGAATAAGAGGGAGAGCACACTGGACAAACCCCAGCAAGGTCTCTCAGCTTGGTAGGGGTCATAGCCTCTTTTATCCTGACTTATCTGAAAGGTAGGTCCCTCCCTGTTTCTCCATTGGCCAAACTACTCTGGTGTTACAGAGTTCACAATATGCCTACTACATATTTCACCCTGATTACATATTTAATAAGCGGCTCTAGAGGTTACTGAAGGCCAAACTGTCCATTTTATAAAATGTATATTTCAAAATGGAAGGCATTGCTGCATTATCTGTTCCCCTTGTTTCTGGGCAAACTGTACCTCTCTGTGGTTGGCAACTGCACAGCTGGTAGCTTTCTATTTCTTATTGCTGAGCTGACTGTGCCTATACTACAAATTTTGCAAGAACACTCCATTTATTCTTCATAGTCCCTAAGTAACTTTAATTCTAGTATTTCTTGATTCTTATATACTCAATTTTGCACCTTAAAGAGGTTCTTTCAGTAATATTTTTTGTGTATGTGACATACATATTTTCATAAAACCTGCATTTTCTCACCTTTGCACAAAAAAAATTACCCTGGAAAATGCTTAAAATGCCTCCTTGTTAACAAAAATTTCAAATCCTTGCAGGCTAAGCAGACTACCATGGTTAACAAGATTTCTATATGCCGTCCTAAATCCTTAGCTGAACAAAGCTTTGCCTGGGTCATGAACACAGCTATCTTCCACCTCTTTTCTTGAAGTCTGAACCATGAGAACTTTTCTCCCAGAGCTTTACACTTCTAGTATCTCAAACAATCAAATGCATTGTACACTACTGATCCTGCCGTGGATAATTCATTTTACTCTGTCTGTGGAAAATGCCTCAAAAATTGAGATCATACAGCTTTTATAAGGGCAGTCTTTCTAGTGACAAGAAAATGAAACCCCCCAGAACCGTTAAACCCCAGCTACTCTTATATACTCCATGTTCAGAGGTCTAAAAATTAAAAAGATTCAAGGACTGAAAGTGTCTGTTGACAGACTATTGGTAGCCAGGAGTAGGCAGTGAGTGATGAAAATGAAACTAGAAAATTTGAATCCATGGTGATGAATTCTGAAAAGCAGCACACAGCCTAACAATTTCTATATGCCAGGTGTTGCAAGGTTACCTTGGTTTGAAGCTCTCTTATAAAGAGGCTAAACAGATTCTGATCCTCTCTTGCATTGGTAACATATTTCAGTCTTTTCTGCCTTGTGGTGAAAGATGTAGTCATTTTACTTTTAATAGCTAGTGAGCAACATCTTGTGATAATGGGATTATTTTTGATGCAATCACCTACAGGAAACTTTTGAGACCTCGACCAGTGTGCACTGTCATGGTGCTGAGCACTAGAGAAACATAAAAAGAGTCAGACAGTCCTGCCCAGAAGAACTTATTGCCTAAAATAAGTTTTTTCATTTTCTGTTTTTTAAAACCAAGTTCCTTCTTCAATATTGCCTCTGAGTGGCTGAGAAGGGATAAAACAGGAAAGAAGAATACTACATATATTCAAAATACAATGGATTTTCCAGTTTTATGGCTGAAAAATGCAGTCTCTAGGATAGTTTCCAAACTAGGAAGGAGACTGCTTCTTCCACTATACCGTGTAACTCGTCTGTCATGAAGTTTCTGTCCCTAGAGATGCTATAAAGATCATTGAATGCCATACTAAGCATACCCACAGTTACATACTGATAGCCTTTTTCAGAGGGTGATGCCATGAGGGAAAGCAGGAGAAACTCTGTCCTTGGTAAAAAAGAGGTTTTGCTCTGTCAACTTCTTGAATATGTGTGTTGCTCAGGGCATTGGTGTAAGCTTCAAACAATAGCATTTATTATTTATCAAATAAGTCAAATAATTCAGAAAGTTTACCTTGCAATTCAGACCCAGATCCGTAGCTAGCTGGATGAAGTGTGCAAAACTATGTTTTGAAAGTGCCATCTAGTGGCTCCATAGGTGTGTCATTTTTATGTCAGAAAGTGAGGTTCTGTCTCCCAAAATTCATGGTCAGACCAAAGGCCATGCTGGCTTCAGAGTCAAGGCAGTCAGTGGTGACACCTTGGTGTTTATTTGCAGCCTGCAATAAGCAGTGCAAATGTTGTAACCTGGCTCAGCTAGAAGACTTGGCAGGGAAATCTGTACAAATGTCCCCAGGAATGGGGATTCACATTCAAAAATGTGAATCTCCCTGATGCACCTGGTGAGGAAAATGTAAGTGTGTGCAGAGATATACAAATAAAAGGCACATAGAATTAACTGAGGTTTATTTGTCTCTTGGCAGACTGTCTGTTTTTTTTCCAGGAAGACAACAGCCCCTAAATCCCCAAATAAAGCTGTTTAGTAATAGAGATGCTTTTCTGAATTGCTATTCATAAATACCTTAAAATTTGACTGCAGAACTATAAGAGTCTTCAGAGACAGAGCGAAAATCACTGACATGGTTTATTTCCATAGAAATGTAGGGACAAAATAACTGGGTCATACTGGGTGGGATAGATTTTTAGCAGAGCAGTGGCAGGTTCATGTGGATGAAAATCATGGCTTTGTTACTAGAAAACTGGAGAGAAAGGAAACCAAACTTTTTTACATCCAGATTTTGCTGACACATATCTGAAATCTTTGTATCTGTGTGTAACAACTGCATTCATTGTTTCCCAAGAGTTACTGAATTTTATACAGGCTCTCAGTAGCTTTATTACTCTAGAGTCTGGAGCTCTTAGTTTGGCATTAGTTCCTCCCAAAAATCGTCTCTTTGATAACTGATCCTTTTCTGCAATGGGCAAAGGCATTGTAAGCCAATATAACTCAATGTATTATTTCATTTTTTTACAGTTCCAGAAGATCAGAAATCATTCTCAAAAGTTATAATTTTAATTCACTTGCCACTAATTTAAGCCTCAAATTTTCTTTTGGGTTTCTCTCTTGTGGCTAGAATAAATGGACTATTCCCTCTTGATTCCATTTACGCTTATCTGTCAGAATGAGCAAAGCTCTGAAGAAAGATAAAACCTCTGCAAGAAGCAGTTAGATAAACAGAAATTTTATGCTCATTTATAACTTAAGGACAATGTATAACTGTCTTGAAACTGGTCCTGAACTACATTTTATTTAATAGCAAGTGGGTTTTTCTGCAGTTCTGCTTTCCTGTGGTACTAGTAGTTGAGTATATGATTAAATATATGATTCACAGAAATTCCTTGTTCAGCTCCAATTGTGCTCTTAAAACTTGCCACTTCCATGTGGTGTATTCAAATGTTTAGTTAGACATATGTTGTTTGGTTTCTTTTCTGACTATACATCGTTTTCTGAATTGGGGTCAGAGTAACGATTGCACTATACATAAAAATAGATGTTGCTCTATCTGTTTTTAATAAATTAGGAGACACTCAGGCACCATGGTGTTGAGGCCTAGACATACTTCTTGATCTTCTAAGACCTAAATAAATGATATAACATATGATAAAAATCCAAAAAGAAAAGAAAAAGAACCCACAAAGAACCATCAGTACAGGAATCTCAAAGTCCCATGGAAATAAGTCTGTTAATTTAATTCAAGATTGCACATTGCCAATCTTTACAGTTGAAATTAGTTACATCTGGAACATTAAAAGGGAACACCAATTTTTCTGTTTTGATAGATATTTTGATATTAAACCAAATTATGCCCCCTGAAATGAGGCATATGTGAATGATAAGGAGACATTAGACTAGGGAAAATAGTTGTGTATTTCCTAATTCTAGTGATGCATAAAATTATGCTAAAAAATTGATGTTTTCTTGCCTCTCCCACACAAATATTTTGGATATTCATTCTCTAATAAAAAGCATTATCAAATGTAAGAAACTCTTCCCAGAAAAGATTTTCAAAAAGTAAAGCTTTTCTCCAGAAAGCTTGCAAACCTCCCCCCAACAAAACACACCATTTTTACCTCATTACAGAACACTTGCAAAAGCAAACTGCAAATGCATTCTCAAGGTCTAGTCATATGACCCTTAATTTAAAATGTGTTTCTTTTTGAAACTTGGCCCATAAACATGCTGGGGGGGACCTCAACTGCGTCATTTAGAAAACAGAAACTTGGGACATGTGGTTGAAATATGGTGGGGAGAAAAATAGAATACATCACATTAAGGACATTGACAGTAATTTTAAATGCAATTTTCTAATTATTTTCACTTTGAATGGAATCCTGGAGGGACAGGAGAAAAGGCAACAAAGTACATGGCCAGCAAGGTAATTGGTCTATTAGTTTAGCATTGTTTGTACTTAGCTTTAAGTTTGTGAAACAAATTCTTCTGAAATAAATTGTTCAAGCAAGAAACTCTCTCTTTATCTGGTATTCTGATCTTTAGGATGACCAAGGAAATGGTGCTTTGCCTGTATAGATCTCCTGTCTATAGGTGATCCATTAATGAACTGATAGAGTTCATTGAATTAGTTGGTGTATTTGACAAAGGAAAAAACTAATGGGTACAAAACCTTACACTGAACTATTGCAGTATGTGTCAGCAGGGCCTACCCCAAAAGGACCTAAAATTCAATCAGAGCAAGCCATCATGTGAGCTATCTGTAATGAGTTACCGGTGGCAACAGTGTGTTGTTCTGGTGTTGAATTATGCTAAAACCAGCCTTGTTCACCAAGCTTCAAACACACATCCTGCTTTTTCAAGTTCGATGTGACAGATAAGCTGGTAATTTGCCTGTAAATTTGTGACTGGCAGTCAATCACTTTATACCATAAAAGTCCAGTCACCTTTCATACAGTCAGGTTCTTCTAACATAACCCTTCCTGGGGTGTATATGTGAAGATTACTCCCTTGGGTGGGGATGCCCTCCAAGAATAATCCTCGAGGCTGAGTGAAAGCGATCTCCCCGTGGACATGGGTATGAGTGATTTACATCAAATCTCTATTTAATAATTATTTCCTTTTGCCAGCTTTAATGTAATTGTTTCAATGATTTCTTCAATATAGTGCACTATCCTATCTTATACTATACTACTAGTAGTTTTAGCATATATATTGAGTAGTAAACAATTCTGATTAAGATATTTTGTCTGATCATTTGTAATAATACATTATTCATTTTATATAGATATTCTCATTTTGCCATTATTACAACTTGTGGGACAAAAGTTGTTCATTTGAGTTTAAACTGTTGACATACTCTGAGGCTGATTGCATTCAGCATCACCTAGACTCCTCTGAGAAGGTGTTTAGAAAGTAAAGAGTCCTTTACCTCGTGACTCAATGGCAGGGCTCCTTTAATAAATTTTATCTAAGCCTTCCATTCCCACCTGAAACACAGTTTGAGTCCCTTTTATTGTTGCATTAATTGTCAGCCTCAGCAGAGGGAGGCCTGGAATAAGGCAGGACATCAGTTTATGCTCCAGAACTTGCGTTTAGGGATCTGCCACTGCCTCTGCCATTCTAAAATAACCCAATTTTGCTGTCAGGGCTCTACTGTTTACTGCCAGCATATCCCACACTGAAAAAGAAGAGAAGGAAATCAATGTGCTGCAAAATTTTTTCATCTTTAGATTTTGTATGATTTATAGTAGCTAATCTGGTAGAGGAAGAGAAGTTCCAGGATCAAGATGTTACTTAAAAGTTGCCAACCAAAATAAGGCCTAAACATCATGCCTTCCTTTTCTACAGCCAAAATATCTTTGAGACTTCTATCTAGTAATACACATGCACAGCCTTGACTGGAACTATCATGACTTCTCACTTAGTCATGACGTGGTGTAAGAACATGTTGCTTCCGAAGGGAGACCGTTCCTTGATGGACTACCCCATAATAAAGTGACTGGCAAGTCTTGCCAGGAGGTGTAAACATGTGCATCCACAGGGTGGGAGAGGGACCTCTGGGAAAAATTCACACTCCTTCCCAACTCATCTGCTCCCAAATAGAAGGTACTTGAGCAGCAGAATCCAATTTCCTCCATGTTGAGGGTCTCATTTCTTACAGCCATAGCAAGGGGGGAAATAAGTAAAATATACTCTCTTCAGGTTCTCTCCCACATTAGCCAGCCACAGCCTTGCACTGGAGAGCCTTAAGTGATGGATTTTTCCCTCATAATACCACAGAATGAGGGGCAATCACAAAACACTGCAGTGCCCCATACATTGGACTGTCCTTAGGAAAATATGAGCATTAATAATCCTGAACAAAAGTCTGAGATTCTGTCTCCCTTATATTTTTTCTAGAGAAGGATGTTTTCAGGGTTTCAACTTCAGACATTGTTCACAGTCTTTTAAAATGCTACCTGACCATACACATCTTTCTTAAATCACTTCCTCGAAGGCCAGGTATTAGACCAAGTTAGATATGCAGCTGCCTTCTTGTTTTCATAGTTCTGCTCTGGGTCATGGCCAAGCCCCTTGAAAATAAATCATCAGAGGTTTTCTACAGTCAGTAAAGAGAGGCTACTGTAACCACCTCTGTTACACATCATCTAATTTTCTGGAAACCTGGTGACTTGTGTGACTGCCCAAATATTCTTTCTGGAAAGACACAACTTTCCCTAACAGAAAATAATTAAAAAGGTATTACAGATAGCCTAATGATTTATCCAGATTTATAGCAGTGTGAACAACAGTCTTTTTACCATTTGCCATTCTAGGAGACTACAAATTCTGACCAAAAGTTATTAAAGGCCTTAGATGTATATGGAAATGACATCTATTATTTAGTCATCCTGAAGCTTTGAACTCTTGAGTAAAATTTTGGTCAGTGAAATGAAGGCTATCTTTCCTTCTTTCATCCTCTGGTTTTGTTTATAGGAGAATGTAGAATCAATAAAAGTTCGACAAAACTTCAATAAAACTTCATGAAGTGCTGGTAAATTTTACAAATTTGATGTAATGAGTTCTAGAAGATTTTTCTTTAAAATTTTACTCACATATTGACAGAGTAGAAAGGCATCGACTGACTGCAACAAGTATTTGGTGCATTAAGGACTAAAAATATACTTTGGTTAAACCCAAGAAAAGGACGTGTTTTACAACAGATACAAACATAGTACCTGGAAAGTGATAGATTTAAATTAAATCCAGACTTGCTGCAGAGTGTTTATGGTTTGCAGACTTTATAGGGAAGAGCACTCACTGAAAAAGCAAACAGGAAACCACATTTTAAAAATTATAGCTGAACATATGGAAGTTTTCATATGCATGATGTGAAATGAGGAGTGAGTGTTACTAACAGGCAGTGCTGTACCTGATTCTGTATCACAACAGGCCTGTATCAGACTCCAAAGCACTATTCTAGTCTAAACTGTAGTAAAGAGCTCACATCTCAAGCCAGACCTGTGTTGCAAAACCTGGAGAGTCATTTTATAATGGTATTCAATTATATTTTCATTTTGACCTACAATATTTATTATTTGGCAGAGTTTCTTTCGTCTAGTAAGAGGCTATGGAGAAAAAGCAAGCAGGAATACTCCCAAATGACCTGAAGAAGGCAATCTTCAGCAAAAGCTGAAGATTTCTTAATGGAAAATGCTCAAAATACTAACTTTGAAGATTTTTGAACTAGATAAGAGCAAAGTTATCTTTGTTCATATGACCTGAGACTAGCAGCATCCAAAAGCAGAGAGGATGCTTTTGGAGTGGAAAGGACTTTCTACAAGGTCTCTCTTAAGATGGAAATGAATTTGGAAAAATCAAGCTAGGAATATCTGTTGAAGGCATAAAAGTTTCCCTTGCAGACACATGTTATTATGTGATGTCTGCAGCTGCGGATACACTCATGCTGGGATGTCTGGGTCGTAGGTTATCTGCCTAAGCTATTATGCAGGGATGATAAAAGCACTAGTCCCCACATAGCAGGATCCTGTGCAGGCTGTTCAGCCTCCAGGTTACCCAAACGGCGAGTTCACTCATGGCACTGCCAGTCCAAAGGCACGTAGGAAACAGCACCATGAGTTTAGCATGAAGTGGCCCGAGACATTTCCTTAGGGCTTCACCTTTGCGCTTGCTGAACATATTGTCTCTGGATTACTGGATATGGAATGCGCAGCCTGCCCGCTAGATTTGATAGAAGTTTTAAAAAAACACAAATCAACTGTATAGACTGCTTTGGGGATCGCTGCTAGTGCTGTGTATCTGGGAGGTTGTGCTGCCGTGCCATTCAAACAGTCGCTGAGAAGCTGTTGCTGAAAGTTGTCCCTTCTTGCTCTTTCATATTTCAGAAGCTGTTCAAGTGGATCAGCTCAATGACCAACTGTGCTGCTTAAGCCTGGAGGGTAACACAATTATATAGACTCATGGAATTAATTAGGTTGGAAAAGATCTCTGAGATGAATGAGTTCACCTTCGGACCAAACATTGCCATATCAACTAGTCCATGGCACTAAGTTCTATGTCCAGTCCTTCTTTAAACACCTTCAGGTACGGTGATTCCACCACTTCCGTAGGCAGTCCATTTCAATGTTCTGTGAAGAAATTCTCCCTCATGTCCAACCTAAACCACCCCTGGTGGAGCTTAAAACTGTCTTCTTGTGCTGTGCTAATTGCCAAAGAAAGAAAAGCCAAATCCCCACCTGGCTACAACCTCCTTTCAGGAAGTTGTAGAGAGCAATAAAGGCACCCCTGCACCTCCTCTTCTCCAAGCTAAACAACCCCAGCTGCTTCAGCCGCTCCTCAGAAGAGTTGTGCTGTAGTCCCTTCCTCAACTTCGTTGCCAGAGTATATTTTATTATCTGCCCAATTACATTCCCTATTACACCTACTGCTCCACCTTCTAAGTGTTGAGGTGCGTCCGGAGGAGTAGGGGGTGGGATGTGTGTGTTAATACATGTATTTTGTTTACAATATAAGTTGCTCGTTGGAACCCATCTGTCAGCTGGGCCGTGTCCGTGTCCGTGTCCGTGTCCGTGTCCGTGTCCGTGTCCGTGTCCGTGTCTCTGTCCCGGGAGGGCGCAACAGCAGCTGTCCCGGTCCTGGGTGAGGCGACGGTCTCCGGCAGAGAGCGCCGCTGCTGCTGCTGCTGCTGCTGCTGCTGCTGCTACTGCTGCTGCTGCTGCTGCTGCCTTAGGCACCTACTCCACAGGCGTTCGTGTTTGCACACACTTCACACGTCGTTTTCCTGTGAATCTCGTGGGTTTTGTTCTGTTTAGCGGGACAACATGGGAGAATTCCCCCCCTTTTGCCCAGGGCTGGGCGGGAGGGCAAGGGCAGCCGGGGACCTAGAGCAGGGTCTTTCCGGCCGCCCCCATCCTCCCGCAGGGAAAGGTTTTACGATTCCTCCCACCGGGCAGCTGTCTCCAAAGAAAGAAAAAGAAAGGTCGCCTCCAAAGAAAGGTCACTTCAATTTTATTTTTTTTAGGAGTTCGCTACCAAGTGCCTCATTAGTCAGTAATCATTGGAAATGCTACCATCCACTCGCCTCTGGACCCCGTTGTTTGTGATGGCTGCTGTCCTGCTTGAAAGCATTTGATGGGATAGAAGTGGCGGAAGGGTTTTGTGCTGGCCCACTCCTCACCGAGTTTCGCACACCACCCCCTCTACTTCCCCCCCAGTTTTCCAGATCGCTGCTAGTAAGTGTATAAGCGTAAAGTATGCCCTTTGTGCCGTTTGGGGTTGCTGTAAGCTGTCACAAGTGTTTTATAGAGGCTGATTTTAATTTTGCCACCCAGGAGAGTAATAGTCCCAAGGAAATGAAGCATCTTTCTGCTATTGTTATATATCTGAAGGAAAAATCCTGGCACTTAATTGGCTAAAAAATAGTAGTGTGATGAGTCAATAAACTTCTATTGTGTAGCTTTCTCCGAGTGAACAATGCTATGTTCTGGGGTAGTGTTAAACAATTAGTTCACATATCATGCAAATAAGCACACCCTAGATGGATACATCTGGGGGTAGTAGAAATTATTCATCTTTGGCCAATCAGACAGCAGTTTTTATTTATTTCAGTGTTTAACAGAATACCTCTCTGAGCTCTGGGAGACCTCGTGAGCAATTCACAATACAATAACTTTACGAGGAGAGCCAGCAGTTTCTCTTCTCTCTAGATCCAGAATAATAATATATGACAAAATACCCCATTCCCACAACAGTTAGCCTTTCTCTCCCCACATGTGTAAATAGATAGCTGTGCAGGGTCAACAAACCTCTTCACAGCGTATATCCTGCCACTGGGGCTCCCTACTCTCTTTTTCTAGCGGGAGAGGTTTTGACATTAGCATTTCTATCAGCACAAGGCAGAAAGAGAGACAAATCTGTTCAGGGGTCCATGAGAAATGAGTAATAAGGACAGAACCTTAGTTTGTGTAAATGCAACTGGCTGTATTGAGGAAAGTAAGATGAAAAAGAATGAAAATTAGCCATATGGTTTCTTCTGAATTTCAACCATCAGCTCCCTCCTTAGTTCTATTGAAAGGCGCAATGTTGTATCCTCAACTATATGCAGTGAAAACATTTACAAAGAAAGTACCTTCATCTTTGAATGGTACTCATCATTTTGCTTGAGTTGTTTGGAGTTCTGTGTAAATTCCTGCTGTTATTTTTATTGCCTAGTGCCTAGAAATCTGAACTGTGTTTGCTAGATGCTGTTCAAACATGTACTAAAGGACAATCCCTTCCCAGAAGGTTTGCAGGCTAGCTCTTCATACTGAGAATAGATTTTAATTCCTGGATTTCATTTCTTAGTATATTTGAGTTCTTGCATCTCAAGAAAACTTAATTTTCTCTGTTCTTATTTAATCCCAATTACTGTCTAATTAGAAATTAATGTTTTTTGTAGGGGGACTACCAAGAGAGTTTTCAAGAAATGTGAAGCATGCAGGATTCTGAACTAAGTCTCTACAGATGGTGCATGCCTACAGACCCCACTAGTTTTCTCTAAGGCATTAAGGAAAAATTTAATATTTTTCATTTTGTGCAGGGAGATTAGTGGTTCCCAGCTGTGCCTGAGACCATCCATTCTTCACAGCTGGTCATTTTTATTAATCCCTCTGTTTTAATTTGTTGATTTTTAAATACAAACTGAGCAAAATTAATTTTAACACAATAGTGTAAAAGTTGAATTCATACTTCGTAGTGGATCACATTCATGAAGAAGTAACTTTTGTGGGGGTAAAGAAATACTACCCTAGGTTCACCTCTAGTGTTTATTTTTAAGTGGCAGGGTAAATGTAATGGGAGAGTATCAACATCCCAGGCACACTTCTTAATGAGCCCAAGTGCATTTCTAGTCTGGCTGTCGTTTTTTGACTTTACATGGGAAGAGAGATATCAGAAAAACCCCGAGCATTATGACAACTGGGATTAATAGACCAGAAGCCTGTTAATGTTAATGATGCCATAAAACAGGAAACTGATGCTTTGTTTTTACTGACATTCAAAATTTTGAAGTGGATTGCTCTAGCTGTTTTTCCTGAAAAGGTGTAGTTTCCTGGGACTGACAGTTAACCCAAACCTGTCAGTGAATGGTCAGCAAATAACTACAGTGGGAGCTCATTATGAGTCTTGTGTGCTTTCTAGTCAGGCAAGTCTGAATAAAAACCAGTTCCAACTTCTCTGTTGCTCAAGTGCATATTCTCCAGTTGTGAGAACTGTGCCCAGCTATCTGCACTGCGATGAAGTACGTCTTAGTTTGCATATCTGACGCCTTAAAGCAGATACTGAATTTCTCCTAGTTGATTCCCAAATGGTGCTTGGTTTTTCCAGACTTCTAATTACTTGATCCATCTAATTTATCATCTTGCTGATCAAGAAAAAAAATCACAGTTAAAGTAGGAAGTGCATGCTTGGCAAAAGAACTTTCTAAAAGCACAGACTTTTTTCATAAACCACGTAAAACTGTTGAAACAAGCAAGTTGCAGGGGCATTTAGTCTCCCATCCCTCTAATTGCAGCTCCAGAGGCATCTGAGGGCTTTGGTTACTTTGCTTAAGGAAAGTATGAAGAGCCATTCTTGTTCCTGCTTCTCCAGGTGCAGCATTTCTTTCCAGCCCCAGGCCAGCACTCATACTTAAAGGTATTCATTTGTCAATACACTTCTTTTACTGGCTTTCTACTGTGGAATTTTTACTGTACCAGCTTGTCCTTAGGGATAGCTAGGCAGAGTTGGGTTCTAGCTGTTGAATCCCTGTCTTCCACTATGGCAGAGCCGTTCTGCTGGCACTTGCCAGTGATGGCTCAGTTTTACTTTGACAAAGTTAGCTGTTGAGGGGAGGCTTCAATACACAGTGAATGGTATTTCTCCAGGAACCAAGAAATGAAAGAATTACTCTCTGAACAGTGCAGNTTTAAACCCCCCCCCCCCCTTTTTGATCTCCTGATCACTGAAGATGCTAAAATGGTTGTGCACTAGAAAAAAAAATCTGAATGAGGTGGGGTTTTCTACACCTCTACTGTCTCCCTGCCCTCCCTAAAATGTTGTTACGTAAATGAGTAATTAAATGTGATTTGCATCTATTTAAGGCAAAAAAGTTCTCAATCCTCTATGTTTTTCAACTAGATGAAAATGAGCAGGTGAAAAGCCTAGGTATGAAATATTCAATATTTTTCATTTACATATTGAAGTTAAAATTGAGGCTAGGTGAAATATTTTTAAATGTCATACTGTTTTACCTTGGTGTTTGGCGTGAAATGCACTTTTTATTTGTTTTGGACTAGTAAGTTTTATTTTTATTTTGTTTAAAGACATAGAACATCATGTTAATTAGAAAATTCAGTATCCATTGTATCCATTGTAAAATAGTGTGGTTTCCTTCATTTTCTCCCACAAAGAGTCTAACCTGGAATTGTTTTAATTATAGTGACTGGGGAACTATATGACTTCTGAGAGGGTTCATTGTTATTGGATGGAAGCATGTCTTATAGAACATGGCAGAAAACCCTAATGGTTTGTTCTGTTCTATGCCAGCACATTTGTGAGGGTGAAATACAGGTTGTGTCTCGAACAGCAAATTACTTTGGAGCAGGGGTATGTTTCTGAAGCCCAGATCCTGAATGCTCTCTCTTTGTGTGCTTACTTTCAGGGCTACAAGTTGCAAGACTGCTTTCACATGACATTGAACTGGAAGATGCACACCAGTGGGTATGCTGTTGTCTAGGTAGGGGACATTTTTATCCACTGTTTATCATTAAAGTATTAAGAATGCTTACCAAAGTTCCTGCAGTATTAATTCAAAGGGAGTTACTTACATTTGCAGGTTAAAATCTTAGTAATAACACCTTACATTTAGTTCATTATGGATCACTACTTAGAAATAATTGCCCTCATTATTATATTTTTTTTTTTTGCATGTATGCTCTTGTCCTCTGGTCTACCTTAGAAACTAGCCTCTGAGCTGATTTTGTCACTGCTGTAAATGCATTGAAAGTAAATTGAAGGCACATTCTGCCCCTAAATTAACCAGGTTAGCATTTGAATCTCATTTTTGTAATTTAAAATACTACAGAAGATATGCATAGGGACATATATATATATATATATACACATATACATAAGATGTACACCCTAGAGTATCAAATGTTATTATTAGCCTTGTAAATATCATGAATAAAAATTAAGGATTTAATTTTTATTGTGAATTTTCAATAAACTTTTAAAATACAGATTAAATTAGTGGAACTGTAGAAGTCTAAATCAAATTTTCTTGTTATTTTTGAGATGAACTAACTGTTTTAGGAAAGTAGAGGATCAAACACCTAACTTAGCGTTACAGTTCTAAGTTTGGAGATGGCCAGGCTTTTTTGAATTAGTATTGTCCAGCGAAGTTCATTTTGCTAAATTTAGTGACTCTAATATATATATAAAAAAAGACTTGAATCTGTCTTTACTTTGGTTTGGATTGAAAAATAATGTAGCCAACTGTGTAATAGCTTATTACCTGTTAGCGGCAGATAAAAATGCCCTGCTAGTTGCAGCCTGCTGGGTTCTTAGCTTTTCTATGATTTTATTTGAAGTCATACATGTGATAGTATAGTGACTAGCAAGGAAGACACTTGTAACTTGTGATGTAAGTCGTAGAATTATAGAATATGCTGAGTTGGAAGGAACTCATCAGTAGCATTGAGTCCAACTTCTGGGCCTGTGCAGGACATCCCAAGAATCACACCATGTGCCTGAGAGTATCACCCAAATGCTTCTTGAACTCTGTCAGGCTTTGTGGTGTGACCACTTCCCAGGGGAGCCTGTTCCGGTGTTCAACCACGCTCTGGGTGAAAAACTTTTTCCTGATATCCAACACAAACCTCCCCTGATTCAGCTTCATGCCATTCCCTTGTGTCCTGTCACTGATCACCACAGAGAAGAAATCAGTGCCTGTCCCTCCTCCTCCTCTCACAAGGAAATTGTAGACTGCCATGAAGTCTCTCCTCAGTCTCCTCTCCTCCAGGCTGAAACAGACCAAGTGGCCTCAGCTGCTCCTCATAAGGCTTGCACTCCAGACCTTCTACTATGCTCGTGGCTCTCCTTTGGACCCTCTCTAATAGCTTAATATCTTATATTGCAGTGCCTCAATCTGCCACAATATTCAAAGTGAGGCTGCACCAGTGCAGAGCAGAGCAGAACAATCCTCTCCCTCGAACGTCTGGCAATGCTTTGCCTGATGCTTCCCCGGACGTGGTTGGCCCTCCTGGCTGCCAAGGTACTGCTGACTCATATTCAACTTTGCCATAGACACAGGTCCCTTTCTGCAGTGCTTCTCTCCAGCCTCTCATTCACTAGTCTATAGACACAAACAGAGTTGCCCCATCCCAGGTACAGGATCCTGCATTTGCCCTTGTTGAACTTCATATGGTAGGTGTCTGCTCATCTCCCTAATTTGTTGAGGTCTCTCTGAGGGACCTCTCTGCTCATGAGGGAGTTGACAGCTGCTCCTAATATAGTGTCATTTGCAAACTTAGTAAGTGTTCCTTTAACTCCTGCATCCAAGTCATCAATGGAGATGTTGAAAAGAACTAGGCTGCAGATGGAACTCTGTGGAACCCCACTAGTGACTGGATATCAACCTGATGTTATCCCTTTTGTGCCTGGCCTGTGAGTCAGCTCCCCACCCACCATGTTATTCAGCTGCATGCTGGACATTTTATTCAGAAAGACACTGTGAGAGACAGTATCAAAAGCTTTGCTGAAGTCCAGAAGGTTTACATCTACCAGCTTTCCTGGATCAACAAGGTGTGTCATCCACCAAGTCATTCTACTTTGTTCAAAGATGCACACAAAAATGTAAGTGTACCAGCCTTTGGATTTGTCATTCCTTGAGTGTCAGAGGAGACAAGGTGGAGCTTCAGGAAGAAGAGCTCCCCTCACATCCTGGTAATGGCTTTGTTACTTCACTCCAAGAAAAGTATGCTGAGCCAAATATCTGTAGAAAACATGTCCATTTACCTCTGTAGAATAATAGAGTCTGAATTTAGCTGTCATCTTCTGTTCTTATGTCTCATGGTTTCTGTCATGTCATCCACAATATCTTTTTTGTTTCCTCCAATGCTAGCTAACCCCCAAACCTATTAATTAACCGTATTAATGCTATTCATTAATGACACCATACTAACTGAAAAAAATTGTGTTCCTGATGTTACCAGATGCTTCCAAAAAGATAAATCACAAGACTGTTAGTTTATGTTTTGTGGGGAACTCTTTGGTTTTGGAGTGCCTAAGCTGATGGCCTCCTTACACAGTCTGACATCAACAAATGTAAAATTACTGTGTTTGTGCCTTGAACTAGCCAGTCAGCATGACCTTTTGGCTCAGGCGTTGGTGTTGTCTGTATGCCTTGGAGACTGCTAGTGGCATTCTTGGAGTGATGTAGACATAACCTTTAACTGTTTGCAATGTCTAAATTAGCATGGCCTGAGGTACCTTACAGAAGTGTAATGCAAAGAAGTACTGACTACCTAATCATAAAAGAGTCAAAATCTTCTAAAATAATCTCAACATGAGCATTCTACAACCAAAACACTTAATCCTGAACATAACTACTCTTTTTTTTTTTTTTTTGTCCCCCCTCACTTTCCAGGCTGTTGCTTATTCTATTTTAGAATACTTGTGATATGACAACAATGCTAATACATTAGTACATATTAAAAAGCCAAAGAGGAAAGAGGAAAGCACTGGTATTGCATGTTCTACAAATTTATGAAATGTTTTGTAACAAAAAAAAGAAAAGATGGGGAAAAAGAGAGACATGTGTGATTTACAGCTTTATTTTCTTGGGGCATATGTGTGAATTACATATAGAACATAAATAATCTAAAGTGAGAATATGTATTAAACTTTTCATTCTGTGTATCCATCTTTTAAATGCAGGGCACATAACAGTTACATACCTGCAGTCTCTCTTTACATTTACTGTTATAGGCACAGCCTTGAGAAATGCATACCACCCTCCCTTGTCCAAAATGCTCAGATTACATCATTTGCCTAACCTCCCTTTGTGTGCCCCTTCATCTTGGCATTAGTCGATGGAAGGCTTGCTTTGGCTCTGTGCTTGTTCTCTTTTCAAAGTCTTTGTGAAGCGTAGTATCTCTTCAGGGCAAAATCAGTCAGGGTGCAAGAAAAGAACAACAGATTAATGGAAAAATCACTTCAAGGCTGATAACTTGCTGATAGGCAAAAATCTCCGCCATCAGTTGAGCAAGCATCTTAATTAATTTCGTTGTTTTATTTGCTTTTTTGGGAAGCAATGTCTTAGTCACAGTGAGTGCGTGCTATACCTCTCTAGTTTTGTCACAGCGCTGATGGTTGAAGCAATGAGACATCTGGCACCTTCTCTACCTTTCAGGGAGCTGAGGTTTTTCCATGGTGGTCCACAGTGACAATCGTTTCTTCCCATTTCTTCCTTAGCAGGAATTTCTGGCAATGAAGCTGTGTAATTCAGGTCTTTCATATGGTCGACATTGACCCTTTGGGTTTATTCAGGATGCAAACTGGGAATTAAAAACTTTGCCAGTACATTCCTGGTTTCACAGACATCCTAGAGAGGTTGAGTTCAGTAGTTCATCCAACTCTGTCATTGCTGTTGGTCTGAAGTAGGCAGAAAATTCCTTCTTCTGTGCCACTCTTAAATGGGAATTTGTTCTTTAAAATCCCTTTCTGGAGTCCCGCACATACACATATGCATGAACAAAGAATTTGGGCCTGTCTCTGTGTCCTTGGACCTTGCCCACATTTTTTTTGGATAGGTGTGAGAAAAAAAACCCTATTCCATTGAACTATCAAGTCTATGGTGTTAAATGTAGATCTGGACTCTCAAAAACAGAGGTGAGGAGTACACTACAGAGAACCGCCTTTGCTTTTCATTCACAAAGTATGTCATCTTGGATGACCTCTAAGTTTGTTGGCCAAAATATTTTAGACCTCCTTTGGTACATTACATTGTTCTACCCAGTTCAGACAACTGGGTTTAATTTTCAACACATAATTATTCTAAACTTCTTTGTGCATTCCCTCTTCATCTCCCCAAAGTAAATGCATTTTGACAGCTACCACCAAGAAATAGAAAATGTTATATTCCATGGTTCATTGGATGCAGTATTGGAAAGCGAATCATTCCCTTCCTGCGTAAGTGTTAGCATATACCACATTTGGTATATATGTATCTGAATGTTCTGCCTGAACCTCTATGTCCCTAGGAATCTCACAAAGTTTAAAGGCCCTGGACAGGACATACATGTGAACGTTATTAGGTCTGGTCCATAGCGAGCGACTTTTTAGCTCTAGAGCCTAGTTCAGATACAGTCATTTTGAAAACCTGCTTAACTTCACTATTTGAACTTTATTATGTGGCTTTCACAGTCACAGATTTAATACTCTTGAGCACTAGTTCTTGGAGACTCTTTCATTCAGAACATGCACTATTTCTTCCTTTTTTTCCTCCATTTAATCCTCTTTTTTAGATTTCTGTGCATCATATTTTCATTACCTCATTCCTACTGTAAACTTGAATAAAAAGTTCTTTTTATATCAGCATCTCTTTCCCATTCAGGGGTGAAAAGAATCTTCGTTATCTTTCATTTTGGGATGCAGGCAAGTGTTTACATTTATACAGCTGTTATTGACTCTCTGCAACATGTTAATGAAGTACTTTTTAATGTCTTCCAAAAAGTAGTTTCATGAGATATTTGCATATTTTATTAATCTGACACAATACTGGGATGAACTCATATACGATACATTTTTCTCTTTTCTTGAGGATGTTTTCGAACTCTGTTTTGACCATGTCAAGGATAAAGAATCAGTGCAGCTTCCTTATATGTGTTTTTCCACTTTCAATATAAGGGCCTTTTCCTGTGCTCAGGGAGAATATATTCTTATCTTTCACAACATGCCCAAGGAAAGTTCAGAAGATAGTCCCAATGTATGAAATTATTCTTAACATATTGGCAGGCAAACCAGCTCATTAAGAATCAACAGACTCCTGTTTCCAGGAAAATTCCTGTCCTGGAGCAGAACATCCCTCATTTTTCATTATGTGGTGACACAATTTTGCACTATTCATGTCGCAGGAAAGCAAAATCTCTTTCATATTCTTTTCTTGATCATACATACAATGACAATACCTCAACCTCAATTTACTTGTTTCTAAAATTTATTTTAAAGGATAGAATTGGTTGTTTCTATTCTTGTTTGTAGCTTGGCTTTAGGTGGCCCTGTCAGATAGTAGCACTCTTCAGCAGGCATTCAGTCTTCATGGATTTCCTTCTTTTGGCTTTCCTTTATGCATCCATATCTGGAAAGAGTCCTTTCTTCCTCAGGGGAAGACGAAGTATTCACTCTCTTCTCTCACTGTAATACTTTATTATAGATGAAATAGCGTAGCAATAGGGAATCCCACCAAGGAGGAAGAACACCATTTATCTGTGAATGAAATTTGGATGGGTTTACCATTTCCTGGAGACATATGGGTTTTTCCACCCATCATCCATTGCCCATCCCTGCTTTGTTGCAAACATATTCCGACCTGTCTGCATGCAAAGCAGTGGGTCAGATTTTCAACTGGTATACCTTAGCCCATCTCTGTTGTAGAGGGGATATATTGACTGCTGCCAGTCACAGTTTGTGCTTTGCTCAAAACTTTTGTTAGCTTCGTGGACAGACCTGTTTGCTTGGAGCAAAGGCAGTGGAGTTAATTTATCAATTTAGGAGCAGTGATTCATGACTCCTGTAACACGTGTAAGGCATGCGCATATCCAACAAAAAAGCCCTCATGAGGTGAAAAACATCTGGCAAACCCGTATTAGGGAAGAAGCTTGTCTCTTCATTGCTGCCTTGGGTTAGAGAGCACTAAAATGAGGACTGGAAATAAGAAATATTGGACTAAGAGAAAGAGGAATTAAGGCTGCCTGTGCAGTTTTCTCCTCTGCCCGTGTTGTATATCCATTAGTGTTAGAGCTTGCTTCATTACTTCTCACTAGTTCTCCAAGAAACTATTTAATAGATGTAAAAAAAACCTCTAACATGAACATTGCATATTGCAGTCTTGATGAAATGGATGTTATTGAGTATGCAGTGCTGTTAGTGTTCTGCTCAGAATATCTATGACTTCTCTCTGCAGTCATGAGGCATTACATACCTTTGCAAGGATCTTGGAATTTCCATAGTAGTGTAAGCAGTCATTAAAATAAGTAAGAATAGACTACTTTGTCTTCTGTTGTTTATATTTTATACAGTTGACAGACAGAGCTGTTACTTCCCTTTTAAATATCTTGAATTTATGAGCCAGATTTACAGATAGTTTGAATTAGTGTAATCTCAATGATATGTCAAAACAACTACTCTAATCTACTGGCCCTGTATCTTAAATATGACTTATTTATACAGCCCAAAGCCCCATGGAATTTTATAATTAAAATAATTTCTAAATTAAATTAAAGCACTTGAAAGCAAGATACATGATTAGCGTACACTTAAGAACTTGTTTCTAGCTGTTCTATTTTTCACTATGTTTGTACATTCCATCAAGCATTATAATTCATTATGAAATGCTGTAGCCTGACTTAAGATCAGTTTCACAAGTGAGGAAGCTGCAAGTACAAGTAATCACTTCTGCAGAGAATCAAATAATTGGAGAAAGCACTTAGCAGGGCTCAGCTGCAAATGATTGACAGGGACCACGCTGAGGCTTTGACAGCCATGGATCTGAAAGCATGGGAGTATCAACCCGGTGTCACCTAAGGTTATGGTTCCTCCCACCATGGCACAGCTGCAGCTTTTCCATGGCTTGGTAATGTATTTGCAGGTTTTTAAAATTGGGACAATTTGACTCACTATGAACTAAATGTCATGCTTTATTATAGACAATAGACATCACTGCACTTCTCTTATTAGTTTGCTTTGAAAATAATGCTTTTCTAGCTCTGTGCTGCAGACAGTGAATGGGTTGGAAAAAAGTGATGATTGCCTAAGATTTATACGCAATGTTTTCTAATCTAAATCTGTTCCTTTGAATGTTCATGCTCCCCCCCCCCCAACACTTCTGAATTAGGCACATAAATTTCTAAATAAAAGCAAACAGTGTCCTTTCAGCACCCCCAAAACCTTTCTGGGACAAACTCTGAAGGAAAAAAAATAAGTGCTATTGATACTTAAAGCTGCACTGACCCCAAAATGAAGCTTTCCCAGGTTTGCTTGCTGCTATCTCACTTTTCTGCAGTGTTTCATAGGAGGTAGTTTCTGTGCTGGTTATGATTTGAAAGGCCTGGCCTGCGACCGAACCTCAATCAAATTGGAACAACATGTCACCAAAGGTCCTGGTCCCATGGTATGTGCTTGGAAATACAACTCCCCAGTGCGGAGAGGTTTCTGGCAAGTCAGTGAAACTAAACTCAATTTCCATGGTTAGAATTTGCTGCAGGAGCATTTTATTGTGCTGCAGTTGCCATGCTCTGTTTGTATATATGTGTGCGGGTCAGAGGGGCTTGCATGTATGTGTGTGTGTGTGTGTGTGTGTGACTGCTTTACTGGGAGCAGTTAGGGCAACTCTGAAAGCTGGATTTGTGGACAGAAATGACAAATTTCTGTTCAATTATTGACACAGAAGGAAAAATGCTTTTCTCCTTTGAAGTTAACTAGAACCAAATGAGATTGTTTCCTCAAGGGAAAAGTGGGAGTTTAGTTACGATGCATCCCCTCCCAGAAATCTTTCAAATTATACATACTGTACCCTCTGTTTATATAAATATGAATAACATGATTGTGTGTACAGGGTCATTTGTAGTTCAAATGGAAATGCAATGCTGCTAGGCAGAGGCTATGGTGAGGGGATTCTAGGATCTGCCATTTAACCCTTTTCAAATATGGTACATTCAGTTGTCTTGAGTAGATCTGTAAGAAAATTTTGGCTTGGTATTGAAAGGAGACACCTTAGTTTTGCTGGTAAATCCAGATTTCGTTGCAGCTTTAAACTGAGAGAAGCTAATAGTCTCTCATTTATGTGAAGTGTTCTGATTTTGCATTGTTGTAGACGGTGACAACCAACAGTCTATGCTCTGCATTACATTTGCTTACGTGTATCCAGATGTGAAGTTCAAATTTTGCAAGAGATGTTTTCCCACATGCAGGATAACAAATTTGTCAGATTGACCTAAGGGTTGTTCTTTTCCAATTTGCCGGTGATTTCTTTTTCACTTAAGCTAACTTAATAATAGTTGGTTTAAATGTTGTTAAGCCATGAATAGTCTTCTGAAACTTGTTGTTTGTTTGGGGTTTTTTCCTCTGTCATTTAATCATGTTCCTATATGTCAGTGGAAAGACATATATCTGGCTGAGTGTCCTTCTATCTTAAAATTTAATTTCATCATAGGACATTCAGCTACATTTTTGCTCTTTTTGTTTACGTCCTTGGACTTAATTTTCTACTGCCTTATTTCTTCTTGCAAACTTGCTGAGGAAGCTTACACAATATTAATAGACTTCCCATATTTAGTAATTCTGGGAAGTCCAAATATGATGGCTCTAAAGTAGGAATGTAATGATTGTAGACAAAAAGTTTTATTCCCAATCTGTAATGTTGTTCCCAGTCTGTGTCATGTCATCTGTGTAATAGCCTGTGTGCCATGTTCTTCTGCTCCTCCTTCCCGATTGTATCAGTTTTCCCAAAATCCTTGTAAACATAGGGTAGTCTGTGTCTTATTTCCCATTTAGATGAAATTTTTCACCGTAAATGTGAAATAATTACCATTGGCTATGTGTGGTGTTGCCTAAAGATTCTAAGGATGAGGGTAATGTATGTGTTCTGTCTTCCCGAGGTCAAGAGTTAGACTGAAGCCCAGAAAACTGGTAGACATTGATCTGAAGATACTTCTTAGCACAGGAAAGAGGACATGGCATCCAGCAAGAGCTCCTGAGCCATTTCTTCAGAAGACGTTTTTATATATTTTGCAGTGTTGGTGGCAAGCAGGGTACAGGGCTTGTCTGGTGTGTGAAAAGTCATAATTCACTCTTCTGCTCTTGTGGATCACCTGCAAAGATGTTAGGAGAGCTGTTCTACCTCCTTTGCGGGGCAATAAAGGCTGATTGAAGAGCCAAAACTGGTGACCTATGCTTTCAGAGCTGGCCATGGAAGGACTTTCACTTTACCAAAGGGGCTTGGGACAAACGAGTCTGTTACTGACAGAGAATGTTGGGCAAGTGCCTTTTAACTCTGCTGCTGTCCTGTTCACTGGTGCATTTCCCATTATCATTCTCTGTTCTTTATAAATCATTTTAGACAGTATCAAGGGACATATGTACATTTCCATTAGCAGCGAATTTGCCAGAGAACATTCATAATGTCCTGACAATAAAAAGCAATGCAGGTGGATACAGTTTCAGAAAGCAAACGCTTGAATTAGATACACAGGTATCAGTATTGGATTCACAGGTATCAGTGTCTATTGACCCAACACTGTATCTCTTCTGGTCTCACCTCAGGTAATGTTAGAGCCAGAAAGGTCAGTAGGCTTTTCCAGTTGAAATGGAAACAGGGCAGTTGTATGAAATTTGTAGCAGCTCCTCTCATTTGGAGATCACTTTTGGTTTTTGACAGACAAAGCTATGTAACTAATACAGAAGGTTTGCTTCCTTAATGTTAGTTTTCCAGATGCTTTATTCATGTTATCCTAAGAATCTTAGCCTCAACATATTTCCACTGAGAAAAATACCTGAGCTGTTTACAGGTGTGCAAGGACCATTGCAAACAGCATCTCACTTCTATTTTTTCCCTCTTTCAACAAAGGCAGTAAGAACTCTGCTATGGGCTTCTAAACCAGTTAGCAGTTGCTTAACACAAAATATAGGCAAAGAGCTGTACACGATTTTTAGGTGATGATATATTGAGAAGATGTGTTGCATTTTTTGTCTCTTTACTCTCCGTCTGCAGAGCCTGCAGCATCAAATGAGAAGCATGAGCATAAATTGGGCATGAATAACTTTAGGCTGGAAAGAAGAGAATTCCCAATAACAGAGTTCTGGGCTTCTGAAACAGTTTTCCAATAGCACTAATAGGGGCAACAGGACTAATAGGGGCAAGAAAAACTAACTGTGAAATTAATGAATCCTGATACACTTATGAGCAAACAGTGGAATGAGTATGGCTGAAGTGTAAAACTCAGTGGGTTGGCCATGGACATGATCATATGGGTTACTTCTCTACTAAGTGATCAGTGATGCTTGGTGCTTAGCATTGTCCATTTATGTCTAGTTATTGCAAAGATACTGTAAATATGAAATTGGAGCACAATAGGAGAAATCAAGCCCAACTGTTAAGGGAGACGATATACTATCAGTTGTTGATGCCTTTCCTTGCTGTAGTAACATGGTTATAGGGCTGTGATATCTAACCAAAGCCATAATGCAGAAAATAACCAGATTATGTGAATATGGTCAGTGTTGTCCTGCAGTTTTAGATTGCCACACTACTCTAGCCTTCTTATTTTGTATAATAGCATTGAGCTCCCTCTGCAGCCCAATGTCCAGCCCTCTATACTACTCCTAGATCAAGCCCATTCTCTTTACATATTCTTGCACTCTGAGCTCTGCTAGACTAGCCACGGTGGTGTTCAGCTTAAATCCTCTGAAATCCATTGCTCCTCCTCCCCTTTACCATGGCCCTGCAACCCTCTGTAGCCTACTTGGTTCCTTCCAGCTTCAAACTGGCAAAAATGACAAGGTTCTTTTCAGCAGTAAGGAGATGTTAGGAAGAATTAAGCTAGGTTGGAAATAGGGAGAAAGATCCAGTCTTTAAAAAGTATGATCTGAGCATTTTACAAGCCCTTTCACATTTGTGCAGTAGCTCCCTAAACCTTAACTCTCTCATCTCCTTCGTTATTTAACTCTACAGCATTAATGGAACAGTTTCTTAACAAGCCACAACAGAAGACATAATTACTTTTGGCTGGGTATTTCTCAGTGATAATTTAAATGTTGTTTTGTCCATTGTCAAATTTGTGTATTTATTCAAAACTCAGTTTGATTCTTAAGAGTGAATCAAAAGAGAAGACAGCAAGAAAAGCTTCATGTTCCTGGAAGCTAAATGTTTGTTCATTTACTTTGCTTTTATAAGTAAAAAGAAAGGGTTTTTTTCTACTTGCTAGTTCATAATATCTTAACCTGAGCTGGGAATAGTTAAACAGAGTTCTCTCTGCTACCTACATGACAACCAGTTACATAGTCCGTGTTGTCCAAACTGCAGTTTGTGCAGCTGAGTTTTCTAAATAGAGATTTCTAGTTTGCAATGCTCTACCTTAGAGACTCCACAGATGACTTTTAAGCCTCTGTGAAAAGTAACTAAGAAAAATGGTTTTGACAGTAGGCTTAAGTTTACTTTCACAGTTGCATTTCTGCTAGTCAAAAGCCCCAACAACCAACTTTATAAATCTGCAAAAACAAACAAACAAATAATGAATAAATTGTCTGAAGTTTATCCTACAGTCACATGGATGTTAACAGCCAACAGGTTGATCAAATTTACAGAGCTGTTACTAGGGAGAGATGTGGAGTTGTGCTGTTGGACCTGAGGATGTATTTGGGCTTGCAGATGTACTTAACCAGTGTAAAGAAGCTGTTGTTTTGGAGATTAGAAGTACTTGTGTTAACTGTTGCTTAACTATCAATAAAATCCCTGTCATTGAGAGGATTATCTTTTCTCTTATACAGATCTGATTAAATAGGAGTTGCTGTCGTTCAGTTTTGTTGTGTTGGTAGGTGTTTGGGATGTATCACACTACAGCAGTCTCCAATAAGCTAAGCACACTGTACTAATAAAAATAAAAATAGAAACTGGTCAAAGCAAATCTGGGATCAGCATACACATTAGCTGAAAACAGGATTACTGCAATGCACAAGTTTGCAAATACTTCAGTTCAGGCACAAGTCCGAGGTCTTGGATGAAATCTGTGTTCTCCATTCTATTTATCTACTGGAATGTCTTTCTGTAGAATTAGATTCTTCTTATATATGATACCAAAACAGTATATAAATGTAATATAGAGGGTAGGATTTTTTTTAACATTTCAAAGGCATTCTTCTTTATGAAAATTTTCCCAAGCATGCATTTGTTGCAAGATGCAGTGCTAGTTGACTGGAACTATCTCTTCCAATTTTGGAGAAAAGAGCCCTTTGGAGTCCTCTGCATCATCTCAGTGTACTTTTGAGAAAATATCTATAGGATAGGTAAGTGCTAAATATCTGAAAATGCTCTTAGGTTCACAGTGTCTTCCATGTACATATGCACATACTCAGAATTTACACAGGCAAAACTTCTGTCTTGCTGCAAACTGTATTCTTAAAACTAGAGGTGTGTGGTTTACTTGTAGTCTAGGTTTGCAAGCTTAAGGTTGGAAACCCATTTGAGCATGACCTAAACCCTCACACTTTGCCCCTCTTATTTTTAGTTTTGTCAGCTTTTTTTAATTGTCATCTTCTTAAGATTGGCTTGAAAAATAAGAAACCTTACAATTATTTCTATTAATATAGTGATAAGTGCAAAGAGGCTGCATTTGAGAGGACCTCGAACATGTCATGGAAATGTTAGTAAGGTACTTTGTTAATATATAGTAAACCAAAATGACTGTAAATTATAATCAGTCAGAGCCATCAAGAGTTAACAACTGCTGGAAATTATTTGGGATCTGGGAAGTGTTGGATCTCTGTCTCTTCATTTCCTGACTCCCTTTGTAAAGTGGTCTTTCCATGGCTCATTTCATGTTCCTGAATTTCCTGCTGGATCACACATCCAGAGCTCACACCACCTCCTGTGGAGGCATGCTAACCAACAAATGGACAGCACTACGTACTAATTGTCTGAGCAGTTAATAGCTTCTTCCCAAACATATTTATTTGTTTCTCATTGGCCATTTACCATTTATTTTATGGAGTCTACACCATTTTGAGATGCCTTAAGAAAAAACAAAAACTGCTTAAGAGCAGGAAGGGGGAACTGTAGACTGTCTCTTATGGAAATCACCCTGACATTTGGGAAGTCCTTTTGGTGCAAGATAAAGGGAAATTTTGTTTAGTTGTTGTTACTGCTATTTGCTTAGTGTATATTAGCTGAATTTTATTTAATTCACATATGATTTGAAATAAAAAAATCCCACCTTTGTGAAGAGTTGTAACTGTACTTCACGGCACAGAGAGTTGCATTCTCTGCCTTAAAACAGCTGAAGATTTTACTGATGACACTGTAGCGTACCAAGCATATGGACATCCATGTAAAGGAAGTAGTTGATCAAGGAGATATCTAATTATTCATTTGTTGGCAGCCTGGTTTGTTCTAATATTTTCCTGGATCTCAGTTATGGTCAGATAGTAAAGACAATGACGACCATAGGGTGCCTGGGAATACCAAGCACTTTCACCATACTGGTTTCAATATGTTGTCATGTTATAATGATTACAGTATATTCATTGTCACTAACCTGTTTAAATATCTGAGAACATAGTGGAGTGGTTATACAAAACTTTGTGCAAGAAAACACAGCTCTCAAGATCTCTTCTAAGCACTGCTGTTGTCATCTGCAGTCCCTTTTGATCCCAACCACATGTCCGTATAGTAGCTCAGAAGATCTGTGAACTGTTTCTCCTTTTCTCCCTGTTTGGGTTGGCAGCTGCTCATTAGAACACTTCAGAACATCTCTTTGAAGAAACATGGTGGTGACACTGGCTGATCAAACCTCAAATGCTCAAAAACCTTGGGGCGGGGGCAGGAAATCCATATGTCAGAATTCTGTCACATCTTGAACTTATTACTGGAGTAAAAACAGGCTAATGTTTAGGGCACTGTTTGGGAATCAGAAAAACAAGATTCAGCTCTCAGTTTCCCATCTAACCTTGGGGGGACTGTTTCATTCTCCTTGTTCCTTAGCTCTCCAAGTGAAAATAGGTCTTTTCTTTCCTGCAGAGGCTTGTAAGAGTGACTTCATTAAGTGTGGAACAGCTGGATACCCTGACAGTGGTTGGAGCTCAGATGGGTGCAAGTGGAGGGATGAGATGGTTTTATCCTCTGGTGTAGAAGTGATTCAGCCCCAGAGGATACATGTTGGTAGGACAGAGGTATAGCTGTGTGCTTACTGCTTGTAACTCCTGAGAACTTTGATGTCAGAGCAAAGAGCACAGTAATTTAGCAAGTCACAAGAGTAGCCACATTTGGAGTTATGTTCAACAACATCATCTCATCTCAGCATGAAATTCTAACACAACTCTAATCTGGAAAAGCAAGTTTTACTCCATGGATTATAGAGATTTACAGCAGACCTCTGTGTTTTACTTCTGACAATTCTGTAGAACCAACAAGTAGAGAGGATGTGAGCTGGAAACTTCTAGTCTGCAGCATTGGTCCTGCGTTTTACTAATTTACAGCTTCCGTAAAATTATGTTGATAGCATCAAGTCTATAAAAACATATTTCAGGGAATAATATGGACCAATGCTAAATTTTCAGTGATGAAGGTCTGTGAAGGAAAGGGCACTGTCTGAGTCTAGAAGTCCAGCCTGAGTTCATACAACAAAAAAATTACATGGAAATAAGTGTGAGATATCACTGGTGAGAGGAAAACACAGAGGTCAGCATTGTCCTTTTCAGAGTTGTTTCTCTAATATGAATTTGCAATTGGCTTTATACATAACCTTTTACCTCTTCAATGCAAAACTGAAGGGCAAAAACTAAATAAGCTGTCTAATGATACTGCTCAATTATGCAGAGTATTCCTGCCATTAACTTAATTCAAAGAAGAAGTGTATAATACATGTGTGCTTTTGTTCTTGGAAAGAGTCCCTCTGATTGCTACTGTCATTGTCTGACTGCCCGAACAAAGTGATCCCCCAGGAGCTTTGGATTTCAGTCCAGGCAGCCAGCCTGGAGCCATTACTTTGCCAAATAGTGCTCCTCAAACCAAGCTTACTGCTGATTGACCTGCACAGGGAAGTAAATAGGTTTTATGGGAATATTTTGGTGATGCCACCTTTAAGGATACTCTATGAATACTAGGCTATGCAAACATATTAATATACATGATAAAAGTAACTTGCCATTTCTACTTTTAGGGAAGGGTATCCTGTTTTTTTCTGGGATAGAGTTGTGGGTTTTTTTCACAGTAATTAGTTTGGGGCTGTGTTTTGAATTTGTGCTGGAAACAGTGTTAATAATGCAGAGGCGTTTTCATTATTGCTGAGTCAAGACCCTTTTTGTTTCTCAGCCCCACCCTGCCAAGAAGTAGGATGGGGATGCACAAGAAGTTGTGAGGGGACACAGCTGGGACAACAGACCCCAACTGACCAAAGGGATGTCCCAGACCACGTGGGATTGTGCTCAGCATATAAAAGCTGGGGAAAGAATAAGAAGGGAAAGGGATGGGATATATTTATAGTATTTGTCTTCCTGAGTAACTGCTACACATGATGGAGTCCTGCTTTTTAGGAGATGGCCAAAGACTCGCCTGAAAATGAGAAGTAGAAAATTAATTCCTTGTTTTGTTTTGCTTATTAAATGGTGTTTATCTCAAGTTTCCTCACTTTTACCCTTCTGATTCTCTTCCCCATCCTACCAGGGGAGAGTGAGCAAGTGGATGTGTGAGGCTTGGTTGCTGGCTGGGGTTAAACCACAACAAAGCAATTGCATACTTGTTTGCAGAGTCCACCCTTGTAGACATGAATCCAAAACTGAGGCTTCTTGGCCCTTTCATGATGCAAAGAGTAATTTAAAATATACATCTGGCACAGTGCAAAAAGAGAACATCCAACATCTGTCACATTCCATTATCTTGCCTTCCTGCCATTAGGCTATTATTAGTATTTAAACTAAATATATCTTCCCACAGGCTGCTAACCATAATACCTCATTCAAGTACCCATTCCTTTTATTTCCACAAACTGTTATGAACAGTCTTCTGGAACATCACTTGATGGACTGTTATCATATTTTACTGCTTTATTTTATTTTAAATGAGAGGAAACAAAACTTGCCAAGTGTTGTTGTATGGTTTGAAGAAAATTAAATGGATTTCCCTATCGTTTTGGGTGAGGTGAACAGTGACTTCCCTAATGGAGATCAGCTGCAGGCATTTGGTTCCACACTAACAAGGACCCATATGCTGTTGCTAGTGTATCAGTTTTGTCTTGGGGCTATAAGACTCTGGAGTGACTGGTTATTTTTTTTTAAACTGTCTTTTATAATTAATTATCTGACTCCTCTATCTCTTCAAAGCAGACTGAAATAAAGACATCGTAAGAGAATAGAATTACTTTGAGCAAGAAGTTAGCTTAGAAATATTTCCTTCCCAAGTTGAATGTTATCTCTACTGGGAGCTCTGCTCAGCAGTTTGGAAGAAACTGCCCAAAACCTCAGGTAGCATTTTGAAATGAGTTGTGGTTTTAATTCACGTAAGCACAAATCACGGCTGCTTGCCCAGGGCCAAGAGCAGTGCCTTTCCTTAGTCTCCCAGGAAGGATGCTCAAGAAGCTTCCAGCCTGCATCAGACTTGGGCAGCACTCACACCACACCTGTTCCCATATATAAAGGCAGTGCTCACTTATGTTGCTGGGTCCTGGAGCAGGATTTTCCAGGTGGCTGAATGCAGTGGTCTTGGGTGTTATTTCAGCCTGGGCCAGATAGTGCCATCTCAAATGGTTCCTGAGGTGGATGGATCCTACTGCAGACCAGCAACAGTCCTGAGGAGTAAGGGAGCAGTGTTGTGGACATAAGCCTCCCCTGTGTGAGGGCTCAGTCCCAGACAGCATTCCTGACAAAATCTAATTTCAAAGCAGGGAGAGTCCCTCAGGCATAGCATTGTCCTGATGGATACTATCTCTTCTCAGTGAGCTAGAGGGTGGCCAGAATGCTCCATCTAGAAAGTCTGAGCAGGGCATCGTGCCAGTACCACTGTGCAGCTTCTGGTGTCTGACCTGAAGCATTCCAAGTTACACCGAGTATCTCAAACATGCCTGGAAATTAATTTTTAACTCTTTTTTTCTAAGACTGCTGTTTTTTGGCTAGAAGACTTCCCTGGCACAGAGTAGAATAAGCAATTTGAAGTTGGCTGTGGTTTAGTCTGACATAAAATGGTCAGTAAGGTGTAGACCTTGTTCTGAACACGACCATCTGCATGTGCAAAACAGAGGATATGGCACTGGAGGTGTCCCAGCAGCTCTCTCCTCTCTCCAAAATTCCTCTGTGCTGAGCTGCCTTCTCAGAGCAAGCAAGGTACTCCTGCACACTAGAGGTACTTGGTTTTAAGCTAATCCTATCTTCTAGTTAACATTATTTATTTATTGGTTTTCATTATTTATTATAGTACTGTACTTGTTAAATATGAAAACAGTAACAATACATTAGGGGTTACTCTTTCCACCCCGTGCAAGTCATCCTTTTACATAGGAGCAAAGACCCGCAGGGACCCTGAGATGCCCAAGGCCCTTCTGAATGTCTTGTGGGGGCTGGAACTGGCCAGAAAAGGTTTTACCTGCTTTTCAGTGCCAAGCCTGCACCCATAGCCATGCTGACCTGTGCGGATGTGCTAGCTCAAGGGAGCAGTCCTGCTGTGTTACAGCCCATTGACAGTGAGTGGCCATGGCCCAACGGGCTTTCACACCTTGAGCTGCAGCAGCCGTGGCTCCTCAGGCTGCATCCCCTAGGGGCTCAGAAAGGTCTGGGCTGCTGACACCCTGCAGGATGGATAGAGGTTTCAGAGCTTGTGTGCAAGCTGGTCAAGACAGAAAATTTAAGCACTTCTTTAGGCCAACAGAGCAACAAAGACAAGCCTTGCATTACAGGCGTGCTGTTGCTCTGGAAACTCGAAGCCTCCCACAAGCAATGCAATTACTAGCTGCTTATCACTTTTACTTCACCAAGGAGGAAATTTTATTAATTTAGAGAACACTAAAAACACAGAAAAAGATGTTTGAGTTTTTTTCATTTGCATTTTTTTTCTAAAGGCTTTATCCTAATAGCCTTTAAAGAAATACCTTTTTTTTTTTCTCTGTGGTTTCTATCTACCTCCAGAAGGCAAATGTATAAAATCTCTTCTATCAGCCTCTAAAAATTTCCTGTAGAAAGAAAAGATTACTTTCTTTTCTGAGTTACCTCATCTTGAGCTGGCATGGAAGCTTGTTTAGTGAACAGCAGCAGCTGCATCTCTTCAGCTAAAATAGATATACAGCTGCCGCTTACCTCAGCTCTTCTCTTGACTTGTTAACAAAGTGATTATTGCAATGTGCACATCTTAAATCTAAATGTTAAATGGTGTTTGGTAACAGCTCATGTCCTCTTTCATCCTAGCTGAATTAATTCCCTTAAGGAACTGATCGATAAGGCTATTAGCTGACACAGTAAGTACAGGTATTGAAAAATATTCTCTTTGGGGATGAGGGAGTGTTTGAAAAAAAAAAAAAGTATGAAAGAAAAGGCTCAGCTATAAGACAACAGGGTTTTAAAAGTTTTTTTGAGCCACTACAGTTCTTGATGTCTAAAAATGCCTTTGTAGACTTGCTGCCCTGTACAGTGTCTTCTGGGACCCTGCTCTTTCCTAAAATACCATGTTTGGTTTGGCACTGTATGAGGTGCCTTTTAAAGCAAAAAGTGAATGAAAGCGAGTGGTGTCTACTGAACGTTCATAACTGGCAAAGAACTGTAGGAAATACATTTTATTCTCCAGAGCCCTAGGAGGCCACAAAGCAGAAAATCCCTTGGTCAGAGCTCTGCTGCAAGAAGGGGTAATGGTGGCAATGGGGAAGCCTCGGAGTTGGCTGAGGATGGGAGAAGACACCAAGCTGCCTGCCACACTTCCTGCAGCTGCCCAAGCCAGGAAGGAGATGTCTGCTGGGCTCGGGGTGGCCCCAATCCTGTTTAATATCTTTATTAATGATCTAGGTGAGGGGATTGAGTCCACCATTCATAAGTTTGCAGATGACACCAAGTTGAGATTAAGTGTTGATCTCTTAGAGGGCAGGAGGGCTCTGCAGAGGGACCTGGACAGGCTGGATAGATGGGAAGAATCCAGTGGCATGAGATTTAACAAGCCTAAGTGCTGGATTCTACAACAACCCCCTGCAGCATTACAGGCTGGGGGCAGAGTGGCTGGAGAGCAGCCAGGCAGAAAGGGACCTGGGGGTACTGATTGACAGCAGGATGAACATGAGCCAGCAGTGTGCCCAGGTGGCCAAGAAGGCCAATAGCATCCTGGCCTGATCAGGAATAATGTGGCCATCAGGACCAGGGAAGTGATTCCTCCCCTCTACTTGGCACTGATGAGGCCACACCTTGAGTACTGTGTCCAGTTCTGGGCGCCTCAGTTTAAGAAAGATGTTGAGATGCTCAAATGTGTCCAGAGAAGGGCAACGAGGCTGGTGAGGGGTTTAGAACACAAGCCCTATGAGGAGCGGCTGACAGAGCTGGGGTTGTTTAGCCTGAAGAAGAGGAGGCCTTATGGCTGTCTATAACTACCTGAAAGGCATTTGTAGCCAGGCGGAGGTCAGTCTCTTCTCCCAGGCTCCCAGTGACAGAACGAGAGGACACAGTCTTCAGCTGCACCAGGGGAAGTATAGGCTGGATGTTAGGAAAAAAATTTTCACAGAAAGAACATTTGCCATTGGAATGGGCTTCCCAGGGAGGTGGTGGAGGCACCATGTTTAAAAAGAGACTAGATGTGGCACTCAGTGCCATGGTTTATTTGCTGAGGTGGTGTTAGGTAAAAGGTTGGACTTGATCTCAAAGGTCTTTTCCAACCTAGTTAATTCTGTGATTCTCTGCACACAAGGCTGTTTGGCTTTCTGATACAAAACAACAACTGAGCCTAATGCAGCAGAGAACAGTCTTCAACATTTATTTTTGAAGGGTTTAGGACCCCTTATCTTCGAAATCTTGCCTCTGTGTGCAAATAGGTATGGGAAAGGCAGTTTGAGTACAGTGGCCTCTACAATAGGAATCTGCTGGGAACTGCATTTGTATTTTCAAGATTTAATAATCTGGCAGTCCCTGCTGTGGCCTTATGCTATTTGGTTCTATCCCAATTTTATTGAAAAGTGTTGTTGAAAAGATGTATTATGCATGCTGGGCAGAGCAGACCTCATCAGAGTTACTTTAAATAAGATTTCAGAACCTTTTTATTTTCCTCTCCAGGATATTTTCCAGTTCCATTCTGCAATATTTTGAGCAATCTTAACAGCTGTTCTTTCCTTAATTGTTATCACTGGTCTTGTTTTCTTTTTTTTTTTTGTTCTTTTCTTCTTTCTTTTCTATTATTTTTTCTTTTTCTTTCTTTTGTGTGGGAAGTACACCTGAACACCATCCTTATCACCTTGAGATACAGATCATGCACTAATTTAGTGTAACTGATTAATCCAGTGTGTTGCAGAGTGCTACCTGCTAGAATCAGAGTTCATCCTCATGTTATGAGCTTCTACAGTCAGTGCTCATTTTTCCTACTCATTATGCCAGACAATGCACATGGAGGGACAGTGGCTGATGGCTCTCCAGCTGACACCAGCAGAGGATGGAGTGATGACCTCTCCTCCTCTTGTCATCTCTTTTTGCAGCATTCACACAGGTGAAAGGTAGACTCTTACCTTATGCTGACTAATGCATGTCTACATTTACTGACCTTTCACTTATGTCTATCTCAATTCTACATATAAAAAGTAACCACATTTCTAGTTTACCAAATCTAATTTGCAGCCTGCACAGAGCAGATTTTGCTGTTTCTCTCCTATAGTCGATGATTTACTTTCCTCATTTTAAAATAGAAAAAGGTTTACGAACAAAAAATAAAATGAAAATCAAAATCAAATACCATGAAAATACTCAGATAGATTACATCAATTACACAATGTATTAATATTTATTTAATTGCTGCCATTCCAGGTCAGTTTACCTTAATACTGGATATTGTTGACTTCAAACAAACTTTAAGCTATAATTGTTCACAAATAAGTACATTCTTGAAAGGGTGGAGATGGGGACCGGGGTTGGAACAGAGTTGGAATTGTTTGTGAACTGCATACTAGGACTTATTTCACTTTTAACTGTTTGCTTTTGAAAGCATAGCAGTCCAGTCATGTTACTGAATTAATAGTTATAACCATTTTTTGAAGTGTTCTGATCTGGAAAATCATCATTGCATATTTTTAGATCAGATTTCTGAGTAAAGAAAGTAGTGGTTTGCTGTGTGCAAATAAGATGATGTTACTATTTTTCAACTGCCTCTACTTGCAGTGGAGAAAGTTCGTTCAGCAAGCAAAAGGAAAAATTTGAGCTTTCATAGCAAATGCTGTTTTTAGCCTGCTTCGATCTTTGAACTAAGATTATACTAAACCACTCTTTCTCATTGCACAAGCAAACCTTGGAAACCAGTACACTAAAATTAGGAGGCATGTTTGCATTTTTGGCCTCTCCAAGTGCAGCACTGCAAATAGTTCATTGCAGCTATGTCATTATTGTACAGCATAGGTTTTGGGTTTTTTTAGAAAACAAATGTCATTACTTACATCTCTTCCACATTGCTTTAAAAAAATACCTGCTTTGTTTGGCAAAATGAGTGTGAGGACTAAAGCTGCCCTTACTGCAGTGTCCTTGCTGACCCCATAAGCACAGGAGCCTGAGTTTGTTGCAGGCACTTTGGCAGCCAGTGGTTCATCTGATGGGAGGATGTGAATGCCAAGTTGTGTCTTTTCCGTTTTCAGGAGATGGAGAAGGGATCACTAGAATAGTAAGTTCTACACTTTATTCATCAGCATATTGTTAGTCCTGAAAAAAATTAAATTCAAGGTTTATCATTCTCTAGAATCCTGTAATCCTGGTATCTGGGAAGCTGTACACCTAAGAGGAATGATGAAGATTTTGCGTAAACCTCCACATGAGTACAAATGAGATGATGTATTTTAAGGCATAGTGATGAAAACTCTACCTTTTGTTCATTTGTTTGTTTTGTTTTATTATTTAGTCCTTTCCATTCTGAAAGCTTCTAACTGAAGTTGATTAACTGAAGCTGATTACCTCTCTGTCATTTCAGTGCTTCATGTGCCTGAAACTGCTCCTCAAAACTTCTGCATAAAACAACCAAGAAACCTAATTTGCTTAAATAAGAGACAGGAATGGTTTGATAATGCAGATAACAAAAACCCCAGTGAATCCTTTTTGACTGGAAACAGGTAGCTCAGCTTTTAATTGCATACAATCCAATCACTATCACTGCCAGAAAAAATTAACTGCTGCAGTTTATCCTTGCTGGCATCACGACACACTTAGAATGGGTGTCCTGTGAGTTACAGGCTCTGTTAATGGTCATGTGTACAAGACGTTCTTGATGAAGCACTTTGCAGGTGTGGGATTTTGAATACAGCCTCAAGGCTGGCTTAAGGTCAGAAAATTAAAGTTGTTCTGTGTGAGGTAGGTGACCTGCTTGCGTTATTTAGGTTTTGGCCTTTTTATTTTTTGTTTTGGGGTGGGTTGGTGTTTTTTGGTTGGTTGGTTGGGTTTTTTTGAGAGAGAAAAAGAAAAAATATTTTATTGCTAACTTGCCAATGAGGACAACTTCTAGGAACAGACCCGAGTTTCTCCACTTTGCCACCAGATGTCCGTCATGAGCAGGGAAAATCGGTGACCTCAGCGATATCCAGAAGCCTGGATTCGCAGCATTTTTGAAGATACAACACTGAAAGTTTGAGTGAAATTACATGTTACCACTGAGTTTGGGATTGCAGATGTGCTACGAAGGCTTCTTGTCAAGCAAAAAATTCTGCCAGTAGCGATACAATCAATATACGTTTAACTAATTCTTAAAACTTGTATGACTGCCTGCAGCAGCTGTCAAATACACACTCTTCTTTTTGCATTCCTCCAGAGAATTAGGTGTGCAGCTCTCATCCGAAGTCTTAAAATCCCTCGGAGAAACTTGTCCTTTCAGATGGCAGGAATATCCAAAATCTGCCACTTCAGGAGACCTCTGTAGAAGATTTAGTTCCTTTTCATCGTCAGCAAGTTGCTGAGTTGATGTGATAACTTTCATAGCTTTGATAGCATTCGTGGAATCCCACAGTAAAGCATTCATACCTACAGGCAGGAGTAAATCCAGGCATGTGTAGGGTATAACTCTGAAAAGCACTGCTAAAAAAACCCCAAAACCAAAAAAAAACCAAAAAACCCAGAAAAAACAAAAAACAACTCCACCCCCCACACACCCCCCCAACCCCTTAAATTAAACTTAACAAAAGATGCAATTACTTCAAAAGGAGGGTATTAGCTTCCTAGGGTACACAAAGGAAGTTACCTCAAGAATAAGGTAACTTAACATGGAAGTACTGGAAGTTTTGCTGTGTGTCCCTGTGAGCAGACAGCATCTAAATCAGGTGGCTGAATGCTGCCAACTGTTATCACAGCTGCTGTTTATTGCAGTAACCCTTACGCAAAATGGCAATATATCAAATATTTTTATATCAGATTAAAAATGTAAAGGTGTTACACATTTGAGCATCAGACAAACAGAAACAACTAAGACCTGCCCTGGAGCTTAACACTGTTACTAAATGTGCAACATCTCTTCCGGACTTCAAGAGGAGCAGGGGACACTTCGAATGGAAGGATTCAACCCTCAGCGATAACTGTATAAGGGGGCACTTCCCTCTCTCGTTGTCAAAACAGGAAGCGAAGGCTACAAAGCTCTTCTGGAGACAGCAGCGTAAACTACAGCCTAACAGGCTCAGGGACTGCAAAGTGAACGGCTGTGGGAAGTGGCTGCCCTCCTCCCTCACCACCTGCAGGGTAAGTACCTGGCTGGGAAGTGTTCCTGGCTGCCAGGTCTCCTGTGCTTCCTCCACCCTCCTAATGCCCCTCCTAAGGGCCTACAAACTATCCATCATCCCTCTCAGCCCACCAAGGGAACAGTTTAAGCACTGGGCTCTCCTCCTGGGAGTGCGGGTTTTCCCAGAAGGATCCCCCACTGGCTTGCAGAAAAGGTGTGTTCTCACCTTCTTTCCAGGACTGAGCCCTCGTTTCCCCATTTAATAAAAACAACCCCATTGCTCAGTGCTGAGAAAAGTGGATAAATTAATCAGGAGTACAAAGGTTTCCGTGAACATAGCCTTCTCTAGTCCTTGGCGAGTGACAAACCTCTTTCATGAGGTAATGGGATCCATTGTAGCAAAAGGAGCATGTTGGGTCTATGCTATCACATGCATCTCAACTTTCAAATTCTGAGTGTGTTCATAAACTAATAAAAAAAGTTGCAAAAGTAACTTCCATACTCTTTCCTCTCACCTCATCCCCTTGAAGATTTCTTTTTTCCTTACAAAACAAGCTTTAAAATACCCAGTATTATGGTGTTCCTTGACTAATGCAGTTAAAACACACATCTGTAACCTTGCTTTTACAGAACTGAAGGCTTGGTGTAACCTCTACTTCTGAAAGTAAAATATTCCGTCTTGAATATTCTCAGCTGTGTCTCTGGGAAGCTGAATACGAGCTTATTGCCAGATTCTGATTCTAATAAAGTTAATGGAAATTTTGCCAGTGACTTCAAATGATCCAGATATTATTCTCAGGGCCAACTCCTATGAAATTATCTCAGTTCAAACCTAGAGCAATTGCACTGATTTCAGCGAGACCAGCCTGGATTTACTCATCCAATCTGAGCAAGATCCATGTAGTTTGAGATCGGGATATGGAAGAGCCGCTTCTCGCTCGACCAAACTGCTCTTATTATAGTGTTGGATGGTGGGTTTGTTTCCCCTTCCCTCCCCCCCACCTCCCCCTTTCGTGGTAGTGATGAAATCAGACCTGTAACCTTATTCTAGGAAAGGGAACTTTTTTTTTCTGGGAGTACAATCTGCCCCGCAGTACCTGCAGACAGGTACTCATCGATCAGGGCTGGCGCGGCGCACCTTTAACTACCTATTTACCAATACACCGTGCTCAGTTCTGCAGGATACCCCAGAAAAAGCTGTGTAGGATGCTGTAACATGCTGTTACAAAGAACAGTACGGCTTCTTCAGATTTAGAACAGGTAGCATTCCAGCTATTTTCAGGACAAATAACCAACACCCGCTGAGAGCAAGAGGGGTGGCTGAAATCCTTCCTTTGGCAAGAAACGAGCCGCCAGAATTGCACGGCAGAGGCGACTGGTGCCGCTGGTTGGCGGAGCGCCGCTCCAGCGCAGCGAGCCGATGACAACCGACGGGGCCGGCGC